>JARQOC010000005.1:258476140-258718285 GCA_033576535.1 Allobates femoralis | reverse complement strand
CACCATCCCAACTGTGAAACGCGTGGGTGGCAGCATAATATTGTGGGGTTGTTTGGCTAAAGAAGGGACTGGGGCACTTCACAAAATAAATGGCGTCATGAGGAAAGAAAATTATGTGGAAATACTGAAGCAACATCTCAAGATATAAGCCAGGAAGTTAAAGCTTGGGCGGAAATGGGTCTTCCAACTTGACAAAGGCCTGAATCATACTGCCAAACAGGTTACAAAGTGCCTTAAAGATAACTAAGTCAATGTTTTGGAGTGGCTCTCACAATTTCCTTATCTTAATCCTGTTAAAAATCTGTGGGCAAAGCAGAATGCAGGTACGCACAAGGCGACCTACAAACATGACTCTGTTACACCAGTTCTGTCAGGAGGAATGGGCCCAAATTCTTACCAACTATTGTGAGAAGTTTGTGAAAGGTTATTCAAAATGTTTGATCCAAGTCATACAGTTTAAGGACAGTGGTAACAAATACTAATGAAATGTATGTAAACTTTTGACTTTGCAGAAAGTAATAAAAATGCCTTAAAACATTCTGTCTCTTGCATTATTCTGGCATTTGGCAAATATAAATAATTATCGTAATCCTATTTAACCTAAATATTTTATTCTGATGTCATGTCAGATAGTGAGAAGAACCTGCATATGTGTCCTTTTATATAGTTTATGTAAATGTCTGGTTTCAACTCTAATTGCACTGTCTGTTAGTAAAAAAAAACAGAAGTAACCAGCATCAAAGTAAACCTGACATGGCACTATACGATTAGTAGCCTGCAGATATATTATTAATCTACAGGTGAATAGCTTTCCAATGTTGTCTAGATTAGGGATGAACAAATATTTCAAGGTTTGGCTTGGTTCGAGTTGGCAAACTTCCCTGAAAAGTTCTCTGAAAAGTTCAACAAATTATCCAACCTCTTATTGAATTCAATGGGAGGCAATACTAAAAGCATAGAAAAAAAACCTTCAGGGTTAACCAAAAGCTGCCAAAACAGCTACAAACTTTTTTCAGTGGATGCCCACTGTTGAGGCACAGTCATTAGCTTCCTAGACTATTAACATAACAAATAATATGGTAGATGAGTGACAGATGTAGGCCTGGTGTTCTAAGACCCCTGCCAAATTCATGCAACCCATGAAAAGGGAAGACAGCTTGGAGTCAAAACATTTCTGAACATTAGGGGCAGACACCAGTATGGTGGCCTCGATTGCCCCAGAGTACAAATAGTATAATATTGCAGCATATATGGATGGATAAATGTCCCAGCATTCCAGTGTTCAACATTCAGCAGTAACAGGTAGATAAGTGAAAGGTGTAGGCCTGTGGTGCTTGGGAGCCCTGATACCTCATGCAACAGCTCAAACTGCTTTTTTGCTTAGCCACAGTCAAGTGGCAGAAATATCAGCTTCATTGACTATTCTTGTTAGAAAAATATAAGTATAGTTACACAGGGACAGTAGTGTTCAAAATGATAGCAGTCCAATATGACTAAGCATTATTCACTGTTTTGGTATAAATTATGCTACTAAATGTCAAACAATTTACCAGTGGGTGTAGTAGAGTCTTAGAAAACCAAAAGGATCAGCATTCATGATCTGCATGCTTTTGAGTCTGTATTTGAATAATTAATGGATGTGGGGTGAAATCAAAAATGTTGTTTATGAGGCAAAGCCAACAAATGCAAATAAATTGTGGGATATAGTCAAAGCATCCTGTCCTGGAATAACAGTTGACAGGTGCCAGAAGCTGGTTGACTCTATGCAACCAGATGTGAAGCAGTTCTAAAAACTGTGTTTATACAACTAAATATTAGGTTAGTGATTCACAGCAATGCTAAATCCTAAAACAGTACATATTTTGAGTTTGTAAAGACAAATGTAGACACTGCTATTTTTTGAACAGCCAAATGCTCATTATTTATTTTCTGTAAAGTAGATAAAAATTATATATATATTTCTCTTTATGTTTGCATTCAGAAAACAGTGTGCAATTTTTGCAAAGTGTGGAAATAAGAACTACAGTATTATAAAGATTTTTGAGTTCCATGTCAAGTGATCCAAAAATGAATATTTTTTTTCCCTGACGTCTTCAGATTTTTTACATTTTTTTTCTATATGAAGTACAACTTTAGTTAATTACAAAAAAAAGTTTTCAATTTTTTTCTTCATCAGTTAGTTTTTTACAGATTTTTAAAGTTTTAAAAAAGTGTGAATTTTGGCCTGCTATGACTTTATATTTTCTTTCATATCTCGGGCTAGAAATAAGATAGAGAGACAAAAGAAACATTGTTGTACTCGGAATTGTACAGGCTTTCACCAGATATGTCACAAGAGTATATTTGTTAATATTTTACCCATGTGATCGCAAACACAAAATTTTAAAACGCATTTACGAAAAATCAGCATCATTTAAATATTTCAAAAACTGCCC
Source organism: Allobates femoralis (assembly GCA_033576535.1). NCBI lineage: Eukaryota > Metazoa > Chordata > Amphibia > Anura > Aromobatidae > Allobates > Allobates femoralis. Next base: position 258,715,850 of record JARQOC010000005.1, on the reverse strand, counting down.
ATATGTCTGCTGTGCTCTTAGCCACATCTGTTCCAAATTTCAAGTTGGGATCGCGATGGGATCATATTTTTAAATATTTTACTATTAATAGCGTCAATGGGTCATTCCATATCAAGTGATCTAAATATGAATATTTTTTTTTACCTGACCAGGATAAATATATCTTAATCATCAGAACACAACGCTCAGCATTTTCAACCTGAATGCATTGAACAAACCAAAAGAAAAAAGGTGATCATATCCTCAAGTTTGATTAAACAAGATTAAAAGAACCAAAAACGTTAACCCCCATTTATACATGTAAATTTGTTTCCTATTATATCACTAAACATGTCATTTCTGAAGTGTTCTATATGAAGTACAACTTTAGTTAATTACTAATAAAAAGTTTGGAATTTTTTTCTTTATCAGTTAATTTTTTACAGATTTTTAAATGTTTAAAAAGCGTGAATTTTGGCCTGGTATGGCTTTACATTTTCTATCATATCTCGGGCTAGAAATAAAATAGAGAAACAAAATAAACACCATTCTACTCAGAACTGTCAAGGCTTTCGCCAGATATGAAACAAGAGTATCTTTCTTAATTTTTTACCCATGCAATCGTAAATTCATCAAATTTTAAAACACATTTCCGAAAAATCGGCATAATTTAAAATTTTCCAAAACTGCCCATGTGTCTGCTATGCTCTTAGCCTCATCTATACCAAATTTCAAGTTGGGATCGAGATGGGAACATGTTTTAAAATAATTAACTATTATAGTGTCAACTCGAAAATCTTGAATTCAGATCTGTTCAGCCTGTGGTCTAAAAGTGTGGGGTCTATATTCACCAAATAATCCATGATTTTTCGACATTACTGTATTATTTTGATATGTTACAGCTTAGAAGCAGGAGAGGACATATAGGAGAAATCTTTGTTAGGGCTCAACCTGAGAATGAACAATATTGTATTGAATATTGTACAAACCAGGACTACGAAGAGGAGGAGAGTTTGTTAAAACATCGGTTACAGGAAGCAGAACCCATTAAAGGGACTCAGCAATAAAAACAAAGATGTTTTCATTCAGTAAAGACAGTGAAGTCCATGAAGTAGTAGAAGGCAGCACAAGATTGGCAATGGATGACATAACTGGCTATGTGACCTGTGAATATGGTTGGCGCTGGTGGCTGGCTACTGTACTCTCCAAAGACTGTGAAAATGAAGAAGTAGAATTGACTTCATTGCATCCTTCTGGTCCAGCGCCATCATTTGTGTATCCAAGATAGCCAGACATTTTAAAAGTGCACAAAAGTCAGATAATAACTCAGGTGGAGCCGAACACAGTGACAGGCCGTACATACTGTGACTCAAAAGGAAATGGCGATTGCTAGTAAGCAGTTATGGACAAGATTACATTTCCCCACTAGAAGGGACAAATTGATGATAAAAGGCCACTTTAATAATGTACTATTAATTGTTTGATTAGTTCATGTTTTATAGAATGACGATTTAACTACTGTACTATTCTTATTAAACACTTCATAAATGACATGTTTAGTGATATAATAGAAAACAAATTTACATGTATAAATAGGGGTTAACATTTTTGGTTCGTTTAATCTTGTTTAATCAAACTTGAGGATATGATTACCTTTTTTCTTTTGGTTTGTTCAATGTATTCAGGTTGAAAATGCTGAGCGTTGTGTTCTGATGATTAAGGTATATTTATCCTGGCACTTATGGGATTTGTTTTTTGTGCTTCTTTTTTGTTGCATGTAAATGTATATTTGTGCAGAGATTCAACTTGGGACCTGTCATATTTATATATTTTTTATTTTATGGTTGTATGAGTTATTACAACTTATTGAATAAAAATTCAATAAGTTGTAATAACTCATACAACCATAAAATAAAAAATATATAAATTTGACAGGTCCCAAGTTGAATCTCTACACAAATATAACCAAGAACACAAGTAACACACAGGCATTTTTTTTACAATTTTCAAACTTACATTTATTTCACAATTGCGCATCAAAATCTAGAATTTGATTTTTCCCAAACATAATATAAAAAATATAGTCTTGTGACATATCAAATGAAAGCTGTTACCGTTCTGAGTAAAATGATGCCTCTCCCGCTTCATTATCTTATTTCTAGCCCGAGATAAAAAATGTAAAGCCATACCAGGCCAAAATTCGCACTTTTCTAAAACTTTAAATATCTGTAAAAAATTAACTGATTAAGAAAAAAATTCAAAACTTTTACGGTAATTTGTAATTAACTAAAGTAGTACTTCAAATAGAAAAAAAAATGTAAAAAAACTAAAGACGTCAGGTAAAACAAAATATTCATATTTAGATCACTTGATATGGAATGACCCATTGACGCTATTAATAGTAAAATATTTTAAAATATGATCCCATCGTGATCCCAACTTGAAATTTGATAAAGATGTGGCTAAGAGCACAGCAGACATATGGGCAGTTTTTGAAATATTTAAATGATGCCGATCGTTTTAAAATTTTGTGTTTGCGATCACATGGGTAAAATATGAACAAATATACTCTTGTGACATATCGGGTGAAAGCCTGTACAATTCTGAGTAGAATGGTGTTTATTTTGTCTCTCTATCTTATTTCTAGCCTGAGTTATGAGGAGAAATGTAAAGGCAGGCAACACCGAAATTCGCACTTTTTTCGAACTTTGAAAACCATTTAAAAAAAAAATTGAAAAAAAATTTTTCTCTTCACATTTTGCATTGTCTGACATGCTATTATCAAATAACAAAATCTCAAAAGAATTAAAAATATAGAGGTAATAATCATTGGTTCACTTGACATGGAATGGCCCTGTCATGTTTTTGAACACTGCTATTATTTGGAATACAACTGTAAAAGTAAGTATATGAAACGAAAACAAAGCAATAGGGGGCACTCATTGAGTAAGACCTGGTGGTCCAGTGGTGTGTAAACAAATGTAGAGGAATCATCTGGCCGGGTTGTGCAGCCCTTGCTCAATGCCGGAGATCACTTAGGACGAAGCCACCGAGCAGTGGGGTATGGACTGAGAATGATCATGTGACCAGGTAATATCACAACAGGTCCTTCAGCTCCTGTGCTCTCCATGCCCCTGTTGCTTCAGCCACAGCTGTCAGAGAGGGAATGTGATAAGGGAATGGAAGAAATGCGGTCAGACGGAGCGCTACGCAGAAGGAAGAGGAGCACAGACAGTTTAGTGAAACAGACCTTTTTTAAACACTTCAAAACACGTTTCGGTGGCAGGATACCACCTTCATCAGGTGAAACACCATGATGAACGTCGTATACTGCCACCAAAACGCATTGTGAAGTGTTTCATAAAGGTCTGTATCACTAAATTGTCTGTGCTCCTCTCCCTTCTGCCTAGCGCTCCATCTGACCGCTTTTTTTTAATTCCTGAAAATTAGTACAGGTCTGCTGGTCGGTGAACCCTACTTCTACAGGCGACGCACAACAAGGGGACCCAACTAGGAGTTTCCCCATTTCCAAATATTTGGGACAAGCAGATTCCAGGAAACATAGAATCAATTGACCCAGAGTACCAATTGTGTCATGTAGCAGTGAGGCAAGGTCCATGCATGAGACAGGGTCTGGGCCAGCATTTACAGCTTTTAAATTAAGTTAAAATTAACAGGTGGGTGAGTGACCAGTGTAAGCCTAGTGCTCTGAGAGACATGCTAAATTCAGGCAACAACCACGATAGAAACCCAATTTGGAGCCTCCATATATAAAAAAAAATCAGGGGCAGACAGCCTGGAAAAGAGGCATCAATTGATGCAGAATACAAGGTGTATAATGGTGCAGCATGAATGCATGGGACAGAACTTGGGACAAGGCTTAGCCTAGCATTTCTGGCTTAAAGTTTGATCAGTAAGAGGTGCATCAGTGACAGCTATATAGTGGCGACATCCACAGTCTGTTTCTTCCATGCATGAAAGCCGTAGGCTTAATCATTGCCGCGGACTGACCGCATACCTTCTTCCTCCTCATCTGTCAATGTGGTCTTTGGCTGTCTCATGCTACCCAGGAGCTGTGCACCCTGCATCGGTCTCCAGGGAGTGCATCTGAGGCAAGAGGCCTCGCACCTACACTGCTCTGAAAAGGCTGGCAACATTTAACCCTGAAGTGTTTCTCAGCCTATGGCTGAGAGGCACTGGATATATAAGGCATCCTCCCTTTAGGGGAGGTGCCTGGTCAATGCCTTGGTTAGTTTGGTGTTACTCTGTGTAGCTAGTTGTCAGGTCCCCTTGCACATTGTTTGTGTCTGAGTCCTGCCTTCACATATCTCTCTGTCCCTACCATGTCCTGTCCCTGCCTGTCTGCTTTCACCAATGTACCCTGGGGGTCATCTGCCACTGCTCACTCTGTGGTCCAGTCAGTTCAATTCCCCGTGCTCACATCTTTGGGAGCATTACAAGTGATGTCGCCAGGGCTGGGGATACTCGGACACATGGCAGCTTGGGTGGGGGAGATCACGAGTGGTCGGGATCCCGGTTCCGTGCACTGGTGATTATTTGAGTAGATGGTGGGAGAGAAGGGAGTATTTAAAGGGGATTGTGATGCCACCTGTAGTTCCCGTTAATATGGTACTGGCACTGCAAGCCGGCCGCTGAGGTGATGGTGGGTGCAGCAGAGAGTAGTCCAGCTCCCTACAGGTGGAGCTATTACCTCAGGGCAGATAGATGTGGATGAGGGGAGTTGTAGTGATAGTTGGTGTTGCAGTTCTTACCCCTCTGCTGAGCTGCTGAGCCCTCCAGGCACCGGCAGAAAGAATAACGAGAACCAGTTCAAGTTTAACTCCACTTTACTAGGTACTGGCAGATGGTAAAACGGAACACAGTACAGTAGTTTGGTTTACAGAGGGATGTTGCCAGCCCAGGGTCCCCCCTTATGGAGGCTCTAGATGTTTGAGCTCTTTGTCTTTCAGGGTTACATTCCTCTTATTAGTTTCACTACCCTCGCAGAGCTCCTCCGCCAGTCCACTGATCCCTCACAGTGGGGCACGGGTCTCCTTTACTGATTCAGATGGGGCCGGTTACTTCTCCCGCCACTGGAACTCGGGCCATTACTCCTGTGGTCTATGATCTATTTTTGGTCCTGAGGGGCGAGGTACCTTGTGGCGCTGTCAGCAACCCGGTTTCTAGGGGCCTGCAGCTCGTCAGTCTGTGGACAGAGTTGAACTTCTGGCCGCCTCGGCTTCCTGCATTGCCAGTGTTTTCCTCAATGAGACCAGCTGGCTCCAACCAGTCCTGGCCCGTTGCCTTCTGTCCTGGGCCCCCACTTAAAGATGGGGCTCCCTCCTGTCGGCTGTGCTGTCAGGCCTGTCCCTCCTGACTGCCTTCCCAGCACCGTCTCCACTATCGTCTCTCACTAACTTCCTGCTTCTCTCACTCTAGCCTAGGCTCCACCCCCTTTTGGGACCTACTAAATAACTGGTTTCCCCTATTCTAAGTGGTCTAGTCAAGTACAGACTCCACAGGTTTAACCCTGAACTGACAACTTACAGGGGAAAACACATTTATTGTCACAATGTAATACTACCCTGTGGCGCCTAGCCATAGGGGCGCCACACAAGGTGTAGGCCTGGTGTTCTGAGAGTCCTCCCAACACACAATAAGGAGACCGGAATAATACTCTCCATTTACAAAAAAAATTGGCATGCCATGACTCTGGAGTAGAATTGAGCGAATCTTTGGAAGTTTGAATTAGGTTTAGTTCACCAAGCTTGCTATTTTCGTCAAATAAGTTAGATGAACAGTTCACTGACAATCCAAACCCCATTCAAATCAATTGGGGGCACTAACAAGGGCCAAAAAAATTCCTTAAAAGGGGCCCAAGAGCCACCAAACAAAGCTCAAACCACTATAAAGTGGAGCCCCGATGTATTGGCTTATTTCAGTGCCGCTATCGCTGCCGCTTACAACATGTTCATGAACCTCAGACATCTTCATGACTTTCCTGGGGTTGTCTCCGGTTACACAGCATGTATCATGCAGAAGGAAATCCTGTTGTGTGACCTGAGATAACCTCAGTGATGTGAGCATTTATAGCACTACCTGTCTAGTGAGAGTTGCGATATCAAATGAGACGTAGCATACTTTTCGTTGGTATCATGAGACAGAGCGTGTAAAGAGCGATGCTGTCAGAGAATTCAGCACAGTTCAAACTTGCGGGATAACCCCTGTGTGACCCCTTAAGTCTGAAGTGCAATAATGTTTGTGATGGCACCGCTTATCACACTCTCATGCATGCCAGCTCTCACAGCATATGGGGGATGCTTTCTGTAAAAGTGACCCCACCATATTGTTGTAAGGCATTATGCACATAGTACTTTCATGCCACCACAGGCGTAGCTGAATGGTGAACCCACTGGACCAAAGGATATACCGTGGAAGCTGATACCAGAAATTAGCCAGAAAAGGTTATTAGATAAGTGAGCAGGGTTTATTGATCACAATAGGAAGGATTCCCAAGGGAAGTCCACAGGGCCAAAGCTCCGGGGTTCACCTAAGAAGCAACTAGAAGCGGAACCCCATAAACAGGGATTGTCCCAGCGCACCCAGAGAGGATCCAATAAACCTGCAAACCTATGGGTCTGACCGAAGGTGGAATAGAACACAAAAATCAGGGAACTGGAGGAAAGGCAAGGACAGGACTTGGATCCTGATATAGCAGAACAGATACAGAAAATTGCCTGCAACCAGCGACTATGTTACGGGTCTGTGGGTGAGTCAGGCAGGAGAAGGGATCCAGCACTGAAAGCAAAGATACAATACATTAGACAGTCAAAGACACAGAACATGCAAGCGCCTCTCTGGGACCTGATCTAGCATCCAAACCAACAAATGAAGTTGCCCAGGCACCTCCAATAGGAAGTGAGGGCCTTAAGAACAGACCAGAAACCTCTGCAGACGAAGACGAGGAGCATCAATATTCTTATCTGGTTCCCAAGACCGTTTCTCGGGACTGAGCCCCTTCCAGTCAACCAAATACAGTGTCTTGTTTCCTGTTCGTTTGATATCCAGAATTGCCTTAACCTCAAACACATCACCAGTCGAGGTGGGAGGAGGATGAGCACAAGAATCTCGGGAGTAATGACCAAGAACAACTGGTTTAAGAAGGGAGACATGAACGGAATTGTGAATCCGCAAGGACAGTGGCAACTTTAGCTGGTAGCATACCTCGTTGATCTTTCAGAGTACCTCAAAGGGACCAATCTACCGAGGAGCGAACTTGTAGGAGGGAACCTTGAGGTGGATGAACCTGGAAGAGAGCCTTACCTTGTCCCTGGGTCGGTACAGAGGGGGGTCTAGTCATCTCTAGTCGGCATGACTTTTTATCCGTCTGGAAGCCCTTTCCAGGGATGCCTTCGTCTCTGAAAAAATGTTAGCAAAATCCCTGGCCAGCGTCTCGGCTGCTGGATTGTCAGTCGTGATGTCCAAGGGAGTCAGGATCCTAGGGTGATGCCCATACACAATAAGGAATGGAGTGTTAGAAGAAGACTCACTGACATGGTTGTTATAGGCAATATGGCTACTCAGTCATCATGATGTATGTTGAAGAAGTGGCGCAGGTAGTTGGTCAATACCTGATTTGCCCATTCCACTTGACCATTGGATTGTGAATGACATGCCGAGGAGAAATCCAGAGAGACATCCAACTGCTTATAGAGAGAACGCCAGAACCGGGACACAAACTGCACACCCTGTCAGACACAACATGAAGAGGTAGACCATGAAGACAGAGAATATGCTGAACAAACAACTCCGCCAGTTTGGGCGCGGAGGGAAGACCAAACAAAGGAACAAAATAACCCATCTTGGAGAATTGATCTAACACAATCTATATCACAGTATAGCCGGCAAACACCGGAAGGTCAGTACTAAAATGCATGGTGATGTGCTTCCATGGCACAGACCGTACTGGTAAAGGCAGAAGATGGCCTTTGGGTAAACTTTTAGGTGTCTTGTTATGGGCACATGAGGAGCAGGCAGAGACAAACCGGTGACCTCCTGACACATTTTGTGCCACCAATAATGCCGTGAAATTAGCTGCAGGGTTTTTGTCAGTCCCGCATGTCCAGCTAGCTTAGATGAATGACCTCACTGAAGTACACGTTTCCTGTCAGGAATGGGAACAAACGTCTTACCCGGAGGTGGCTGCATCAGCTGGACTGGTGCTACCATGATAATCTTGTATGGATCGATGATGAGACGTGGCTCCTCCTCTTGATCATCAGGGATGAAGGACTTGAATAACATGTCTACCTTGATGTTCTCGGCCGGACTGAAATGTAGGTGGAAGTCGAACCAAGCAAAGAACAGAGACCATTGAGCTTGACATGGATTGAGGCTCTGAGCAGACAGCAGGTAGAACAGGTTCTTATGATCACTGTAGATCACCACTGGATGAACTGCCCCTCCAGGAGGTAGCACCACTCCTCCAATGCCAATGTGACGGCCAACAACTCTCTGTCGCCAATGGAATAATTGCACTCACAGGGTGAGAATGCCTTGGAGAAGATCCCACAGGTCGACATTCTTCTGGAGGAAAGCTTCTGTGAGAGTATGGCTCCGACCCCAGAAGGGGAAGCGTCCACCTCCACAAAAAACTGTTTATTCACCATTGGCCTATGAAGGGTAGGAGATGTAGAGAAGGCTTGTTTGAGGGACTGACAAGAAGACTCCTCCTCTGGGGTCCATTCCTTGGAATCATATCCCTTTCAGGTCAGGGAGGTGAGTGGTCTGGTCAGATCCGAAAAGTGAGATATAAACTGCCGGTAATAGTTAGCGAATCCCAGGAATCATTGGATGGCTTTGACTCCGACAAGATGTGGCCACTTGAGGATGGCAGACAACTTCTTAGGATCCATCTCGAGACCTGTGTCAGCGATAACATACCCCAGGAAAGACATATATATTTTTTGCAAAACACGTACAGACCAATAGCCCTGTTTTTGATACTTTTTTGATAGCACTTGCTACAAACTGGAAAAAATACTTATTATAAACAGAGAGCTTTTTGTGTGATTCCTGTGCGGATTTTTTGCACTGATTTTTTGCAGCTTTTCTGGTGGTGGATGAATGCGGTTACTAATCGCATTCATCAGTGTTGGACTACTCATTATTGTTTGGTGAATGTATTTCTCCTGTTCGCAGAAAAGGGAAGTGACCCACCCTTCCCCTATGAGTAGTCCACACACAAGCTGTTTCACAGGTAAAAAGCCCACAGAGTGGAGTCCTGGCTGGAGCCTGGATGGAGGTATGTTCACACACTCAGGTTTTAAATGCACACATCAGCTAGAGACTGCCACGTTAGGGCAACCGTGACGAGGTGAGGCAGCTTGCGTATATTTTTTGCAAAAAACGTACAGACCAATAGCCCTGTTTATGATACTTTTTTGATAGCACTTGCTACAAACTGGAAAAAATACTTATTATAAACAGAGAGCTTTTTGTGTGATTCCTGTGCGGATTTTTTGCACTGATTTTTTGCAGATTTTCTGGTGGTGGATGAATGCGGTTACTAATCGCATTCATCAGTGTTGGACTACTCATTATTGTTTGGTGAATACCCCAGGAAAGGCAGAGAATTCCGCTCGAAAAGGCACTTCTCGAATTTGGCATATAAGTGATTCTCTCGTAATCGTTGAAGAACCTGGCAGACATTCCTTCTATGTGTAGGGAGGTCTGGGGAGAACACCAACATATCGTCCAGATACACGACTACACATACGTAGAGAAGGTCACAAAAGACATCATGCACAAACTCTTGAAATACTGCAGATGCATTACTTAAACCAAAAGGCATTACCCGGTAATCATAGTGGCCATTGTGAGTGTTGAAGGCGGTCTTCCAGTCATCTCCAGAACAAATCCTGACAAGATTGTAAGCCCCACGAAGGTCAAGCTTGGTAAAGATTCGAGACTCCCAAAGGCGATCGAAGAGCTCCGCAATGAGAGGCAGAGGATACTTGTTCTTCACCGTGACAGCATTGAGACCTTGATAGTCGATGCATTGATGCAACGACCCATCCTTCTTCTTCAAGAAGAAGAACCCAGCACCAGAAGGAGAGGTGGACTTCTGGATAAACCCTCGAGACAGGTTCTCTGTGATGTAGTCAGACATCGCTTAGGTCTCGACTGGCAATAGAGGGTAAATCTTCTGGGAGGAGATGCACCTGGAATAAGATCGATGAGACAGTCATACGACCTGTGTGGTAGTAGGTTTTCTGCTTCCCGCTTGTAAAACACATCTGCAAACGACCAGTAGGCCGATGGCAATCCTGGTAAGGCTGCTGGGGGTTGTTGTGTGCGGCCAGGTTGGACGGATGTGAGGTAGTGATTATGGCAAGCTTGACCCCCAATGATGAACGTCCCCTGTCTGCCAATCCAGGACCGGTTCGTGGGTGCAAAGCCATGGAAGACCAAGCAGAAATGGAGGAGTGAGGTTAGATTACACATAGAAGGTGATTTTTTCCTCGTGGAGAGCCCCGATAGGTAGCTCCACTACCTCTGTGATGCCCAAGATAGTGTCTTGTAAGGGTCCTCCGAGTACGGTGGTGATAATATCGAGATGCTGCAAGGGAACCACAGAAACACTAAACTGACGAGCAACAGCTTGTTGCACAGTTACCTGCCGAACCAGAATCCAGGTAAGCAGTCTCGAAAAATTGCTTGTCACCAACCGACACCTGTGGAGTAACAGTAAGGGGTAGAGAGGAATCGCTCTCACCTAGGTAGGCCTCTCTTACCTGTCCTAGGTGGAGGAGTTTTCTGACTGCTTGGGACATCAGTGGCGAAAATGGGTGGCACTCCCACAGTACAATCACCGCATCTTGGCAAACCTCTCCTCATGCTCTTAATCAATCAGCTTGAAACAGTCAACATCCATGGGCTCATGGACTGGAGTTGGAGCGGGAACTGCTTGAATGAGGAGTCGTTGAAATGATGGAGCCAAATGAGGAAGATGCCTCTCAAGGATCCTCTCCTTAAATCGCTCCTGTAGGCGGAGATCGATCCGGATAGCGAAAGAAAGAAGTCATCCAGGGTATTGGGTAAGTCTCGAACAGCCAATTTGTCTTTAAGCCTCCCAGACAACCCACGTCAGAAGTCACCAATCAAGGGCTCCTCAGATCACTGTAACTCACAAGCCAGAGTACAGAACTGAATGGCATACTGCTGACAGAGAGAGTACCTTGCTGTAGGTTGAAGAGGGCTTCCATCGATGACACCACTCGACCAGGTTCATCAAAGATCTTGCGGAAGGTGTCTAAGAAGTTCTGGATATTGAATACGATGGGATCATTCCTCTCCAGGAGAGGATTGAACCATGCCAGGGCCTCTCCCTCCAGATGTGAGGTCAGGAATGCCACTTTAGCTATATCCATGGGGTACTGCTGAGGTAACAACCGGAAATGCAGCAGGCATTGATTAAGAAACCCCCTGCACAATTTGAGATCCCTGGAGTACCATCTGGGTTTGCAGAGCTGAGGAGAGTGTCCTGGAACTTGCTGCGACCACTGGCTCGAGCACTGTGACATGTATAGGCGGAGCGGCTGCCATCTGCATGTTGGTTAAACGTTTGTCCAATGATGTCATATAGTTAAGCATCCGGGTCTGCATCTTACATTGGCGATCTAGTTCCTGATGAAGATCTGTGAGTTGCGTGGTCTTTGTTGGCTCAGCTGCCTGAAGAGAGCTGAGATGGACATCTATGGTCTGCATGAAAGTAACCAGTTGATCCTGACTTTGTCTGAGACCGGCTATCTCTGAGCAGAAAATCTGGTATCAGCGGGGTCCATGGCCTGGCAAAATCTGTCACGCCACCACAGGCATGAGCTGAACACACTGGACCTCGGGATATAAGGTTGAAGCTGATACTAGAAACGAGCCAGAAAAGGATATTAGATAAGTGAGCAGGGTTTATCGATCACAATAGGATCAATAGGAAGGATCCCCAAGGGAAGTCCACAGGGCCAAAGCACTGGGGTTCCCCTAAGGGAGCAACTAGAAGTGGAACCCCATAAACAAGGGTTGTCCAAGCGCAGCCACAGAGGATCCAATGAACCAGGAAACCTATGGGTCTGAATCAAGGCTGAACAGAACACAGAAACCTGTGGACCGGAGGAAAGGCAAGGATGGGACTTGGACCCTGATGTAGCAGAACGGATCCAGAAAGTTGCCAGGAACCAACGCGGATGGTATTGGTCTGTGGGTGAGACAGGCAGAAGGGATCCAACACTGAAAGTAAAGATACAATACGTTAGACAGTCAAAGACACAGAACACACAAGCACCTCCCTGGGACCTGAGCTGGCAATCAAACTAACAAATTAAGTTGCCCAGGCACCTCCCATAAGAAGTGAGGGCATTATGAACCCACCAGCCGCTCAACAATTGGCTGAGAGGTGGTAACAGAAAAAGGGTATACTGGTACTTTAAATTTACTATGTGTGGCATGCGCATGTGTGCTATGCGGGTTTCCCCCACCACCAGGAAGTGAGGAGATGGGAAAGAAGTGCAGAGGAGCCAGGGAGGATGCCGTGGGAGCGCAGGGCAGGTAAGTATGTCTGCCGGGCACAGAAGCATACCGACGGCCGGGGCGGGACCCGATTCTCTTGCGCCTGGGTGAGGGGTCTCACCAGAAGCAGTCTGCACTTCTGCATGCTGAGATTAAGAGGAGAGAACAGGATGGCTGTTGTATACAGTGCTAATGGTATGTGCATACCGATTAAAAATCAGTGCATAACAATGACTAAACTCTGAAATATAAACAGCTGACCGGCAATCATGTACCATATATACTCGTGTATAAGCCGACCCGTGTATAAGCCGACCCCCCCCTACTTTTGCCCCCAAAACCTGGGAAAACCTATTGACTCGTGTATAAGCCGAGGGTGGACCCCAGCACAGGTATACAGCCCCCAGCAGTGTGGTATACAGGCCCCCCCAATGTTAGTATACAGCAGCCTCCCCAGTGGCATATACAGGCCCCAGCAGTATATACAGCAACCCCAGTGGTATACAGCAGCCTCCCCAGTGGTATATACAGACCCCACCAGTATATACAGCAGCCCCAGTGGTATATACAGCAGCCCCAGTGGTATATACAGCAGCCCAAGTGGTATATACAGCAGCCCCAGTGATATACAGGCCCCATCAGTATATACAGCAGCCCTGGGGGTATACATCAGCCCCCAGGGGTTATATAGCACCCCCCAGGGGTATACAGCACCGCCCAGGGGTTATACAGCAACCCCCAGGGGGTATACAGCAGCCCCCAGGGGGTATACAGCGGCCCCCAGGGGGTATACAGCGGCCACCAGGGGGTATACAGCGACGGCCGGGGATCCCGGATGTAGCTGGACGGGAGGATGAAGAACGGAACACCGAGGAGCGGCGCTGAGCAGAAGACCAGGATGGTAAGATAAGCAGCGGGGGGGGCCCTTACAAGGGGGGGGCGAGTGCCAGCATTTGGGGGCCATTTATTTAGTTATGCACTGCTTCCCCCTGCCGCTGATTGACAGGGGGAAGCAGTGCATATATAATGAGCGGCCCCACGTGACGGGGCCGCTCATACAGCAGCCTCCCCCCGCCTCCTCCAGCCTCCACAGCCCCCACCAACCGTATTGACTCGTGTATAAGCCGAGGGGGAGACTTTTCAGCCCAAATTTTGGGCTGAAAAACTCGGCTTATACACGAGTATATACGGTAATTAAAAGATAAAGAGGCATTGAGAGACCTTAGTGGAAACTATAAAAACCACAATTCACTGTATAGAGTGTGTAGTTCAATAAGAGTAATGAGCACTAGTGCATTTTTTGTAAAATATTACTAGCATGAAAAGAAATAAATATAACAGCATAATGATGTCAATTGAGATCTAATGTGTAAAGTGTATATAACCCTGGTCAGAAAGGCCAGAGGTAGCTGGAGGAAGGGTTTGCACACGCGAAACGTCGCTGTTGCCCATGCTGTGATGTTGAATAAACCTTTTTTCACCTAAAGAAGGATTGGAGTGCTGCAACTTCATTTATATCATATGGTACCTTTACACGCCGCGACGGCAGGCTGGATACAGCCCGCTACAGGCTACAAATGTAGCTTGTAGCGTCAATGTAGCCCGTCGTAGCGGCGTCTGAAAACGCGACGCTACAGCCGGCGACAGATACATCTGTTTATGGGCTCTGCTCGAAAACTGATGGCTACATCGCCGATGGTAGCGAGCTGTATCGGCGTGTAAAGAAGCAACGGAAGGGAACTCTGGACAGCCTGCGATGTAGATGCAATGTAGCTAAGGCGTGACCCTGGCTCCGTGTTACCGCGCCCCATGTGCGATCATTGGTGGAAGCTGCTGCATGACGATTGGTAGTCGCTGCATAGGGAGGCATATTTAAGGAGCTGACGAGTCACACTACACAATCGCTCGAGCGTGCTGTATTACTCAGCCTCCTGCGTTGCCTGCCCAATCAGGATGTTATTGCTTCGTCCTATCAGCGTACGGACGGCTCGTAATCCAAGATTGTGGCACGCCTATGTGCTGTCCCTGCTGCACCAGGTCCTCCCATAGTAGCTGGTTGTAGCGGTGTGTACATGAGCTACAGCTGGCTACTTGAGACACCCGGCGATGTAGCTAGCTACAGATGTAGCGTGGCGTAGCGCACCTTATGGCGGCGTGTAAAGAGGGTGCGTTGACCGTTTGTAGCCGTTTGAGCGTGCTCGTGCACGTGAAGTAGCGGGCTGTATCCAGCCTGCCGTCGCGGCGTGTAAAGGTACCAATAGAGATAGATAGATAGATAGATAGATAGATAGATAGATAGCTAAATAGATAGATAGATAGATAGATAGATAGATAGATATATCTGTAGAAACAAATAGAGCAGCACTGCCCAGTGGGTGCTAATCAGCTCAGCTGTCTTCCCAGCACGTATATATACTTGAAAAAATGCTGCAGCACTCCGTCATTAGATGTATCTTTATGCCTTTATTACGGCCACAGGAACCATAGGCCCAATGGTACCTGTGGCCGTAATAAAGGCATAAAGATACATCTAATGACGGAGTGCTGCAGCATTTTTTCAAGTAGATAGATAGATAGATAGATAGACTGCAAAATAGGAGCAGCACTGCAGCGCTGACCCCATATTGTGGCTGGCTGGCTGGATGGCAGATAGGTATAGTGGCTAATGCGCATGTCTAAATTAGCGCTAGTGCCCGCCCGACCGTCTCCACAGCAACAGCTCACAGGGAAAACACTGCGCATGTGTAGAGACACTTCTGCAACTCTGAGGGATGAATACACATGGTGATGGCGGCAGCGAAGTAATTAACAACTATATACCAAATAAAAATTGTGAAATGGTCAGAAGGTGTGCCAGGATTGCCCTATTGTCCCAACAAGGAGAATAACATTAGAAATATGATGTTGTAAAACTGGAACATTTCATATAGTAATTGGATTGGAACACAGATACTGAATGTTAATGGTGAAAATCTCTGTACATGTCACTATATCATGCTTGGTTGGAAAATCATATAATTATGATGTCAATTATGATAATAACTATGGATGTATATAACCTTTGGCAAACCAGTTGGTGGATGCTGGATGAAGGGTGGCTGAGCCCGAAACGTAGCCTGTGAGGATCTAAGGCCTAATAAAGGCATAAGAGACATCAAATTGCTGTAGTGCTGCAACTTTTTGAAAAACGTATGTACAGAGCTTTGAAGATTGCTAGTTGTGTGCACCCAGAGAGGCAGTGCTGCTCCTATTTTGCAGTTTATTAGTATCTTTTATTGAGATAGCACAGCCTAACAGAAACATAGAGATGGGGACCTTAGTATATACTATGGAAGATGAGGAACGAATCTTGAAAGGGTTGGAGGAAGAAGCGGAGTTCTTGAGTGTTCCATCTGTAATTAATTTGAAACGTAAATATGAAAATGGATGCAAAAAGCTTATCTCCCTCGAAATGCATCTTATAATGTTGGGACAATATTACAAGCATAAAAGAATCCCGAGAGGGTTACGCTCCAATATATGCCTCACATTATTCATGGGAAACACCACATATTGCCAAAAGTTTGCGATTGTATCAAATAAATATGCGTTTGATGTAATGCTGATCAATATGGAATATTTACAAGAATAAATAGAAAAAACTATGCAAGAAAATAAAGAGATGGACATAGAAATTAAAAGTTTATTAAAAAATGAGGAATATATCAAATTTAAGGAAATGATAAACTCCAAGATAGAAAAAAACAAGAGAGAACTTGAGGAGACAAACCATCAAAAATGGGCACGGGATACAGAGGACTACAAGTCTGGTCCAATATATGGTTGGCAAACCAACAACACCACAAAATGGGAGAAAAGAGGTCAATATAGGTTAAAAAGACTAAGTTATGACTGTTCCAGGGACAATGTGTCGTCGGTCCGCGCGGCCACAAAAGACTGAATCAGAAGTTCACTCTATACCTTTATTTGGATTCATCCAACGCGTTTCGGAGCCTGCTATGCTCCTTCATCAGGGAGTGATACACTCCCTGATGAAGGAGCATAGCAGGCTCCGAAACGCGTTGGATGAATCCAAATAAAGGTATAGAGTGAACTTCTGATTCAGTCTTTTGTGGCCGCGCGGACCGACGACACATTGTCCCTGGAAAACTCTGGAATCTGACCACATAGCACGTGGAGGTGTTGGTCCAGCAGCAGCCGCTATTACATGCTTTCAATACTGGTTGTGTGTCACACAACTAAACCAGGTGAGCAGTTATCATTACAGCTCTTTAGCCGCTGATTGTTAAAAAGATAAGACCCTATCTGCGCTTGCTTCCTTCTTTTAGTATATAAGTTATGACTGTGTAAGACCTGTTTATAAACATGACTCTAATTTTAGACAAAAACAGCCCAACAGAAGAGGAAGAGGAGGGCGCCGCCACAGTAAGAAGAAAGAACAAGGAGAAAGCCAAGAATCCGAATTACAGACAACAACAACGCAAGGATCAAGTTTAGAGGTAAACATCTCTGATAAAGTGTTAATTAATCCACAAATTGGCCTACTAGGAAAAGGACTCAATTTTAATGCTGCAGGACATGCTGACTGGTTTGATGTTGATAAAGACCTGCATAGATTTTTTAGAAATATTAAATTTAAAAAATAGTTTTGTAATAAGACCCCACAACAAGAGATAAGAGATAGCGAGATGACACTCAAGGATTTGAATATACATAAGAGGAGTGAGTTCACACCACAAGACACAGGGCCAGCCATTGAAGCCTTTATTGGGGCAGTTAAAAAGAGATTGAAGAAGTAATGTCCACCCCATCAGAAAAACTTGAACACCCAAATATAACCACATGTAAATACAAAGCAATGCAAGAGTTAGCTCATGATGACGACCTGGTAATAAAACCCGCCGATAAAGGGGGAGCAGTCGTCATCATGAGCAAAACGCAATATATGCAAGAAGCAAGGAGGCAATTGCAGGGGGTAGAAGTGTATAAAGAACTGAATAATGACCCAAAGTTTGAAATACAGAGCCGGTTCAAAACTATACTGAATGAAGCTTAGCTGGGGGGTTTAATTAATCAGGATTTATGTGATTATTTAACGGTTAAACATTAAAGAACACCTGTACTGTATTTGGTACCAAAAATACATAAATCACTGATACAACCTCCATGTAGACCCATGGTGGTGGGAATTGACTCTGTATTCATTAACGTGAGTATATTTTTGGACAGAGTGTTAGCACCAATTGTTAGAGAAGCAATATCATATGTCAAGGATACAGGTCATTTCCTAGAGAAATTAAAACTTATTACACCTGAAGTAGGAGACATATTATTATTATTATTATTTGACGTGACAGCCTTATACACCTCCATCCAACATCAAAGAGGAATAACAGCAGTAAGAAAAAAGTTAAATGCCACACCATATACAACTGAGGGCATGGAATTTATTGTAACATTGCTAGAAGTATGTTTAAAGGAAAATTATTTCTTACTAGATGGTGGCCCGATTCTAAAGAATCGGGTCGTCTAGAATCTATATATAGTTTATTTAGTAATAAGGGAGTGCTGTGAAATTAATTGTGTGTATACAGGCGGCTCAGTGGTCAGCAGTGAGTGCGGTGGCTCAGTGGTCAGCAGTGAGTGCGGTGGCTCAGTGTCAGCAGTGAGTGCGGTGGCTCAGTGGTCAGCAGTGAGTGCAGCAGAGGCTGGAGGGGGCAGAGGAGGGAGGAGGCAGAGGACGGAGGAGGCAGAAACTGGAGGGGTTAGAGGAGGAAGGGGTCAGGGGAGAGCGGAGGCAGGGGAGAGCGGAGGCAGGGGAGAACGGAGGCTGGGGGGCAGGGGAGAGCGGAGGCTGGAGAAGAGCGGAGGCTGGAGAAGAGCGGAGGCTGGAGAAGAGCGGAGGCAGGGGAGAGCGGAGGCTGGAGGGCAGGGGAGAGCGGAGGCAGAGGAGAGCGGAGGCTGGAGAAGAGCGGAGGCTGGAGGGCAGGGGAGAGCGGAGGCTGGAGAAGAGCGGAGGCTGGAGAAGAGCGGAGGCTGGAGGAGAGCGGAGGCTGGAGGGCAGAGGAGAGCGGAGGCTGGAGGGCAGAGGAGAGCGGAGGCTGGAGGGCAGAGGAGAGCGGAGGCTGGAGGGCAGAGGAGAGCGGAGGCTGGAGGGCAGAGGAGAGCAGAGGCTGGAGGGCAGAGGAGAGCGGAGGCTGGAGGGCAGAGGAGAGCGGAGGCTGGAGGGCAGAGGAGAGCGGAGGCTGGAGGGCAGAGGAGAGCGGAGGCTGGAGGGCAGAGGAGAGTGGAGGCAGGGGAGAGCGGAGGCAGGGGAGAGCGGAGGCAGAGGAGAGCGGAGGCTGGAGGGCAGAGGAGAGCGGAGGCTGGAGGGCAGAGGAGAGCGGAGGCTGGAGGGCAGAGGAGAGTGGAGGCAGGGGAGAGCGGAGGCAGGGGAGAGCGAAAGCAGGGGAGAGCGGAGGCAGGGGAGAGCGGAGGCAGGAGAGCGGAGGCTGGAGAAGAGCGGAGGCAGAGGAGAGCGGAGGCAGAGGAGAGCGGAGGCTGGAGAAGAGCGGAGGCAGGGGAGAGCGGAGGCAGGGGAGAGCGGAGGCAGGGGAGAGCGGAGGCTAGGAGAGAGCGGAGGCTGGAGAAGAGCGGAGGGTGGAGAAGAGCGGAGGGTGGAGAAGAGCGGAGGGTGGAGAAGAGCGGAGGCTGGAGAAGAGCAGAGGCTGGAGAAGAGCAGAGGCTGGAGGAGAGCGGAGGCAAGGGGAGAGCGGAGGCAAGGGGAGAGCGGAGGCAGGGGAGAGCGGAGGCAGGGGAGAGCGGAGGCAGGGGAGAGCGGAGGCTGGAGGGCAGGGGAGAGCGGAGGCAGGGGAGAGCGGAGGCAGGGGAGAGCGGAGGCAGGGGAGAGCGGAGGCAGGGGAGAGCGGAGGCTGGAGGGCAGAGGAGAGCGGAGGCAGGGGAGAGCGGAGGCAGGGGAGAGCGGAGGCAGGGGAGAGCGGAGGCAGGGGAGAGCGGAGGCTGGAGGGCAGAGGAGAGCGGAGGCTGGAGAAGAGCGGAGGCTGGAGAAGAGCGGAGGCTGGGGAAGAGCGGAGGCTGGGGAAGAGCGGAGGCTGGGGAGAGCGGAGGCTGGAGGGCAGAGGAGAGCGGAGGCTGGAAAAGAGGGCAGGCTGGAAGAGGGGAGGCTGGAAGAGGGGAGGCTGGAGAAGAGCGGAGGCTGGAGAAGAGCGGAGGCAGGGGAGAGCGGAGGCAGGGGAGAGCGGAGGCAGGGGAGAGCGGAGGCTGGAGGGCAGAGGAGAGCGGAGGCTGGAGAAGAGCGGAGGCTGGAGAAGAGTGGAGGCTGGAGAAGAGCGGAGGCTGGAGAAGAGCGGAGGCAGGGGAAGAGCGGAGGCTGGAGGGCAGAGGAGAGCGGAGGCTGGAGAAGAGCGGAGGCTGGAGAAGAGCGGAGGCTGGAGTAGAGGGGAGGCTGGAGTAGAGGGGAGGCTGGAGAAGAGGGGAGGCTGGAGAAGAGGGGAGGCTGGAGAAGAGCGGAGGCAGGGGAGAGCGGAGGCAGGGGAGAGCGGAGGCAGGGGAGAGCGGAGGCAGGGGAGAGCGGAGGCTGGAGGGCAGAGAAGAGCGGAGGCTGGAGAAGAGGGGAGGCTGGAGGAGAGCAGAGGCTGGGGGAGAGCGGAGGCTGGGGGAGAGCGGAGGCAGGGGGAGAGCGGAGGCAGGGGAGAGCGGAGGCAGGGAGAGAGGAGGCTGGAGAAGAGCGGAGGCAGGGGAGAGCGGAGGCAGGGGAGAGCGGAGGCAGGGGAGAGCGGAGGCTGGAGAAGAGCGGAGGCTGGAGAAGAGCGGAGGCAGGGTAGAGCGGAGGCAGGGGAGAGCGGAGGCAGGGGAGAGCGGAGGCAGGGGAGAGCGGAGGCTGGAGGGCAGAGAAGAGCGGAGGCTGGAGAAGAGGGGAGGCTGGAGGAGAGCAGAGGCTGGGGGAGAGCGGAGGCTGGGGGAGAGCAGAGGCAGGGAGAGCGGAGGCAGGGGAGAGCGGAGGCAGGGGAGAGCGGAGGCTGGAGAAGAGCGGAGGCTGGAGAAGAGCGGAGGCAGGGTAGAGCGGAGGCAGGGGAGAGCGGAGGCAGGGGAGAGCGGAGGCAGGGGAAGGGGAGAGCGGAGGCAGGAGAAGAGCGGAGGCAGGAGAAGAGCGGAGGCTGGAGAAGAGCGGAGGCTGGAGGAGAGCGGAGGCTGGAGGAGAGCGGAGGCAGGGGAGAGCAGAGGCAGGGGAGAGCGGAGGCAGGGGAGAGCAGAGGCTGGAGGGCAGGGGAGAGCGGAGGCTGGAAGGCAGGGGAGAGCGGAGGCTGGGGAAGAGCGGAGGCTGGGGAAGAGCGGAGGCAGGGGAAGAGCGGAGGCAGGGGAAGAGCGGAGGCAGGGGAAGAGCGGAGGGAGGGGAGAGCGGAGGCAGGGGAGAGCGGAGGCAGGGGAGAGCGGAGGCAGGGGAGAGCGGAGGCTGGAGAAGAGCGGAGGCTGGAGAAGAGCGGAGGCAGGGGAGAGCGGAGGCAGGGGAGAGCGGAGGCAGGGGAGAGCGGAGAGCGGAGGCAGGAGAAGAGCGGAGGCAGGAGAAGAGCGGAGGCAGGAGAAGAGCGGAGGCTGGAGAAGAGCGGAGGCTGGAGAAGAGCGGAGGCTGGAGAAGAGCGGAGGCTGGAGGAGAGCAGAGGCTGGAGGAGAGCGGAGGCTGGAGGAGAGCGGAGGCTGTAGGAGAGCGGAGGCTAGGGGAGAGCGGAGGCAGGGGAGAGCGGAGGCAGGGGAGAGCGGAGGCTGGAGGGCAGAGGAGAGCGGAGGCTGGAGGGCAGAGGAGAGCGGAGGCTGGAGGGCAGAGGAGAGCGGAGGCAGAGGAGATCGGAGGCAGAGGAGATCGGAGGCAGAGGAGAGCGGAGGCAGAGGAGAGCGGAGGCTGGAGGGCAAAGGAGAGCGGAGGCGAGCGGAGGCTGGAGGGCAGAGGAGAGCGGAGGCTGGAGGGCAGGGGAGAGCGGAGGCAGGGAGAGCGGAGGCAGGGGAGAGCGGAGGCAGGGGAGAGCGGAGGCTGGAGAAGAGCGGAGGCTGGAGAAGAGCGGAGGCTGGAGAAGAGCGGAGGCAGAGGAGAGCGGAGGCTGGAGAAGAGCGGAGGCAGAGGAGAGGCTGGGGGGCACAGAAGAGGGGAGGCTGGGGGGGCACAGGAGAGGGGAGGCTGTTGGGGCACAGGAGAGGGAGGCTGGGGGCACAGGAAAGTGGAGGCTGGGGGGCACAGGAAAGTGGAGGCTGGGGGGCACAGGAAAGGGGAGGCTGGGGGGGCACAGGAGAGGGGAGGCTGGGGGCACAGGAGAGGGGAGGCTGGGGGAACAAGAAAGGGGAGGCTGGGGGGGCACAGGAAAGGGGAGGATGGGGGTCACAGGAGAGGGGAGGCTGGGGGGGCACAGGAGAGGGGAGGCAGAACACGCACCGGGCTGTCGGCGGGCTGTGTGGTCCCTGATGGAGGAGGAGAGTGGGCGGTGCCGGCGGAGGCCGCACACCAGAGTGTGGGGCGGGCCGGTGCGGGCCGGTTCCCGGATGTTGGTGGGAGGGTGCATGTAGCCACCCTGCCGCCTGAGCCGATCGGAGGCCGGTGTCAGCCTCGCCGGCCCTGCAGCGTCCGCTCGGCGCCGCCGCCCTGCAGTGCCACAGGGCGCGCGCCCTCTTCCAGCGTCCGTCTCTGCTGAGGCCGCCGCTGATGTTGGTGGCGCCGCCCCCTTATGTGATGCCGCTCCCCCTGGCTGCCGGCGCTCTGGACTCAGGGCTCACACTGTCCAGTGGACGGTGCGGCCCTGGGTGGGAGCACACGGCTCTGTGTGGGGGTGGCAGTGGCGCTTTAGCGCCCACTGCGAGCCGCTATTCAGGTTTGACACCTCGTGGGTCTGGAACTTCCGGTTCCGGTCTGTGACACAGGGTGCAGGCCGTCACGGAAGTTGGCCAGATTCCACAGGAAGTGGCCTTCGGGTTTTATATATATGATTTGAGGACAAGTTTTATAAGCAACTGATGGGGACCGCCATGGGCGCGCATATCGCATGTGAATATGCTAATGTAGCAATGACTGTCCTAGAGGAAGATCATGTCTATGAATTAGAGTACTTTGATAAAGTGATTCAATGGAGTCGATATGTAGATGACGTGTTCTTCCTCTGGAGAGGGACTGAGGGTGAACTCGAGGAGCTTTACACTTATATTAATAATGTAGACCCTACTATAAAATTTACGGTAGTATAGTCGAGAACAAATTTGTAATTTTTAGACGTTAATGTACATTTAACAATTGGCAAATTGGAAACAACGTTACATGTCAAGAAAACCGACAGAAATAAATTACTGCATTACAAGAGCCATCATTCTAGACAGGTCAAAAGAGCAATACCTATGGGACATATAAAAAAAGTCCTTAGGATAGTAAATAATGAGGAGAAAAAAGAGGAGGCAGTGGATGATTTAATAAAAAAATTTGAGAGTAAGGGTTATCCCAAAAAGATGGTAGTACAACAATAATTAAAAGCAATAAGGGAAGGAGATGCACCACAATCAAAAAACACCCCAAACAGGATCCCACTTGTATAAACATATGGAGAGGAAAAAGTAAACAAAAATATACAAAAACATTGACCGATGTTACATAGAATACATCCAGAAGTGGAGGAATTTAAAAATGGCCCCCTAATAACATATAGAAAAGGGACTCGTCTTAAAAAACAGTTGACTAGAGCTGATATAGGCAGTGCTAAGAAAAGTAAACAAACAACATTGACAGGAAAACAAAGAAAAAGTTGTTATCCCTGTGTAGGTCTTGTGACATGCCCACTTATAATAAAAGGAGACAGTTTCACACATCAGAAAACAGGTATGGTGTATAAAATCAACCAATTTATGACATGTGCGTCTGACTATGTAGTCTATTTATTAGAATGCCCATGCGGGTTATATTATGTGGGAGAAACCACTTTAGAATTTAAAATAAGGGTCAGCCAACACAGATACAGCATTCGAAAGAAACTAACAAATGTATCTATCCCAAAACATTGGATTGAAGCGAAACATGAAGAGAAAGATTTAAAGGGAAGGATAATTCATATGGTGCCCCAGTTGAGGAGAGGAGGTGACAGAGAGAAAATCCTAAAAGAAAAAGAGTTACGATGGATAAAAAAAAATTATATATAGCAGGATGTTTACCTTAGTCCCTCTTCGGTTAACCACCTAATGAGGTTTCTGGTTAAATCATAATTTTAGCAAGAAATATTAAGAGGATAAAACTTAACATTTAATTCTATCTTTTAAAAGACTAGATTGCCCATAAAATCCACACAAGTTGCAACCACACTGTGTATATGTGTAACACCAGTGACTTAAAAAAGAAAAAAAAAACCTTTAACTCTAGCAAAGGTTTACCCAGGTTGTACATACTGAGTGAACTCACAGTTTAAGATCCACTAGTTACAACCAGCCTATATATTTCTGGGTTTCAAGTACCCTTTCCTTTGCTTCCTGTATATGGCACTCTACCCAGCATATATCTATGCATCAGGAACAAAAGCAATTTAACCCACTTCCCTCGTATAAAATGGAAAGCTCTCACCGGGTTTTCCTGAAGTCACATATACTTTGGAGTCACTGTTTGACAGATGGTCCTTTTGCTAGTGACAATCATATCATTTTGGGCTCTCAATCATGCATTCTTGTTACCACCATAGTCCAATCCCGACGCGTTTCAGATTTGGTCCTCATCAGGGGATATAGGTTTACGGTTATCACTGGGGTCCTGTTCACAGGTTCCCCCTATAGTGGTGTATTGATGTCTCTAAAAACAAGACATAGGATACAATAAACATTCATTCTGGGTCCCATATGATGCACAGCATCAGTTACCCCTTATGCAGTACTTTGCCCAATTGGTATTTGCTGCCCCCAGGTTCACTTACCCAGCATCGCCCAATTCAGCTTCAAAACGCTAGAGCACATCGCCGCGGCGTTCTGCCGTGCTTTATAAACGCATGTGATGTGCCGCGCCCACGGATGTGACGTGTGCGCTCGTGCGTCATCGCGCCACGTCATTTTCCGGTCGGACTAGCGTTGTGGAACACAAGCTTGCGTTCCACGCTCCTTTTTACTTCCTGAACTCACATGGGAGTGTATAAGGCTCTCAACCACTCCTCCTAGTGACATGGAGCTAGAGGGAGGCAGTTCTAAAACACTAACTGTGCCTCCCACTCTCTCAAGAGGCTTGTTAGTATACAAGCTCTATCTTTTATTCCCTAACAGGTTTAATGTGGCATTCCTTCACTTCTATCGATTTAAGTACACAAAAGAACATTTTATGGTTCCATGTGTGCTATCTGTCAAAGGAAAATGTGTTGGTTTTTGTGTTTTATGCATTAATCAATTATTTCCTGCAGTGCAGACACAATTTCCCAATCACGTGTGATGTTATTAGGCTGTCCCTAAAGGGATCTATTTTCTGAAGAAATTGTGAACATCTTCTAGATATTTTAAAGAAGGTCAGGGATTGTTTTAGGATCTACTTAGGATTTTTGTGACATCCATTTTTTGTCCATACAGTAAGAGAGAGAGGTTAAAGGAATATAGGAAAATATCAAGTGTAGCCCTACTATGTCCCTTTGCTAATGATATCACTGTCGTTACCTAGTTGCGGAGTTCGGCACCCTACATTCCTTCGCCTATGGTGCCCCCGCTCCTCGTCGACTCTCCCTCCTGCAATGTCCCTCTTCTCAAGGTGCCCCAAGGAAAGGAGAGTAGGAAAGTGATTCATTTAATCCCCAAGTGCTACAGTGTCCATTATATAGATCCAGAACACTTCTTTTCTTAAAATCCTATTGTCCTAATCCCCTCCTCTTATCGGGGGGGATGTATATGGTCAATCCCTATGAACAATAGGCAATTTTCATCACCTCCATGGACTGCATTTACATGTCGGGCTACTGGGGTGTCGTGTTTGTTCCGTATATCACCAAGATGCTCCCCAATCCTCTTCCGAAACTCCCTCCTCGTCTTCCCTACATATTCAACATTACAGGGATTCTCCATCTCCTGATTTTGCTCCTTTTTGCTTATGAGTTTCAAAAGTAAACCTTAAGCCAAGATTGTTACAATTTAGACGTCTCACTGCCTCTCCAAATTCCTGTCCTGACCCCTCCAAATGACAAAAACGTCATCTATGAACCTAGTCCAGAGCACCACTTTTTCCACGTCAATTGGAGAGTTTTCATCAAAAACAATGGTTTCCTCCCACCAGCCCAGGAGCAGATTTGCATACAACGGGGCCATCGAGTTCCCCATCGCAGTGCCCCTGAGCTGGTGGGAGTACTTACCGTTGAATGTAAAAACATTTCTCATCAGACAGAATTCCAGGAGATCAAGGACAAAGAGATTGTGTTTGTCAAACTGTCTTCCCCTTCCCCTCAAATAATATCTTACTGCCTCCAGGCCTTTGTCATGTGGTATCGAAGAATAGAGTGCTTCAACATCAATGCTACATAGTAGCATGTCATCATCCAGCACCACTCTCTCGATCCTTTTCCAGGATACTGGTATAAAAACCCAGATCTGGCGACCAAATGGGAGAAGCAAGCATCAGCTAGCTCTATCAGATTAATGAAATTACTGTTGGAGGAAGAGAAAAAACAGTTAGGTAGACTAGATGAAAGTCTGAAAGAACAAAAGGAGATAACAAGAAAATTCTCGGGAGAGGCTGATTTTCCTGTGAAGGAAGCGGCACTACAGAATGTCCTAGAGAAATTTCAGTATCACCTTAAAGACAGAAAACATAAATTCTACCTAAGAGATTTACAGGATTTCAAAAATAATAGGGCGTACGTCTATATACCCAAAGGGACACCAGGTGGTCAGCCAGATACAGAACATGAGGACCTTTCAACTGGGACTGATACGTCAGAGGCAGAGGGAAAGGGGGTAGGAAAAAGCAGAAAAAACAAGAAGAAGGGGAAAGGGTGAGGGAGAGGGCACAATCGAAATCTACCCAACACCCCAAGACCAGGGGTTGGTTTATTAGACCCCAGGTACTCCACGAGAAACCGCCCAGGTCCAGCACCCCCACAAACCCCAATGACATAAAAGCCTTACAAGTGGTTAATTTGTCCTCTAGAATGCTGTCTGAGACTGAGATGAAGGTTTTGAGCAAGGGATTATCGTTTGTTCCTACAACAGACCTAAATGTGTTTGAAACAGTCAAAGATCTTAATCTTTTTGCTAGAAAGCTAAGATGGAAAAAACATTTTTCTAGGGAGGACAAAAAAAACAGTAAGGACTTAGGGGTTCCCGATGACCTCTTAGAAGACATACAAACCCTCTTCCATCTAGGAGACCCAGAACATACCCAGGAGGGACTAGGACCATTTGCGCATTTAAAAAACAAAAGTTCACGTATGCCCCCTCCAACAGGTGACCTTAGCTCGATAGGCATTTTTGTCAATCTCGTGACGGAGGAGATAAGGAAACTAGGTAAACTAAAAAGTAATAAACACAATCTTACGGGAGATGAAATGTCTTGCATCCTCAATCTTGAGAAAGACCAGTCCATTACTGTAAAACCGTCTGAAAAAGGCGGGAATATAGTAATAATGGACACTGAAAAGTATATTGGGGATGTGCAATGACATTTTAAGGGACACAGAGAGCAATAAAACACTTACTACTAGCCCCCTGAAAGATTTTAAAAGAGATCTTAAAACTCTTTTGGATAGCGGTCTCTCTGACGGTCTGATGGATAAAAAGGAGTATGAGTTCTTACTTCCGAACCATCCGGTGATGACAACCTTTTACTGCCTGCCTAAGATCCATAAGGAGACAACACCACTGAGAGGTAGACCTATAGTTTCTGGGATAGGCAATTTGGCACAAAATTTGGGCATCTATATAGACAAGACATTGAGACCTTTTGTCACTTCCCTAGACTCATATCTGAGAGATACCAACGATCTTTTGAAAAGGATCGAGGGAGTGGCGCTGGATGATGACATGCTACTTTGTAGCATTGATGTTGAAGCACTCTATTCTTCGATACCACATGACAAAGGCCTGAATGCAGTAAGATATTATTTGAGGGGAAGGGGAAGACAGTTTGACAAACACAATCTCTTTGTCCTTGATCTCCTGGAATTCTGTCTGACGAGAAATGTTTTTACATTCAACGGTAAGTACTCCCACCAGCTCAGGGGCACTGCGATGGGGAACTCGATGGCCCCGTCGTCGGCTCCTGGGCTGGTGGGAGGAATCCGTTGTTTTTGATGTAAACTCTCCAATTGACGTGGAAAAAGTGGTGCTCTGGACTAGGTTCATAGATGACGTTTTTGTCATTTGGAGGGGGTCAGGACACTAATTTGGAGAGGCAGTGAGACGTCCAAATTGTAACAATCTTGGCTTAAGGTTTACTTTTGAAACTCATAAGCAAAAACTATCATTCCTTGATGTGTTGATTGAGAGAGACACAGAAGGGAATATTCAGACGAGTACATTTAGAAAGAAAACCTCCACAAACTCACTATTGCGGTGGGATAGTGGTCATCCCAGCAGTCATAAACGAGGAATCCCGAAGAGCCAGATGATAAGGATGAGGAGGAATTGCTCAACAGAGGAGAGCTTCCAAACTCAAGCAAATGACATTAAAACACTTCTGGAGGACAGAGGGTACCCCGGGAAAATGATAAGAAGGGCAATGAAAGAGGCCAGGAATATGGAGAGAACTAAACTCCTTGTTCCCCGTAAAAAGGAGCAAAATCAGGAGATGGAGAATAAGGTCCGTATGATCACTATATTTTCAAGCGGTGCAGACACAGTACGTAAAATAATGTCAAAATTTTGGCCAATTTTACAAATGGACTCTGAAATAAGCCCGTTTCTAACAGATAATCCTAATATCACCTTTAGGAAACCTAGATCACTAAAAGTTAGGTTAGTCCATAGCCATTTGATAACGCCAAGCAAAAACTGGATAAAAAGTAATTTAAAGGGATGCTGCAAATGTGGAAATTGTGGGAGCTGTAGACAAGTGATGACAACAAAAACCTTTCAAAGTAGCGTGAATCGGAAAGAGTTTGAAATTACGTCATTCATAAATTGCAGGACAAAAGGGGTGGTGTATAAGGCCAGATGTCCCTGTAATCTTGAATATGTAGGGAAGACGAGGAGGGAGTTTCGGAAGAGGATTAGGGAGCATCGTGGTGATATACGGAACAAACACGACACCCCAGTAGCCCGACATGTAAATGCAGTCCATGGAGGTGATGAAAATTGCCTATTGTTTATAGGGATTGACCATATACCCCCCTCCCTCAATAAGAGGAGGGGATTGGGACAATAGGATTTTAAGAAAAAAAGTGTTCTGGATCTATATAATGGACACTGTAGCACTTGGGGATTAAATGAATCACTTTCCTACTCTCCTTTCCTTGGGGCACCTTGAGAAGAGGGACATTGCAGGAGGGAGAGTCGACGAGGAGCGGGGGCACCATAGGCGAAGGAATGTAGGGTGCCGATCCGCAACTAGGTAAGGACTGTGATATCATTGGCAAAGGGACTTAGTAGGGCTACACTTGATATTTTCCTATATTCCTTTAACCTCTCTCTCTTACTGTACGGACAAAAAATGGATGTCATAAAAATCCTAAATAGATCCTAACACAATCCCTGACCTTCTTTAAAATATCTAGAAGATGTTCACAATTTCTTCAGAAAATAGATCCCTTTAGGGACAGCCTAATAACATCACACGTGATTGGGAAATTGTGTCTGCACTGCAGGAAGTAATCCTGTGTATTCATTGCATTATTCTTAAATCTTCATAAATAAACTACATACATATTCTAGAATACCCGATGCGTTAGAATCGGGCCACCATCTAGTTTGGAAATAATTTGCTTTTGAAATTTTGGTGGAAAATAAGTATTTGGTCAATAACAAAAGTTTGTCTCATCACTTTGTTATACAGGGTGGGCCATTTATATGGATGCACCTAAATACAATGGGAATGGTTGGTGATATCAACTTCCAGTTTGTGGCACATTATTATAAGAGAGGGGGAAAATTTTTCCAGATGGGTGGTGACCATGGTGGCCATTTTGAAGTCGACCATTATGGATACAACTTTATTTTTCTCAAAGGGAAGAAGGTCATGTGACACATCAAACGTTTTGAGAATTTCTTAAGAAAAACAATGGTGTGCTTGATTTTAATGTAACTTTATTTTTTCATGAGTTATTTACAAGTTTATGACCACTTATAAAATGTGTTCAAAGTGCTGCCCATTGTGTTGGCTTTTCAATTCAACGCTCTTCTCCCACACTTGACACACTGATAGCAACACCACAGAAGAAATGCTAGCACAGGCTTGCAATATCCATTGTTTCAGATGCTGCACATCTCGTATCTTCATAGCATAGACAATTGCGTTCAGATGATTGATGAGGCAAACTTTTTTGTGAATGATGAAGTTAGCAAACAAAACCACCGTTATTGGTCTGACACTAAACCACAGTGGATAGAATCCTCCAAGACTGTTGGTGACTCTGGGGTACAAAGATAGTGGGACCATTCTTCATCAATCGAAACCTCAATGCCACTTGATATCTAAATCATGTAGCAATTATGTAGGGTGTGCTAGTCGTTCCCTAAAGAAAAGAATTTCCGAACACATTACGGCTGCAAATGGATCTACCACCAGTAGTAAACATTCCATTTCAGGTTTATCCAGACACTTTCTTGAGGTCAATGTGGGATACACAAATAGCCTGGTGGTTAGAGGCACTGAGCGTGTTCAAAGACCGATACGCGGTGGTGACTGGGTTTGAGAACTATTAAATAGAGAAAGTTTCTGGATCCTATGTCTAAATACTAGGTTCCCATTGGGACTTAATTATAGAAGTGATCTTATGCATTTTTACTAAGTTTGATACTTTTAATTTTTATTTTTCTCAAACAGAAACTACTTGGTTCCTGTTTCCCCTATTCTTGTCCTGTATTCTTTCATGTGATTCTATAGTGGCTTTATAGTTTCATTTCTATCCTGTGTAATCTTTCAGGAAAGATGTATCTCCATGAGAGTGTTTCTAGATAGTATGTTATCATTTTCATAGAAAGAGATAACTAAATATGTGCATGTACGGTGTGAACTATTGCATTTTGTACCAACTATTAAGCATATAGTTTTTTAAAACATTGTAGCTTCTGTCAATCTTGATCCTTATATTAAGTTTGTTCTTGAACGAAATAACATAACTTTGTACACCACCTGATGATAATTAAGGTTTTCACATGTGTGGTTAATTGTTTGTATATTTAATGTTGTCAGTTTTTGTAACCTATGTCATTGAAAAAGGTTTTATCGCTGAAACATGTCTGACAAGGCATCATGCCTGACAAGATGCTATTTTATATTTGCATGTGTTTCCTGAATAAAACTGTTATCATTGGAACTGGATCACTGAATTAGGTGGACATCAACCACTTCCTAGCACCTGAGTCAGATTATTTGGAGGCAGGGGTGAGCGTTTCCACTTCCCCTTTCCTTTCAACACTGATGGAAGGAGGTTTGCACTCAAAGTCTCACGATGCATGGCCCCATTTATTCTTTCATGTACACAGATCAGTCGCCTGCTCCCTTGGCAGAGAAGCGGCCCCAAAACATGATGTTGCCACCTCCATGCTTCACAGTAGGTATGGTGTTCCTTGGATGCACCTCAGCATTATTTCCCTCCAAATACAATGAGTTGTGTTTCCATCAAACAGTTCTAATTTGGCTTCTTCTGACCGTATGACATTCTCCCAATAATCTTCTAGATCATCCAAATGCTCTTTAGCAAACTTCACATGGGCTCGGACATGAAATGGCTAAAGATGAGTGGTGTTCAATTGGAAATGTTGGCCAATTTCAAATTCAACTTGTTTTGGGTGATGTTCGATTCATTCGACGAAAGCGAACAATTTGCTTCAAATTCAGCAGTTCAAGGTTATGTTCGATAACGCTTCGCTCACCAAAATCGTTACTGGATTTTCACAGTGATACTTTTATTCAATGTTAATATACAGTTTCATTGTGTAGTAGACGAGGAGCGGGGGATAGATCTGTGCTGAAATAATGCCGATCTATATTTTTTTTCTTTCCCGCATTTACAGTGGGGCGGTGCAGTCTGTCAGCCTATCAGCACACACACACAGCAAAGTGCATCTTTTGCACACAAGCATGGGCATGTGTCATTGGCTGTGTATGTCACATGTCCTTGCCCTTTAAGACCCAGACATTTTCCCCGTCACCAACATTTCCCCAGTGCTGCAGCTCTGCGTCAAACGGCACCGCTGCTGATGTGGGCGCTATACGGTCAGTCAGACAGATAGCGAGCGAATTTCAAGTTAGATAGATAGATAGGTTTTGGGAGTAGGGACTAGTTGTAATATCAGCCCTTTTGAGGGCTAGTTCAGAGAAGTAGGGACTAGTTTTAATATCAGCCCTTTTGAGGCCTAGGTTAAAGCAGTTCCTAGCACTTTTTCTCAGGCAGGTCTGTGCCAGTGCTGTGCAAGAGTTTTTCAAAGCATCTATCCAAATCTAGCTCAGCCAATCCTTTTGGGCTAGTAGTGCAGCACTGTTGTGAAGAAAGTTACACCACATGTATTTAGTAGCCAATTGTTGACTGCATCCAGGCAATCCTTTGGGGCTAGTAGCAGTGTCAGGTAGTCAACAGTGTAGCCCTGCTGTGAAGCAAGCTACACTGCCTGTCTATCTACAGCCAATTTTTGACTGCGTCTAGCCCAGGTAATCCTTTGGGGCTAGTAGCAGTGTCTGGTAGTCAGTTATGTAGCCCTGCTGTGAAGCAAGCTACATCGCCTGTCTATCTACTAACAATTTTTGACTGTATCTAGCCCAGGTAATCCTTTGGGGCTAGTAGCAGTGTCTGGTAGTCAGTTATGTAGCCCTGCTGTGAAGCAAGCTACATCGCCTGTCTATCTACTAACAATTTTTGACTGTATCTAGCCCAGGTAATCCTTTGGGGCTAGTAGCAGTGTCTGGTAGTCAGCAGTGTAGCCTGTTGTGAATTTATTGATGAAGAATTCTGGTTGTGAGCTCCCTCCTGTGGTTGTTGTTGATGATGCAGCTGGCTGTGTTTGGGAGAGTTCCTCAGCTGATCTTGATGATTGGCAGTCTGCTTTGGATTGGAGCATATAGGTGGTTGGAGCTGATCAATCTTTGCCAGTTGTAATTATTAGTGGAGGGTTCCACATCTCTCCCTGGTTTCTTCCTGCTCTGCTGAAACCTTGCAAGCTAAGTGAATGGTTTTCGTTATTTTATGGCACACATGTTGTGTACTTCAGGATCAGCTTAATGCTTGTTTTGCTCTTAGTTGTGGGTTGATATTTAGTTTGCATATTTGTTTTCCTGCTCTCAGTTAGGAATTGCTCTCAGTTAGGAATTTTTCTTCCTAGGTTTGAATTGATATTCACTGTTGTCTGCTGCTTCCAGTTCTGCTGGTGTTAGAAGCTACTTATTCTAGTTTGATTCACAGACATTCCTGCAGATATAGATGGCGCAAGTCTTAGCAGACTCAGGGTTATTTTTTGGTACTATCTGCTGTTGGAGGTTTTTGATAGCATTTTTAATACTGATCGCAATAATATTCCATCCTGTCTTTACTATCTAGCTAGTGTGGCCTCTTTTGCTAAACTCTATTATCTGCTTGTTTGTGTTTTTCCTCTCCTGTTTCCCAGTCAATATCTGTGGGGAGCTTGCTATTCTTTTGGGGTTCTGCTCTGAGGCAAGATAGACTTTACTGTTTCCATCTTTAGGGGTAGCTAGTTCTCCAGCCGTGTCAAGGTGTCTAGGTCATGGTTAGTTACATCCCACTGCTACTTCTAGTTGCAGTATTTAGTCAAGGATTGCGGTCAGTACAGTTGCCAACTACTTTTGTGAAACCTGTTTGTTACTCCTAGGTCATCGGATCATAACAGCAGACCTGCTGTGAAGCAAGCTACACCGCCTGTCTATCTACTAACAATTTTCGGCTGCATCTAGCCCAGGTAATCCTTTGGGGCTAGTAGCAGTGTCTGGTAGTCAGCAGTGTAGCCCTGCTGTGAAGCAAGCTACAACACCTGTCTATCTACTAACAATTTTTGACTGCATCTAGCCAGGTAATCCTTTGGGTTAGTAGCAGTGTCTGGTAGTCAGCAGTGTAGCCCTGCTGTGAAGCAAGCTACACCGCCTGTCTATCTACAGCCAATTATTGACTGCATCTAGCCCAGGCAATCCTTTGGGGCTAGTACCACAGTTTGGCCACTCAGCTCTGCTCGGTTTCCATCTATAGTTTTTTGTGCCAACAACTACAGAGTTTCCAATTAGTTACCCTCCAAAATGAGTGGTAAAAGGCCTGCTGCTGGTTGAAAAGAGAATAGGCATGTTGGAAAAGGAAAAAATGTTTGTGTCCGTGGGGTAGGTGGTAAAGCTACAGTAGCATCTGCTGAAGAAATACCATTTTCAGAAAAACTAAGATGTCTATTTCTTTTCGTGGACAATCTGATATGATCCCTTTCTTACGGACACGACCATCGCTACCAATTGTATAAGAGGCACAAAAAGAGCAGATGCTTGAATGGATATCAAGCACTCCATCAAGTGGGCTCTCCTCCACCTCAACTTCAACATCACAAATACTCCAGTCCTCAGAGGTGTCACCCCAATCGCACTTGCTTCCTCACAACTCCCAAGTCTCCAGCTGCCCTACTGAGTATGGGGCAACACAGATGGTTGAGTCTGTTCACTCATACTATAGCCTGGGAATCAGAGGTCTGCTCCAAAGTTTCTGTGAGTCGAGATGAGGAAATCATCTGCACTGATGCCCAGAAGCTTTGTGAGTCAGATCCAGGCCCAGATGAAGAAGGTTCTGAGCATAATGTAGACCCTTATTCCCAAACTGTAACTACTGTTGGTGAGAGACAATGAGGAAGATGCTGATGAGGCTGAGATACCTGGTTGGAACAAAAACTTGACTTTTTGGTCAGGGCAGGAGGAGGTTGGCTCTGTGAACGATGGGTGTGAGATCACACGGGGTGATGATGAGGTTGGAGATCCCACTTACTGTCAACCCACAGTCAGCCAGTCGATGAGGTCAACAGAGGAGGTGGAGGAGGATATTAGTGACGAGGAGGTTAGGTTGCGCCTTTCTGGATAGAGACGGAGTACTGGAAGCACGTCAACAACTGCATCCTCAGCCACAACTCTGCCTCTGAGCAGAAGTCATGGTGGCTCGGCAGGTCGCATGGGCTCTAAGCCTTGCCTAGCCTGGGCCTTTTTTGACATCGCAAAGGATGACCCAAGTCATGTTATCTATAAGATTTGTCACCAAAATCTAAGTAGAGGCCAAAAAATCAATAGTATGAGTACTTTATGCATGAACAGTCACATGGATATGAAGCATAAGTCTCAGTGGGAAGCTCACTGTGCTACAATGCAGCCTAGCAGGCCGGGCCAACCACCGTCTGACCTATCAAGTGCATCCACGTTTTCTTCATCCTCTGTGACTGTGGGGACAGCAATCACACATGCTTTTGGACGCAGACCTTCCACCTCTTCAGCCGCAACAGCCAGTGTGATTGACAGTTCGTCAGTTGTTTTTGAAGTGGAAAATGCTGCTGGTGTTGAGCGTTGTCAGACATCAAGAGCACCACCTTGGGATGAAGGCAACATATTATCTCTGCCTGCACCTCCCTCACAGACCAGCAGTTTGTCTGGGACACCCTACTCAACTCCGTCTCAGCACAGTAGCCAGCCCTGGGTCCCTCAGATGTGGACAAGTAAAGAACATTTCCTCCTAGCCATGACAAAGCTAATAGGTTGAATTTCACCATCTGCAAACTGTTGGCTACACAAATGCTGCCTTTCCGGCTGGTGGACACAAAGGATTTTCGAGACCTTATGTCCGTCGCAGTGCCCCAGTACCAGATGCCCAGTTGCCACTACTTCTCAAAAAAAAGCTGTTCCTGCGCTACACCAGCATATCACACAGAATATCACCGCTTCCTTGATAAACTCTGTGTGTGACAGGGTGCATTTCACCACAGACATTTGGACGAGTAAGCATGGACAGGGGCGTTACATGTCGATGACTGGGCACTGGGTAACTATGGTGGCAGGAGGAGAAGGGGCTGCTGTCCAAGTCTTGCTGTCCCCTCGAGTTGTGCGTCAATCCTCTGTATGTAGAAGTTTCTCCACTGCTTCTGCCTCCTCAACCTCGTCTCAGTCCTCCACCTGCGCCAAAAGCCTGTCTGGTAATGCCACCCACGTTCAAACTGTGCAGAAGGAATCCTGCATACCTCCTCACTATGCTGGAAGCAGGGTTCAACGCCATCAGGCGGTGTTTATGTTGAAATGTCTGGGAAATGTGAGTCACACAGCTGAGGAGTTGTGATCAGCTCTGGAGACCAAGTTTCATCAATGGTTGTCACCACTGAACCTGCAGCCATGGAAGGCCGTGTGCCATGCTGCAATCCAGGGTGCGGCCCTTCACCGGGGCAATGTGACACACATGCCTTGTATGCCTCACGTCTTGAACCTAGTGGTCCAGCAGTTTTTAGCTCACTATCCCGGTCTAGATGGGCTTCTGCAGAGGGCACGGTCGCTGTGTGCTCACTTCCGCCGTTAGCATCCCACAGTTCAACGACTTGCATCTCTACAGAAGTCGTTCGGCCTGCCAGTTCACTGGCTGAAATGCGATGTGCCGACACTATGGAATTCAACTCTGCACATGTTGCAGTGACTGTGGCAGCACCGATGAGCCCTGGTGCGATACTTTATGATGTATAGCCTGGGCCAACGAGGTCCAGAGGTGGGGCAAATCAGGGTGCTGGAGTGGTCTAAGATCAGGGACTTATGCACCATTCCGCACAGTTTTGAAATGGCGACGAAGATGTTAAGTGCTGACGAGGCCGTTATCAGCATAACTATTCCTGTCATCTACATGCTGGAGCACACTTTAACCAGTATTCAGAGCAAGTTGGTGGGACAAGAGGAGGGGGAGGAAGAACAGGAGGAGTTGTATGAGGAAGCGATAACAAGATCTGCAAGGTCCAGATGGTCAGCAGCACCAAGGCGGCAGGCATGGGAGGGTGCGGGAGAGGGATTAACGAGGGAGTATGGTAGCAGCCAAACTGTTGATGAAGGTGCAGGAGCCAAGGAACAAATGGAGGACAAACTGGCGATAGTTATGGAAGACTCAGCAGATGAGGGAGACCTTGATCACATTTCTGTTGTGCGAGGTTGGGGGGAGAGGGCAGAGGAAGGAAGCATGATTCTTACCTCGCCGCCACCAACACAACAAGGACTTGGTCCTACTGGATGTGCAAGACACATGAGGCCTTCTTGCTGCACTACCTGCAACATGACCCTCGGATTGTCAGAATTCGAAGTAATGCCGACTACTGCGTTACCACACTCTTAGATCTCCGGTACAGGAGTAAATTTGGCAAAATAATTCCTGCCATAGAAAGGGATCCATGCATGCAGCAGTATCAGCAGAAGCTGTTACAAAATCTTAGGTCTGCTTTTCTACCAAACACCAGTGGTGCACATAATGAATCTCACAGTTCTAACTTGCCAACCATGGGACTGTCGAGTCATCACTCAAACTGTAACAGTAACCCCGTATCTAGTGGTAAAAGCAATTTTGTGGAATCGTTTCACCAATTTTTTAGACCATCCGTTGCAAGGCCAGAAGAGAGAACAAGTCTGACACAGTCAATGCCTAGAGAGGATGGTACAGGAGTATCTCCAAGTGGACATCGATGCCATGACTGTGGAACTGTACCCTTGCTCATTTTGGACTTCCAAACTGGAAAAATGGCCTGAGCTCGCCACTCACACTTTGGATATCTTGTCGTGCCCCCGCAGCCAGCATTCTCTCTGAACGTGTCTTCAGCGCGTTTGGTGGTGTGCTGACAGATAAGCGCACGCTTCTGTCCAGTGACAATGTGGACAGACTAACATTCATCAAGATGAGCAAGTAATGGATCCATTAAATATAATAGCCCAGCGCTATATTTAATGGTTAATTAAGAGTCCCAGGGGGTCAAAGCACGGTAAGCCCCCAAAAGCTTTCTAGCAGCAACAACCAAAATAAAATTGTAGTTTAGCTTCAGCGTTGATAAATTATCAGTCATGGATCCACAAGGACTTTTATACCCCTGTGTCATCCTGGGGAGACTAAAGGCTTGTGGATTTTTGAATGAGCTTCATGAAAGTGACCATTTTAAGTTTGCAACTGTGAGGCAATTGATGCCACTTAAGTGGTGTCTGTGCCCAAGTTTTTGGAAAAAATGGAGACTCTTGTTGGAGTCCCATTGCTGTATTTTACATGATTTTAGAAGGGCATGACATGCCTATATCTGTGTCTCCTCCTCCTTTTACTGCTCCACCTCTTTTCTTTTCAAATGACTATATGTACTTGTCACTTTTCCATGTGTTTGTTGTGTCCTCTGAGTAGTTTGTCAGCATTCTGGCACCTTTGAAGGTGTTTTCTGTATGTTTTCTATGTGTTTGTATGTGTTTGTGTTTGGCTGCCATTGCTCTCAATGGTGTTCGACGGTGTTCGACGAACATTCAACGAACATTCAACGAATACCCCCCCGATTCGACGAATTGAAATCGAACACTAGGGTGGTGGCTCATCTCTAGTAATGGCTTAAGCAAGGGGACACATCTGGCACTGCAGTATCTGAGTCCCTGGCAGGAATTGTGTTTTCAGGGGGCAAAGACTTCATGAAATCACTGGACACCCCCCTACATACTTCAACTCTTTTTATAAAACAACAGTCTAATAAAGCAACAGGAGCACAAAGTCTGCAGAAGCTCACATATGCATTGCACAGAGAGCATTAGCATATGAGTGAATTCTTCCCCCAGGCACAGCTCTTAAACCTAGCAAACGTAAGGATAGGCAGAGTCTATTAAAATGGGGCACTGGCCATCGAGATAATGTAGCACAGTCTACTAAGGGCACAGTCCATTTAGGTCATTGAGGTGTTGCCTGAAGTCTGCAGTCCCGCAAATCCAGCAGGGGGAAGCACAACAGTCTCAAAATTAGGGAAGGGGAAAAGTAAAATTAGGCATACCTGGCCACACGGCAAAAAAAAAAAAAAACAATACTTGCTCTTTTCATAAATTGAAACAGTCCTTATTTGGCCAGGGCAACTCCAGGACTAACAGCAAGGCTATCAGCCTGCAACTTTCCATCGTGAACGATTCAGGGTTCTTGCAGGGGCATTTCTTCCTGTCAACTCCGTGGTCAGCGACCCAACAACTGGACTTTTTAACATTAGTCCTTTTTAATTGGAGGCCTTTTGTGAAGCCTCCCACTGTTGCCACAGCTCTTTCACTGCTCCACAGGATGGATGTGTCGGTTCCATCCATTAGATCAATTCAGGTACCTTTACACGCCGCGACGGCAGGCTGGATACATCCCGCTACTTCACGTGCACGAGCACGCTCAAACGGTTACAAACGGTCAACGCATCACCTTTACACGCCGCCACAAGATGCGCTACGCCACGCTACATCTATAGCTAGCTACATCGCCGGGTGTCTCAAGTAGCCAGCTGTAGCTCATTTACACACCGCTATAACCAGCTACTATGGGCGTACCTGGTGCAGCAGGGCCAGCACATAGGCGTGCTACAATTGTGGTTTACGAGCCGTCCGTACGCTGATAGGACGAAGCAATAACATCCTGATTGGGCAGGCAACGCAGGAGGCTGAGTAATACAGCACGCTCGAGCAATTGTGTAGTGTGACTCGTCAGCTCCTTTAAATATGCCTCCCTATGCAGCGACTACCAATCGTCATGCAGCAGCTTCCACCAATGATCGCACATGGGGCGCGGTAACACGGAGCCAGGGTCACGCCTTAGCTACATTGCAGCTACATCGCAGGCTGTCCCGAGTTCCCTTCCGTTGCCTCTTTACACGCCGATACAGCTCGCTACCATCGGCGTTGTAGCCATCAGTTTTCGAGCAGAGCTAGGAAACAGATGTATCTGTTGCCGGCTGTAGCGTCGCGTCTTCAGACGCCGCTACGACGGGCTACATTGGCGCTACAAGCTACATTTGTAGCCTGTAGCGGGATGTATCCAGCCTGCCGTCACGGCGTGTAAAGGTACCATTCCAGACATCTCGTAGGGTCGCAGGGGTTATTCCTCCAGTGACATTATCCACCTCAAACTGCCCCACAGCACACCCTGTCAGGAGACCCACAGCAAAAGAGGATGGAGGAGTTTGAGTGATGTTCCCCTCTAACACATCCTAGAGAAACTTGGCCAACCTCAAATGGCCAAGCTCTCTGGCCCCTGTTGGTTTCACTCTAGCCATCTGGCACCCTTCTTTCTGTTTTTCCCGCAGTTAAGTCTCCATCCTCTCTATATTAGACTCCAACTCTCACTCTTTGACATCCTGTGATGTGGCAGCCTGATTTACCCCCAACACATACAACCCCTTGTGGCACTTTAAATTCAGGAAGGTAATCACCTCTATGACATAAAGGGTGCGGGGTCGGGAAGGCAGATTGCCCCACTGAAGACAGGAACCGTTCCCTCTTTGCTTAAGAATCTGTAGCCCCTCCACTGGAGGAAGTCCACCACCTGGCCCTGAGTACATTGCTTATTAAAGGTAGCCCTCTTGCATTCCTCCATCCACTCTTGGATGAGGGCCTCTGAGAGAATACTCTCTTCTAGAAATTATAAGGCCAGGATAGTTTAGGCCTATAGGCTCCTTCATGGGAGGGGGTAGGGAGTCCCACATGGCATTCCCCAGTTAAAGGAATCTGGTGGGTTTTTTTTTTAAAGTACGGAAGCAGGGGATTCTGGCACTATTTTCTCCTTGATCTCCACATCCACAGGTGTGGATGTGGCCAGGTAGGTTCAGGTTTGGTAAGGCCAGGTAAGCTGCAGGATCCTCCCTCCAACTTCTGGATATCCATCTGGAATAGGGAACAGCTCACCTCTTCAGATATCCACAACCAACATTAGATCCGGACCCCACTGCAAACCAGGCCCAAAACGGAGTGCATGATGGAGCTCCAGCTCACATATGTGAGCATCTTGAGCTATTCTAAGGGCAGCTCAAGGGGGAGTGTAACGTCTGGGGCCAGTGGGATGGTAGTGAAAATCATCTCCTTCAGAGCTGGCATCTTCATGTCTCCGGACTGCAGACAAATGTTGATGCTCCTCTGTACGACAATCCCAAGATGCTTCCCTTTACTTAGGGTCCTACCTCTTCCAGC
The DNA here is from genome assembly GCA_033576535.1 of Allobates femoralis. Classification (NCBI taxonomy): domain Eukaryota; kingdom Metazoa; phylum Chordata; class Amphibia; order Anura; family Aromobatidae; genus Allobates; species Allobates femoralis. The sequence continues at coordinate 258,675,025 of JARQOC010000005.1, read as the reverse complement.
AGCAGGACTCAAACGCTTAAAATTGCATAAAATCTCAAGAAATGAAAAAAGGAGATTTTATGATTCCGGGAGCTCAGAGATGCTGGCACACCTGGAGGTTGTGAACTCTTCTAAAGATTCACAGCCTAATGATGTCCCAACACCTGGAATTTTGAGAAAGCTTCAAAGCTCCCTTAAAGGGTTTTTTAAAGGAAATTTTAGGGTTCCTGGAGTTTAGAGCTGATGTCATACCTGGAGTTTGTGAACTTGTTACAAAATTCAAAGCCTGCAGTTGTCTCAACACCTGGAAGGCTTCCTTAAATTCACCAGGTTGAAAGCTGTGTGCTAGACTTGTTGGCTGTGAACTTAGGTAACATTATCAGAGTTCTCAGACATCGGATCTTATGGCAGACATTTTGACAACAAACCTTAAAGGGGTGTTTAAGGGACATTTTAAGGTTCTAGTTACCAAACAAATGCTGAATTTTGCTGATTTTCAGTAAAGTGTTTCAGAATCCGAATGGGCAAGGCTTGTGCTGAATCTGAAATTGGCAAACTTTTTCTGAACATGTTTGCTCATTGCGACTTTGGATGAATTACTGAAAGTGTCATTACTACGAAATAATAAACTTAATTCTTATCAGGAGCCAATGGCCTTCATTTGCAAAGGTGTGCATGGAGCAACTTCAGACACCATTTAGGAAACATTGAGCAAAATCATAAGCCTAGACGCTTTGATTGATTGCCAGCTCTGGAGCATACAGTTGTGGCCAAAAGTATTGACACCCCTGCAATTCTGTCAGATAATACTCAGTTTCTTCCTGAAAATGATTGCAATTACAAATTCTTTGGTATTATCATCTTCATTTAATTTGTCTTCAATGAAAAAACACAAAAGAGAATTGTCCTAAAGCCAAATTGGATCTAATTCCACACCAAACATAAAAAGGGGGCGGACAAAAGTATTGGCACTGTTAGAAAAATCATGTGATGCTTCTCTAATTTGTGTAATTAACAGCACCTGTAACTTACCTGTGGTACCTAACAGGTGTTGGCAATAACTAAATCACACTTGCAGCCAGATGACATGGATTAAAGTTGTTTCAACCTCTGTCCTGTGTCCTTGTGTGTACCACATTGAGCATGGAAAAAAGAAAGAAGACCAAAGGACTTGAGAAACCAAATTGTGAGGAAGCATGAGCAATCTCAAGGCTACAAGTCCATCTCCAAAAACCTGAATGTTCCTGTGTCTACCGTGCGCAGTGTCATTAAGAAGTTTAAAGCCCATGGCACTGTTGCTAACCTCCCTAGATGTGGACTGAAAAAAAAAATTGACGAGAGATATCAACTCAAGGTTGTGCAGATGGTGGATAAAGAACCTCGACTAACATACAAACAAGTTCAAGCTGCCCTGCAGTCCGAGGGTACAACAGTGTCAACCCGTACTATCTGTCGGCGTCTGAATGAAAAGGGACTGTATGGTAGGAGACCCAGGAAGACCCCACTTCTTACCCCGAGACATAAAAAAGCCAGGCTGGAGTTTGCCAAAACTTACCCGAAAAAGCATAAAACGTTTTGGAAGATTGTTCTCTGGTCAGATGAGATAAAAGTAGAGCTTTTTGGGCAAAGGGATCAACATAGAGTTTACAGGAGAAATAAAGAGGCATTCAAAGAAAAGAACACGGTCCATACAGTCAAACATGGCGGAGGTTCCCTGATGTTTTGAGGTTGCTTTGCTGACTCTGGCAATGTACTGCTTTACCGTGCGCATGGCATTATGAAGTCTGAAGACTACCAACTAATTTTGCAGCATAATGTAGGGCCCAGTGTGAGAAAGCTAGGTCTCCCTCAGAGGTCATGGGTCTTCCAGCAGGACAATGACCCAAAACACACTTCAAAAAGCACTAGAAAAAGGTTTTGAGACAAAGCACTGGAGACTTCTAAGGTGGCCAGCAATGAGTCCACACCTGAATCCCATAGAACACCTGTGTAGAGATCTAAAAATTGCAGTTTGGAGAAGGCAAACTTCAAATATCAGGGACCTGGAGAAGTTTGCCAAAGAAGAATGGACTAAAATTCCAGCAGAGCATTGTAAGAAACTCAATGATGGTTACCGGAAGCAGTTGATCACAGTTATTTTGGCTAAAGGTTGTGCAACCAAGTATTAGGCTGAGGGTGCCAATACTTTTGTCTGCCCTATTTTTTGAGTTTTGTGTGAAATGATCAATGTTTTGCTTTTTGCTTCATTCTCTTTTGTGTTTTTTCATTGAAGACAAATTAAATGAAGATAATAATACCAAAGAATTTGTGATTGCAATCATTTTCAGGAAGAAACTGAGTATTATCTGACAGAATTGCAGGACCCTCACACCACAGGGACTCAATGAGAACTTAGGGTTTAGCGCTTTCCTTTAAAATAAGTACAGGATTGACCCGGATGTAATGGTGGAAGTGTTTTTATGGACGTATATCGCTGATATTAATTTTGGATTTTTTAGTTTTGTTTTAGTATAACATATCCAGTTTCGACTTCATGTATTATTATTATTATTATTTATTATTATTATTTATTTATATAGCACCATTATATTCCATGGCGCTTTACATGCTAAAAAGGGCAGACTAGGACAAGTAACATAGTAACAATACAAGTAACAATAAATGTTGACAATTCGGTTGTACAGAAACAAGAGGGGAGAAATCCTGTCCACAAAGGCTCACACTCTACGAGGGGTGGGTGGGGATACAGTTGGAGGGGGAAGTTCCAGTCGTGAGGCGGTGTGGTGGACCGGGTCTTATTGCAGGTGGTAGGCTTGGCGGAACAGGTGGGTCTTCAGGCTTCTTTTGAAGGTTCCCAGGGTAGGAGAATGTCTGATGTGTTGTGGCAGTGAGTTCCAGAGTCTGGGTGAAGCACGGGAGAAATCCTGTATGCGGTTGTGCGAAGAGGAGATGAGGGGGGAGTAGAGGAGGAGCTCTTGGGAGGATCGCAGGTTGCGTGAGGGTAGGTATCGGGAGACCATGTCAGAGATGTATGGAGGGGACAGGTTGTGAATGGCTTTGTATGTCATGGTTAATGTTTTAAACCGGGATCTCTGGGAAGTAGGGGATCTCTGGGAATCATGTATGCATGATTCCTATCAAGAAAAAGTGCCTGGACTTTATGAGGGAACCATCGAAGTAAATTTTAAGGAGGATGTCATCCAGGAATGGAATGCAGCAATAATGTCGGACCTGATTATTGAAAGTGTATATTGATCCGTGTGTTATAGTAATAGGTTTGTTTAATAAGGTATATAGATTTATTGGTAAAATTGTGGGGATTTTTATTCACAAACAATGAAGTATGTATAACTGGGTATACGACTAACAGTTTTTAGGACGTAAGTTATTGTGTAAGTTAGTGAGTGGGGGATCTTGGTATCAAACTGGATATCATTTATCAACATTGAGGGTGTATATAGGTTTGAGTGTCCTACTATATGCAGGTATAATATAATAATGAGGGTTTTTGCGTATGTGTAATGTATTGGATATATATACATTTTCATTTGTATCTATTCACACGTCACATGTTATATATATTATATATAGATTTATATATTTTTTTTATATTATGGAAAAAAATGTATTCAATATGATATATATTTTTGCATAAAGCTAATGAATTGATATTTAATATAAGCATGTATTTTTGGATAGCACTGTCACGTTTGTACACTGTATATTGATTGTTACCGTATATTACCTGGTTTATCTAGCACCATCACCTTGTTGGTTCAAAGGCACTAGCACTTTAAATTCCTGTTTTATGCATAAGTAGGATACATTAGGGGATATTATATGCCTTCACTGTGGTAAAATAGAGGAAATAACACACTGACTCAGTATAGAAAAGTCAGCTGCCTCCTAATAAACTGAAGCGTCGCCCCTTGTTCCCCTAACGACGCTATGAACGCTGTCACGTCTTGCAGACGTCCAGCGCATGTGCCGATCACATTAATAAGTATTGAAGCGCCGGCCCCGGTTCCTATGGAGACGCTAGGCGTTGTTACGTCAGTGTGACGTACAACACATGCGCACTCCGAATAGATTGTGCCTGACTGTAGCTGACGCTGCGTCAGAGGCACTTTGTTGATAGTGTGCGTTACCTGGGTAACGCGGTACACATGGGAATGTCATGTGACCGCAGGATAACCCGGAAGTGACGCGGTCTATAGTATGTATGGGAACATATCAAATGGGAAAAAAAAGGGGAATGATTAGAAAGAGGGACCAGGTTCATCCTCTTAACTGGGAACAATAAAGCAAGGGGAGACATGACTGTGACAGACGGGGGGGGTGGGCTGACAGGTGTAATCAATAATGAAGTAGGTGGACACTATATAGAATGGAAGCTACCACATAGCACAATGCACGCCCTGAAGAAAAAGTCATTTAGAAACTTTGAAACGTATGTCGGCGGTGGTTGTGTGACAGGGTTATAGTTGCAGCAGGGGACCAAGGAGTGATCTGCCACAAGGATTTCCTTTACACCATGTACTGTACATACGTTTAATCCAACCTCAATTTAGTTAATGGCAGCTGGTCTGCATGGAATTCTGAGATGTTTCTAGATCTGGGGGTTGGAGTAAGGATAATACAAGTGTGATGGTGCTATAAGTATTTTTTCTGTTCCCCTATATATATTTGTTGCAGTTATGTATTTTTTACCAACCCTGTGATACTGTGTATAATAGGGACTGTGAGCCCTTTTGACATGTTGTGCATATGTTTTATAGAAAATATTTTAGTATAAATTAATTTTTAATTAATAAAGTTACATTTTTTTGCCATAATAATTGGTGTGCTTATTCACTGTAAAATGTCAATATAGCCTTCTGGTCTATAGGGATATTTTGTAAGGTATAGAATTGCAGGGGTGTCAATACTTTTGGCCACAACTGTATGTAGTAATAAGTATACCGGTCTATTGGTACAGCGCTTCCACAGGAGACCCAGAGTTCAAATAGATTTTCCTTTATTCTTAAAATGTATATCACAGTGGGCAGTACAACGCGTTTCGACCCTTTTAATGGGTCTTCCTCAGGTACAGTTGTATAATTATACAACTGTACCTGAGGAAGACCTATTAAAAGGGTCGAAACACGTTGTACTGCCCACTGTGATATACATTTTAAGAATAAAGGAAAATCTATTTGAACTCCGGGTCTCCTGTGGAAGGGCTGTACCAATAGACCGGTATACTTATTACTACATGTGACGAACCAGGTTTCCTAGATCTGATCCATCCGGAGTGGGAGAGCTGCACATCAAAGGAGATCTTATATGCAATATAACCAAGACACCTAAAAGATGAGCAATATCAAAGTATAACATCTCTATGTTGAAATTTAATTACTGCACTTAGAGTTGCACCGGGACTTTTTCTCTTTTATACCCCCTAGAGACTTCCACCGAAGTTAATCTAAGCACAACTGTATGTAGACAATCAAAGTGACCAGTGACTGTGTTCTGTCTGGGCATGCCTCTATGACTAAAAGCTGGTGACTCTCTGGATGAATAAAATGTATTTTTTCCCAGTAATTGGACTTGAAACACTATTAACCTCCTTATTAAGCCTATCTCTGCAGGTTGATATTAATAAGAGGCATGAAAGGCTCCTTTTAAGGAACTTATGCTCATTTTAGCCTTTGTGATTTTAAGTATTGTGAACTCTAACATACAATCTGTTATAAGGTTTAGTATTTACCTTTTGCATCTTTAAATACATTTGAAAGCAAAATCTCCTGACATCTTATTATTATAGGATTCGGTTTTCTGATATATAGTATTAAAGATTGACAGGGTAATTGCTAATTGTCTAAAGAGAGAAAATCTGCAGACTGTCATCAGTGAGCATGCCAATGACAGTATGTAGACAAAACTACAACTCAGTTTTACCTCAATGACACCTTTTTAGTAGACTATACAATAAGATAAGAATAAATATATTTTCCTGTAACTTTACATACTTTAGTTTCCAGGGTAAAGCATCATATATAAAGCTTTATAATACCAAGTCAAGCTTTAATAGATCAGAACCATTGGTAAGCATTAATTTAGCTTTTAGGAAGTGAGAATTACATTGTGGAGACTACAGGCACATTTCAGAATAAGAAAATTGGTTTCTAGAGCATACAGTGGCAAGTAAAAGTTCGGGCACCCCTGGACCAAAATTGCTGTTACTGGGTACAGTTAAGCAAGTTGAAAGTGAAATCATGTCTAAAAGCCTAAAATTAAAGGTGATGCAAAATACATATTTTTTTTTCATCTTTAACATTTTAAAAATTACAAAAAGAAAAATGGTCTGATGCAAACGTTTTGGCAGCCTTGTAAATTTATGTGCTCAGATAACTTTGTCCAAGGTTTCATTTAGGCTGTTAGGGTTATGGCTTGTTCACTTCATTTTTAGGAAAAGCCAATTGATTCAACTTTTGCAGCTTTATAAAAACCCAGCCTCCTCTAACTTTGTGCCAAAAAACAGCAGCCATGGGCTCTTTTCAGCAGCTGCGTAGCACTCCAATAATGAAAATAGTGGAAGATCACAAACCAGAAGGTTATTAGAAGATTGCAAAGCATTTTCATGTTGTCCTTCCCTCACTTGAAATGTAATTAGGAAATGAAAGTTAACAGGAACAGTGAAGGTCAAGAAAAGGTCTTCAAGACCAAGCTAAATTTTAGTGTGAACTGATCATAGGTTTGTAAGAGAGACAAATCAGAGCCCCAAATTGACTGCAAAAGTTCTTCAGGAAGATTTAGCAAACTCTGGAGTTGAGATAGGCTAGGGTCACACCACCGTTAATCTCCCCCTGCGCTAAAAACTTAGAATTTCTCCCAGAAGCGGAATAGCGTTATGCTCTCTGCTTCGGGAGAATGCTTCCCTAGTTACCCCATGTATATCCTAGTTACCAGCCACACTCCAAGCTGATTAGCGTCCGCTTTTGCTCAGTGGACAGAGAAACGCTGCATGCAGTCTGATGCATTTTGCAAAAAAGTCATGTGGACTGATGAGGTTAAAATAGGACTCTTGGCCACAAAGATCGAAGGTATGAATAAGATAAAAAGGGCACAGAATTTCAGGAAAAGAGCATCTCACCTTTAATAATGGCGGGGTGGATCTGTCATGTTTTGGGGTTGTATTGTAGTTAAAGACACAAGGAAAATTTCACGGGTAGAGAGGAGAATGGATTTAATGAAATTTCAACAAAATCTTGATACAAAGATTACATCCTCTGTAAAAAAGCTGAGCTTCAAAAGTTGCTGGCTTCTACACATGGATAATGATCCTAAACGCACATGAAAATCCACAATAGACTACTTCAAAAGGTGCCAAGGTGCATGTTTACAATGGCCCTTGCAGTTTTCTGCTCAGAACACCATTGAACGTCTGTGGCTAGACCTTAAAAGAGCAGTGCATGCAAGGTGACCCAGGAATCTCACAGAACTGGATTTTTCCAAGGAAAAATTTATGAAAATCTCTCAAACAAAAATTGAAAGACTCTTGGCTGGCTTGAAAAAGCATTTACAAGTTGTGACTCTTAAAAAAGTGGGTGCCACTAGGTATTAACTATGTAGGATGCCCAAACCTTTGCATAGGCTCTTTTTCATTTTTGACATTCTTAAATGTAAAAGATAAATGAATAAATGAATATATATCTATTATATAATCGCGAATCGGAAAAGCGCCCCTCCGCGCGCTACTTCCGGCGTGGTCATGTGGATATGAATTTAACATTGGGCGCGAAGCGCCCAATGCTGCGCGAGCAATGGCCGCGAGGCCATTGCGAGTCGCTGGCCCAAATTCGAACCACAGGCTCGGCCACAACCTTAGCGATTTACCGCTCAGGTAGCGCGAGCAATGGCCGCGAGGCCATTGCGAGTCGCTGCCTGAGCCGTAACTCGCTCCCCGGGGACCATGGAGCGGAGGCGGCACAGCCGCCTCCGCTCCCCGCTACCCACAATTCGCTTCCCCCTCCCATGTCCGCACAGCCTCCCCCCATGTCTACACAGCCCCCCCCCATGTCCACACAGCCGCCCCCATGTCCGCACAGCCACCCCCATGTCCGCACAGCCACCCCCATGTCCGCACAGCCCCCCCCATGTCCGCACAGCCCCCCCATGTCCGCACAGCCCCCCCCATGTCCGCACAGCCACCCCCATGTCCGCACAGCCACCCCCATGTCCGCACAGCCACCCCCATGTCCGCACAGCCCCCCCCATGTCCGCACAGCCCCCCCATGTCCACACAGCCCCCCCCATGTCCGCACAGCCACCCCCATGTCCGCACAGCCACCCCCATGTCGTCCACACAGCCCCCCCATGTCCGCACACCCACCCCGCAATGTCCGCACAGCCACCCCGCACCTAAGCTCCTACCCCCTAACTCCGCCGCCCCTAAGTCCCTACCCCCTAAGCCCCGCCGCACCTAAGCCCCCACCCGCCGCACCTAAGCCCCTACCCCCTAAGTTCGCCGCACCCCTACACCCTAAGCCCCGACCTGCCGCACCTATGCCCCTACCCCCTAAGTCCGCCGCACCCCTACACCCTAAGCCCCGACCCGCCGCACCTATGCCCCTACCCCCTAAGTCCGCCGCACCCCTACACCCTAAGCCCCGACCCGCCGCACCTATGCCCCTACCCCCTAAGCCCCGCCGCCTCCTAAGCTCCCGCCGCTTTTAAATTTAATAATAAAAAAAATAATTAAAAAATAATAAAAAAATAAATAAAAAATAATAAATAATTAAATAAAAATAATAATAAAAAAATTAAATATATGCTAATAATATCAGCCCTTTCAGCGGACCTGAAAGAGAACTGGGTCTCAGCCTAAATAATAAATTTAATAATAAAAAAAATATTTAAAAAATAATTAAAAAATAATGAAAAAATAAATAAAAAATAATAAATAATTAAATAAAAATAATAATAAAAAAATTAAATATATGCTAATAATATCAGCCCTTTCAGCGGACCTGAAAGAGAACTGGGTCTCAGCCTAAATAATAAATTTAATAATAAAAAAAATAATTAAAAAATAATTAAAAAATAAATAAAAAATAAATAAAAAATAATAAATAATTAAATAAAAATAATAATAAAAAAATTAAATATATGCTAATAATATCAGCCCTTTCAGCGGACCTGAAAGAGAACTGGGTCTCAGCCTCAGGCTCACTTTAAATACATAATACATTTAATAATAAAAAAAATAATTACAAAATAATTAAAAAATAATAAAAAAATAATAAATAATTAAAAAAAAAAAAATAAAAAAAAAATGCTAATAATAATGATATTACTGCTAATAATAGTGCTATTAATGCTAATAATTATGCTATTAATGCTAATAATAATGATATTAATGCTAATAATTATGCTATTCATGCTAATATTAATGCTAATAATGCTAATAATAATCATATTAATGCGATTAATAATGCTATTAAGCCTAATAATCATGCTATTTATGCTATTCAAAATGCTATTCATGCTAATAATATTGCTATTAATGCTAATAATAATGCTATTAATGCTATTAATAATGTTATTAATGCTATTATTAATGCTAATAATGCTATTATTAATGCTATTTATGCTAATAATAATGCTATTAATGCTATTAATAATGCTATTAATGCTATTATTTATGCTATTAATGCTATTAATGCTAATATTTATCCTATTAATGGTATTATTAATGCTATTAATGCTAATAATAATGCTATTAATGCTATTAATGCTAATAATAATGCTATTAATGCTATTAATAATGTTATTAATGCTATTATTAATGCTAATAATGCTATTATTAATGCTATTAATGCTAATAATAATGTTATTAATGCTATTAATAATGCTATTAATGCTATTAATTATGCTATTAATGCTAATATTTATCCTATTAATGCTATTAATGCTAATAATAATGCTATTAATGCTATTAATAATGCTATTAATGCTATTAATTATGCTATTAATGCTATTAATGCTAATATTTATCCTATTCATGGTATTATTAATGCTATTAATGGTAATAATAATGCTATTAATGCTATTAATGCTAATAATAATGCTATTAATGCTATTAATAATGTTATTAATGCTATTATTAATGCTAATAATGCTATTATTAATGCTAGTAATGCTAATAATAATGCGATTAATGCTATTAATAATGCTATTAATGCTATTAATTATGCTATTAATGCTATTAATGCTAATATTTATCCTATTAATGCTATTAATGCTAATAATAATGCTATTAATGCTATTAATAATGCTATTAATGCTATTAATTATGCTATTAATGCTATTAATGCTAATATTTATCCTATTAATGGCATTATTAATGCTATTAATGCTAATAATAATGCTATTAATGGTAATAATAATGCTATTAATGCTATTAATAATTTTATTAATGCTATTATTAATGCTAATAATGCTATTATTAATGCTATTAATGCTAATAATAATGCTATAATGCTATTAATTATGCTATTAATGCTATTAATTATGCTATTAATGCTAATATTTATCCTATTAATGCTATTAATGCTATTAATAATGCTATTAATTCTAATATTTATCCTATTAATGCTATTAATAATGCTATTAATGCTATTAATTATGCTATTATTGCTATTAATGCTAATATTTATCCTATTCATGGTATTATTAATGCTATTAATGCTAATAATAATGCTATTAATGCTATTAATGCTAATAATAATGCTATTAATGCTATTAATAATGTTATTAATGCTATTATTAATGCTAATAATGCTATTATTAATGCTATTAATGCTAATAATAATGTTATTAATGCTATTAATAATGCTATTAATGCTATTAATTATGCTATTAATGCTAATATTTATCCTATTAATGCTATTAATGCTAATAATAATGCTATTAATGCTATTAATTATGCTATTAATGCTATTAATGCTAATATTTATCCTATTCATGGTATTATTAATGCTATTAATGCTAATAATAATGCTATTAATGCTATTAATAATGTTATTAATGCTATTATGAATGCTAATAATGCTATTATTAATGCTATCAATGCTATTAATAATGTTATTAATGCTATTATTAATGCTAATAATGCTATTATTAATGCTATTAATGCTAATAATAATGCTATTAATGCTAATAATAATGCGATTAATGCTATTAATAATGCTATTAATGCTATTAATTATGCTATTAATGCTAATATGTATCCTATTAATACTATTAATGCTAATAATAATGCTATTAATGCTATTAATAATGCTATTAATGCTATTAATTATGCTATTAATGCTATTAATGCTAATATTTATCCTATTAATGGCATTATTAATGCTATTAATGCTAATAATGCTATTAATGCTATTAATAATGTTATTAATGCTATTATTAATGCTAATAATGCTATTATTAATGCTATTAATGCTAATAATAATGCTATTAATGCTATTAATAATGCTATTAATGCTATTTATTATGCTATTAATGCTATTAATGCTAATATTTATCCTATTAATGCTATTAATAATGCTATTAATGCTAATAAGAATGCTATTAATGTTATTAATAATGTTATTAATGCTATTATTAATGCTATTAATGCTAATAATAATGCTATTAATGCTATTAATAATGTTATTAATGCTATTATTAATGCTAATAATGCTATTATTAATGCTATTAATGCTAATAATAATCCTATTAATGCTATTAATAATGTTATTAATGCTATTATTAATGCTAATAATGCTATTAATAATGCTATTAATGCTAATAATAATGCTATTAATGCTATTAATACTGTTATTAATGCTCATAATACTGCTAATAATGCTATTAATACTGCTATTACTGCTAATAATAATGCTATGGCTTATATTATTGCTATTGATGATGCGATTATTATTTAAAAATCTTTAAAAAAACAATAAACATATTTTAGATACCCGATGCATTTGCATCAGGCTAACAGCTATAACTACTATAATCAAATTAATGCATGTTCTAGAATCCCGATGCATTTGCATCGGGCTCACAGCTAGTATATATATATATATATATTCATTTATTCATTTATGAATAAATGAATATATATATATATATATATATATATATATATATATATATTCATTTATTCATTTATTTTTTACATTTAAGAATGTCAAAAATGAAAAAGAGCCTATGCAAAGGTTTGGGCATCCTACATAGTTAATATATTGTTTTGCCCCAATTAATTTGTACAGCACTGTAGATGATTACCAACATCTGGTGAGAAATTCATGTCAATGGCTCCTATAGAAATATATTTTTTTTGAAAATTAATGATATGTTCAATATTTATTTCACCTGCTGTATATGTATTTATAGATATCTACAAAGTATAAACTATATGTTCATTTATATACAGCAGGTCAAAAAAAGTATTAAAAATGTCACCAATTTTGTAAGTGAATATATTTCTAAAAGAGATATTGATATAAATGTCTACCTAGATGTCGGTAACATCCCATGCAATCAACACAGGCAAATAATCAAAATACAGATATCCATGAATTTGGTGATATGAGTAATAGTGAGAAATTATGTATGGAGAAATTATTGAACATATTAAATAAAATATATTTAATACTGCCTACAAAAGCCTTTCAAGACAGCTCCTATATGGAGAAATTAATCACATGCATTGCTCAAGCATGATTTTGACCCATTCTTCCAAACAAACTGTTCACATCCTAAAGGCTTTGTGGGCTCCTTCAGCTTTTGTTACTTCCATAAATGTTTATAATAAATTCAGGTCAGGTGATTGGCTGGGATAATGTAGTAGGTTTATATTTTTTACTCTGAAACCCATTGAGAGCTCATCTTCCTCCATGTTGATGGGCATCACACCTGACGTCACCTTGATTGACAGTCGGCTCCCTGCGCAGGTGCGGTGAGTTAGTGGCGAGGTTTTGTGAGATGTTTTGAGTGACTATTCCAATGGAGACCTCTAGTGGCTAGTGCTCTGAATAGTTTAGAAAGCAGCTTGCAGCTCTTTTCAAAGATCTGATCGTGGGAGATTTCCCCAACTGAGTGTGGGGACTCTTCAGGAGCCAGACTATTTTACAGCTGATAATTTCATTTTTGCTTTCCAAGTCTCTCCCTCTGTCTATGCATTCAGCTGGGGAAATACCTGGCAGCTCAGATAATTGAAAGGAGCTACTTCATGTCCCCTCTCTCACTCTACCAGGAGAATCCAGCTAAGCATAAAAGTATAAGACACTAGAAGGAGGAGGCTGAGAATAAAAGTATAAGTCACCAGGATTAGCAGGCTGAGTATAAAAGTATAGGCACCTTGAGAAGCAGGCTGGTATCTTGAATAGATGTGTAGGCTTCAGAATGAGCAGAAGTGAAGACATCAGGCACATGAGGTGCCTGAGCAACATGGTCTTATTGCTTAATATGCTTGCTAGTTGTCAGGTTCCATTTCCCTTGCATCCTGTGTCCATTATCTGTGCCAGCTAACCCATGCCTGTGTTACAGAACTTGTCTCACCTGCCAGTACCTGTTGCACCTGCCAGTACCTGCTGTACCTGCAAGTACCTGCTGTGCCCATCAAAACAAGCCATACCTGCCCAAACCAGTCATACCTGCCTGCACCTGGTTCCATGACCCCTGGGTTTAGCTGTACAGAGCTGAGCACTACTATGGAGTGGTACCTGGTGGCCACCTTCCAGCCCAAACTGAACCCCCCACGAGATAGCCTAGTTAACGCAAGATAGTAAATTATTTACACTCCTCCAGGATGAGTCCAGTTTCTGTGGCAAAGTGGGTCCACACCCAGCAGTGTGACAATTTATCTTTTTGGATACCATAATGCACATAATATTTTGAAGCCAAAAGGTATTGCATATCGTCCCAAAAACACCATCAACATCATAGTTTGGGGTTGTTTTTCAGAATATGGAAGGATGAATGAATGAATGTACTGAGACAATCTTTATCAAAATCTGCTACCATCTAACAGAAGGATGAAATAAGAATGGACATTTCAGTAAGTAAATGGTCCCAAACACATAGCCAAGATAACTCTCAATTTGTTTCAGAAAAAGAAAATAAATCTGCTTGAATGGCAAAAATCAAGCCCCCACTTAGCTTTCTCAGTGGAAAATAAAAAATACTATAGCTCTTGTAAAAATAATTATTTTTCTCTATAAAATTGTTTTTATTGTGCAAAAGTGACAAAACATACAACAGTGTTAAAACATGCGGTATCATTGTATTCATACAGACCCTAAGAATAAAGCTGTTAGTTCGTTACCAACACAGTGAACTGTGTAACAAAAAAAGAATACCTGAATTGATATTTTATGCTCATTCTGCTTCTCAAAAAATGGAATTAAAAGTGATCAAAAATGTTTTGTGCTCGGAAATAAAAATATTAACTCATCATGCATAAAAAGCAAGACATCACATGACTCTGTCAACAGAAATATAGAAAAAGTATAGCTCTCAATGTATTGATGCAAAAACCTTTTTTGGTAAGAAAAAGTGTTTTTTAGTGTGTAATAGTAGCCAAACATAAAAAAAATTGATATAAGTCTAGTATCGCTGTGATCCCACTGACACAAAGAATAAAGCTATCCAGCCAAAGTTACCACACAATGAATTGCATAAAAAATAAAACTAATTCTGCATATGCTGTTGATTTGCTTATTCTAACTCCCAAAGATTGCAGTAAGGCTCGGCTCACATTGATCCTGCACTTTGCTGAGGGCTTTCATCAGGGTTTATGTACAAATCTCTGAAATATGTTATTCAGACAAAACTCCCGACAGAACATTCACTGTAATGAGGCAAATGGAGCCATTTTGAACTCTCTCTTAAATTGAATATAGTGGAATTCATCATTTTAAGGGTTCATAAAAGATGAGTTGAGCACAGTTCTGAAAAAGACGGAAAAGAGACCAGAGTCAAGAGTAACTCTGATACTTCATAATGGTGAATAGATTCCCCATGGTTTGGATAATAGTGAATGGATTTCTCAGTCATTTTAAATCATGTTATTTGGGGATTAAGATGGAAACCCCATTGTAAGTGTTCAGCATAGCGCACACGATAAATGCGGCTCAAAAGTGTAAGTAAATGTTCCTATTTAAAGGAAAACTGTCAGGTCAAAAATCAATATGGAACTGCTTTAATTTTTTTAATTTTTCACTCTAAACTCTCTAGTGATGTATTTCTTTTATTTATATTTCTCTCCTATCTGTAAACTTCAAATAAAGAGATTCATTCCATCTGTCACTCACAGTGAGTGATCCACTTAGTTATCTACTGTCCACTCCCCATAAGCATGAATATGCATGTCACATCTTCACACCACATCACTGCACAGGAGATCACTGGAAGGGGCTGTATTCTCCTCTCTGCTCTCTGTGTCTGCAAATACAACACAGAAATTGTCACAGCCGGGATTCCTGCTTACAGAAAAAGATGGAGTCTAGATAAGTCAGATCAGCAATAGCACTTTCCCTCCGGAAAAACGATTGGTCATGGAAATCACTTCCAAATATGGATTTCTATGTGTGACCCTAGCCTTAAAGAGTAAGTAATCGTTGAATAGCTGTGGAATCTTCCAAACTGAGAGTGGTGGGAGCATGGTCAGACATTGATATTATGCCAATAGTGGCGTCTAAGCAACGGTGTATTAGGGTCATCGACTAGAATGCAGTCAATTCTGCTACATGTGTGAAAACGGGGCAAAATGTAGGTATAGTCTCTCCACAATGCAGATACCTCCAGATATCGTGATAATTATGTTCAGAAATCAAGGAGGATAGTTCATTTATACAGTGAGAGATGTTTGAGCAGTCTAAATGCCGTTGAAGTGGTGCATTAAGGTCTCCACAGATCAATTTGAGGCTGACAGCTACTGGATGTAAAATGTTAAAAAACTTCTGCATGAATTTGGGTTGACCTACATTAGGAGCATAAATAGAAGGTCAATGTGTAGGGAACATTACTGAGTGTGCAGACGAGAATAATATAATGCCCTTCTGGGTCTTAACAACATTCTGTAAATTAAAACCTACTGTGCTTTTAATAAAGATGTCCACTTCCGCCTACTTTACCTCACCAGTGGCAAAGAATTGATGGGGATAGTTCCCTGTATACATTCTAAAATTATCCTTTGCTAAGAGGTGGCTTTCCTGGATACATGTGATATTGCTTTCAGAATTATTAAGTTGACGCCGGGTTAAAAATCGTTTATAGACTGAATTGAGCCCATTGACATTAATTGAATATACAGATAGACTCATTATACTTCAATAATACAAACACAGATATTATGCTTAATGGTAGGATGATCCAACAATGTTGAAAAATGTATGCTGTTGTAAGAAGGACAAATAGGATAAATGGGGTGGGGTAGGGGAAGGGAATGGGATAATGAAAGGGAGAACAGAAAGTAGACAAATTCAAACAGCAAACCAAGATATGCTTAAAGTGATATCCTATATAATAAATGCCAGTTTCGGCTATTCCGGCATGCACCGCGGCCGGATGCCAGTGCAGCGAGCGATGGCGCGCATGCGCCACCATGAGCCGCAATTACCGTTGCCGCTAGCGATGGCGGCTCCCCTACACTGCCTAAGTACCCGCACACCTCCCTCAACTTCCGCCTGCTCCTCGCCCAGCCCTGCTGTCATGCTTAGACAGCCCTGAAGCCGCAGGGAGATGAGCACTGCGCGTGGCACTCATCTCCCGCTGGCACAGAGCTCAAGTGCCCCGGGGCCTCACAGGACACACAGGGGGACACACAGGGGCCTCACAGCACACACAGGGGGACACACAGGGGCCTTACAGCACACACAGGGGGACACACAGGGGCCTCACAGCACACACAAGGGGACACTCAGGGGCCTCACAGCACACACAGGGGGACACTCGGGGCCTCACAGCACACACAGGGGGACACACAGGGGCCTCACAGCACACACAGGGGGGCACACAGGGCCTCACAGCACACACAGGGGGACACACAGGGGCCTCACAGCACACACAGGGGGACACACAGGGGCCTCACAGGACACACAGGGGGGGCCTCACAGCACACACAGGGCAGGGGCCCACAGCACACCAGGACACACAGGGGCCTCACAGCACACACAGGGGGCCACAGCACAGACACAAACACACAGGGCCAACACAGGACAACAGGGGGCACACAGGGGGCCTTACAGACACAGGAACACACCACAGGGGGCCTCACATGACAACAGGGGGCCCACACAGGACCACAACACAGGGGGCCACCAGGGCACTCACAGGGGGCCAATGCAGGGCACAAAAGCCAGGGGCCACGCTGGACACACAGGGGCCACACAGGACACACAGGGGGCCATGCAGGACACACAGGGCCCACGCAGGACAGACAGGGGCCCACGCAGGACAGACAGGGGCCCATGCAGGACAGACAGGGGGACACACAGGACAGACAGGGGGCCACACAGGACAGGGACACACAAGACAGGACAGGGCCACACAGGACAGGGGCACACAGGACGGGGACACAGGGGCACACAGGACAAGGGACACAGAACAAGAGCAGAGGACGGGGACACAAGACAGAGGACAGCGAGACACTGGGCCAAAGGACAGCGGGACAATGGGCCACAGGACAGCTGGACACTGGGCCACAGGACATTGGCACACAGGGCCAGAGGACAGGGCCAAAGAACACCGGCACACAGGGGCAGAGAACTTGGGAACACAGGGGCAGAGGACAGAGAGACACAGGGCCAGAGGATAAGGGCACACAGGGCTAGAGGATAAGGGGACACAGGGCCAGATGACAGCAGGACTCTGGGTCACAGGACAGCGGGCCACTGGGCCACAGGACAGCGGCAAACAGGGCCAGTGGACAGGGCCAGAGAACACCAGCACACTGGGGCAGAGACTGGTGAACACAGGGCCAGAGGACAGAGAGACACAGGGCCAGAGGATAAGGGCCACAGGGCTAGAGGATAAGGGGACACAGGGCCAGAGGACAGGGGGACACAGGGCCAGAGGACAGGGGAGACAGCTAACCACTCAGCCACTCTATACAGTCCTAACCACTGACCCACCATGTACACTGCTCTCCACTGATCCACCATATACAGTGCTAACCACGGAGCCACCGTATGCAGTGCTAACCACTGAGCCACCATATACAGTGCTAACCACGGAGCCACCGTATACAGTGCTAACCACTGAGCCACCATATACTCCATATAAATCCTGCAACAACAGCGTACTTTCTGGAGAGAAGACTGTACTATTCAGCAGCTATTTTTAGGGCACCTGTTCATTACACCGCACTCCCGATGCAATAGCATCGGGCCTTTTTCTAGTGTCAGATAAAAGGTACCAAAATCTCACCACATGGGAAATAGAAAATCTCACCACAGGTGAGTGATAGGATTCACTCTGGGTGTTTTATTTCCACTAGGCAAGAGTGGAATAGCACAATGTGGAAGTCCACGGTCAATGTTACTTGCAAGAAGTGAGACCCACAATTCTTTAGTGGAGACCTTCAGGCTGTGGTCCACTCTGAGTTAATGTGGCGGCCATGGGAAGTAGATGTAGGGGATCTTGGGGAAGTATTTTTCGGGGGCTGCAGGCCCTACTGAATCAAGAGCTTCTCTGCCTGAGAAGGGAGGAGGCAGACATGGATGAAATTGTCTCTGTGGATTATCAGCTTTGTGGGAAATCCCAATGATATGGGATACGGCAGTATATGGCTGGAATTCTCTTCTTAATGCTAAGCCCCAGGGGATAGGTCGGAGTAGACCTTCAAATGTGAGAAATTTGATGGGAGGTTGGGATTTCCCTTTAGGCAATAGAGAAAGTCATTTTTAAATTCATAAAAATGAATCCGTATCAGAACATCTTGCGGAAGACTAGCGCTGACGGTGGCAGGTTTAGGGACCTGAAGGATACGTTCAATGATGATATGCTTTTTCTCAACCTCCAGCATTGCTGCTGTTATAAAGTCCTGTAAGAAGTAGGGTATGTCACATGGGGATATTGCTTCTTCAATCCCACTGATGCGGATGTTGTTTCATTGTGACCTATCCTCTAGGTCTAATGTTTTGGTGTGCACTTTATCCATCCGCTTTTGCAAAGCTTCATGTGCATCCAATAGATCATTGTGAGATTTTATTAAATCTACTAGTTTCCTTTCCAGTTTGTCTTGCTGCCACCTAATTCAAACACCTCTTCCCTAAGATCAGCCACCATATCCGGCATATCTTTTTGCAGGAACACTCTCAGAGAGGAGAGCAGCTTTTTCATGGTGCTATGTGTAAGAGGAATGCCTTTCTTCTCTGCTGCTGATGCTGTTGATCCAGAGGAGGCAATAGATTCTGTGCCCAGGATTAAGGAGGGATCCGAAGCCGGGAGGTCTCTGTGGGAGCCATGGTAGGTCTGTGGGACGGGATCTCTTGCTTTATGAGGCCATGCTCCCCCAGATCTCCCCTACTTTTAATAACCAGCGCAGAAAAACAGAGAGCTGGGGTATTGTATTATCAGGCTTTGATAGTCCATGGTTATTGGCTCTTCCCAGCCAAAAAGTACTAGCCTGCAGTCACCCCAGAATTTGGATATTGGAATATTTTTCTAATATACTTTAACAAAAAAATTCCCAATCCTTCCATAACTATACTACAGTGCCTTGTGAAAGTATTTGGCCCCCTTGAACTTTTCAATCTTTTGCCACATTTCAGGCTTCAAGCATAAAGATATAAATTCAAATTTTTTTGTGAAGAATCAACTGCAAGTGGGACACAGCCGTGAAGTGGAATGAAATTTATTGGATATTTTAAAATTTTTAACAAATAAAAAACTGAAAAGTGGGGCGTGCAATATTATTCGGCCTCCTTGAGATAAAACTTTGTAGTGCCACCTTTTGCTGTGATTACACCTGCAAGTTACTTGGGGTATGTTTCTATCAGTTTTGCACATCAAGAGACTGAAATTCTTGCCCATTCTTCCTTGCAAAACAGCTCGAGCTCAGTGAGGTTGGATGGAGAGCGTTTGTGAACAGCAGTTTTCAGCTCTTTCCACAGATTCTCGATTGGATTCAGGTCTGGACTTTGACTTGGCCATTCTAACACCTGGATACGTTTATTTTTGAACCATTCCATTGTAGATTTTGCTTTATGTTTGAGATCATTGTCTTGTTGGAAGATAAATCTCAATCCCACTCGATCCACTTGAGGAAGACGCATTAGCGTTGAAACATGTTGTGGCGAGGACTCACATTTGTCAATATTCAATAAAGACCTAAAGGTAATACTAATCAGTGCAGTGTCCTTGTATAGCGCTCATAATCTAAATACCACCATTTCTGCATTGTTCCTTACCTTATCCTCCCTATGGGGAGTGTGGCGGAAGAGAGCAGCTTTGTACACAAGGACCTGGCTGACACAATAGACACGTGATTGATCACGGGACCCGGAGAAGCGAGCTGGAGCTGGGCGCTCATTCTGGAACCAGGAACCTGCGAGCAATCGGATCCCTTCCTCACCACTGAGCCTACTATCTGGTTGTGCAGAGACGGCACAACCAGACAAGGTGAGTGAGGAATTAATATAACGGAGATTCTGCCTTTAGCAAACAGTGTGGCGCAACCGAATTTTTATTTTAAATCTCAATCCCAGTCTCAGATCTTTTGCAGATTCCAACAGGTTTTCTTTCAGAATGGTCCTGTATTTCGCTCCGTCCATCTTCCCGTCAATTTTAACCATCTTCCCTGTCCCTGCTGAAAAAAAGCAAGCCCAAACCATGATGCTGCCACCACCATGTTTGACAGTGGGGATGGTGTTTTGAGGGTGATGAGCTGTGTTGCTTTTACGCCAAACATATCATTTTGCACTGTGGCCAAAAAGTTCCATATTGGTTTTATGTGACCAGAGCACCTTATTCCACGTTTGGTGTGTCTTCCAGGTGGCTTGTGGCAAACGTCAAACGAGACTTTTTATGGATATCTTTGAGAAATGGCTTTCTTCTTGCCATTCTTCCATAAAGGCCAAATTTGAGCAGTGTTCAACTGATTGTTGTCCTATGGACAGACTCTCCCATCTCAGCTGTAGATCTCTGCAGTTCATACAGAGTGATCATGGGCCTTTTGGCTGCATCTCTGATCAGTCTCCTCCTTGTTCGAGATTAAAGTTTAGAGGGATGGCCGGGTCTTGGTAGACTTGCAGTGGTCTGATACTCCTTCCATTTCAATATGATCGCTTGCACAGTGCTCCTTGAGATGTTTAAAACTTGGGAAATCTATTTGTATCCAAATCCGGATTTAAACTTCACCACAAGAGTATTTTGGACCTGCCTGGTGTGTTTCTTGGTCTTTATGATGCTCTCTGCACTTGAAACAGAACCCTGACACTATCACAGAGCAGGTGCATTAATACAAAGACTTGATTAGACACAGGTGGATTCTATTTATCATTACCAGTCATTTAGGACAACATTGGATCATTCAGAGATTTTCATTGAACTTCTGGAGTGAGTTTGCTGCATTGAAAGTAAAGGGGCCGAATAAGATTGCACGCCCCACTTTTCAGTTCTTTATTTATTAAAAAAATTTAAAATATCCAATAAATTTCGTTCCACTTCATGATTGTGTCCCACTTGATGTTGATTCTTCACAAAAAAATTTGAATTTTATAACTTTATGTTGGAAGCCTGAAAGGTGGCAAAAGGTTTAAAAGGTCAAGGGTGCCATATACTTTCAGAACACACTGTATATAACTACCTTATTTTTTTATAATAATAATAATAATAATAAAGCTTTATTTATATAGCGCCAACATATTCCGCAGCGCTTTACAATGTAGGGTTAGAGTACAGAAAATATAATACAGTAAGTAATTACAGTAGGGAACAAATACAATTCAAATTCGATGTAAAAAAGAAAATACAATAAATAAGGCAAGAAATGAAGGTGACCCTGCTCAAAAGAGCTTACAATCTACTACGGGATAGGAGTTGCACAAGGTACAGGGGCTTATTGCACTGATGGTCTTGAGGAAATGGGGCATAGGGCTAAGCTTACATGGATGGTCGTTATACAGTCTGTGTAGACCTTTTTGGTTTGGTGGAGTTTATAGAAGAGTAATGTCCAAAGGGATAGCCCATTCACTGTCTAAAGTACAAAGGACTTCTATTAGGGAGTATGATAGGCCGCCTTAAAAAGATGCGTTTTTAGGGATCGTCTGAAGCCATGCAAGTTGTGGATAGTCCTGATTTCTTGGGTAAAGCATTCCAGAGTTTTGGTGCAGCTCTGGAGAAGTCTTGGAGCCGGGAGTGGGAGGATCGGATTAGTACAGATGTCAGTCGAAGGTCATTTGAGGAACGTAGAGAATGGGTGGGGTGATAGACAGAGATGAGGGAGGAGAGGTAGGGGGGTGCTGCACTGTGAAGAGCTTTGTGGGTGAGAACAAGCAGTTTGAATTTGATCCTGTAGTATACGGGCAGCCAGTGCAATGACTGGCACAGAGCAGAGGCATCTGAGTAACGATTGGCCAGATGGGTGATCCTGGCTGCTGCATTAAGGATGGACTGGAGAGGGGAAAGTCTGGTGAGGAGGAGGCCGCTTAATAGAGAATTGCAATAGTCAAGGCGGGAATGGATTAGGGCCACGGTGAGGGTTTTTGTTGTTTCCAGGGTGAGAAAAGGGCGGACTCTAGAGATATTCTTCAGGTGTAAGCGACAGGAGTGGACGAGACATTGTGTGTGGGAGGAGAAGGAGAGATTGGTGTCAAATATAACACCCAGACAGCGAGCCTGCTGCCTAGGCGTTATCGTGGTGCCACAAACTGCAAGAGAGATGTCCGATTTAGGGAGGTTAGTGGATGGGGGGAGCAGAAGAAGTTCAGTTTTGGAAAGGTTTAGTTTCAAATAGAGAGTGGACATGATATTGGAAACTGCAGCTAGACAGTAGGGATGGGCGAATCTACTCGCTAGGACTCGTTACTCGGCGAGTAGTAAGGGACTCGCAGGACTCGGTACTCTGCGAGTTTCCCAGTGATTACTCGCACGAGTCCAATGCAAATCAATATCAATCCTAGTTTTGTCAGAAATGCTGACAAAACTAGGATTGCCATTGTTTGCATTAGACTCGGCTACTGTGCCAGTGATAGCAGGGAAACTCGCAAATAACTGCTGTTACATTGCGAGCCGAGTCCAGCTGTCTTCTCTGTGCAGCTCCAGGGTCCTAGAGCCCACCTGCTCACAGACATGATGTAGCAGAGCTGAGATTGTTCTCAGTCTGCTCATTCCCTGTGCATAGAGATCTATATCTATGCACAGGGGATGTACCAGAGAGGACATCGCGTTTTGGACTGCGTCGGACGGAAGAGGATTTTTTTAATTAAAGATGGAGTCCCAAATGGCTTTTTTTTTCATTTCAAATAAAAAATTTTCTCTGTGTTTTTTTAACCCTTTATTGGAGATTCTTAGTGGCTGGGTCAAACGTGGCCTGACATTAAGAATCTCGGGCTTAATACCAGCTTGTATAACAAAGCTGGTATTAACCCCTTTATTACCCAGCGTGCTACCGCCACCAGGGCCGCTGGAAGAGCGGGTTCAGCGCCAGAGGATGGCGCTTCAATGAACGCGCCATCTTCTGGGGCGGCTGCGGGCTGCAATTTGCAGCGGGGGGTGCCCAGAAAGCTTGGGCATCCCTGCGCTGCGGATTCCAGCCCCCAGCTGCTTAGCTGTACCTGGCTAGACATAGAAATTGCGCGGAGCCCCACGCATTTTTTTTAAATTATTTCATGAAATTCTGAGATTCTGACTCTGACTCTGAGACTCTGACTCTGAAATTCATGAAATAATAAAAAAAAAAATGCGTGAGGCTCCGCGCAATTTCTATGTCTAGCCAGGTACAGCTAAGCAGCTGGGGGCTGGAATCCGCAGCGCAGGGATGCCCAAGCTTTCTGCGCACCCCCCGCTGCAAATTGCAGCCCGCAGCCGCCCCAGAAGATGGCGCGTTCATTGAAGCGCCATCCTCTGGCGCTGAACCCCGCTCTTCCAGCGGCCCTGGTAGCGGTGGCACGCTGGGTAATAAAGAGGTTAGGGCCAGCTTTGTATTATCAGCTGGCCCTAAGCCCGAAATTTATGGCGGTCACGCCAATATTAGACATGACCGCCATGAATTTCTATTAAATTGTTTTAAAAAAAACACAACACAAAGAAAAATTTTTATTAGAAATAAAAAAAAAAGCCATTAGGGACTCCATCTTTAATTAAAAAAATCCTCTTCCGTCCGACGCAGTCCAAAACGCGATGTCCTCTCTGCTACATCCCCTGTGCATAGATATAGATCTCTATGCACAGGGAATGAGCAGACTGAGAACAATCTCAGCTCTGCTACATCATCTCTGTGCACAGACATTCATGTCTGTACACAGGGAATGAGCAGACTGAGAACAATCTCAGCACTGCTACATCAGGCAGCAGGCGGGCTCTAGGACCCTGGAGCTGGCAGCCAGCACAGAGGAGAAAGCAGGACTCTTATCTGTGCGAGTTTCCCAGCCAGCGATTACTTACAAAGTAAACGAGCAATGCAAATAAATGACAAAACTAGGATTGCTTCAGGCTGAAGCTTCCGAGACACATCTGCGATTTGTAAATCTCACACTACTCGCTATTACTCGCTTCCCCATTCATTAACATTGGACTCGCTAGACTCGCAACGAGTAGCGAGTCCTGTGCTCGGACTCGCTAGAGTCAAGCGATTCCGAGTAATTTAGGATTCGCCCATCACTACTAGACAGTCATTGGTATTCTTTAATACCGCAGGGGTAAGGTCAGGGGCTGAAGTGTATAGTTGTGTGTCATCAGCATAAAGATGGTACTGAAAGCCAAATCTGCTGATGGTCTGTCCAATTGGGGCTGTGTAGAGAGAGAAGAGGAGAGGGCCAAGGACTGAACCCTGAGGGACCCCAATAGTGAGGGAAGAGGGGAAAAAGTGGAGCCAGCAAAAGATACACTGAAAGAGCGGTCAGAAAGATAGGAGGAGAACCAGGAGAGAGCAGTGTTCTTTATGCTACTTTCTCTTTCATGTTGATTGGTTTCAGAATTCCAGTGCATGT
Source organism: Allobates femoralis (assembly GCA_033576535.1). Lineage (NCBI taxonomy): Eukaryota > Metazoa > Chordata > Amphibia > Anura > Aromobatidae > Allobates > Allobates femoralis. Next base: position 258,649,856 of record JARQOC010000005.1, on the reverse strand, counting down.
TGCGATACTCAAATTAAGTATCATCATGTGGCAGAGGCTGCGGTAAGTATATATGCCCTCCCTGAAATGAAGCACCATGAGTGACCTCTATTTTAACTCCTTGCTGACACAGGACGTTGTACAACGTCCTGGGCCGGTAAGAGGGCTTTGATGTGAGCTCTGGCGCGGCACTCACATCAAAGCTCCGACATCTCAGCTGATCTCATCGGGATCCGATCGGCGCTGTTAACCCCTTGGATCCCGCCGTCAATCACTGACAGTGGGATCCAAGGCGGCCACGGCGGGGAATGCACTGTTCCCTGCCTGCTCCGGAGATCCCGCGATAGTATCGCGAGATCTCCAGCGCTCACGTGACAGCACGGGATCCTGGCTAGACGTGTAGCGGTTGCCAGGTGCTGCCAACCACAACACGGCTGCAATTCTGGGAGATACAGATGAGCTGCAGCTCATCTGTATCTCCCAGAAGAGATCGGATTGTGCAGCAAGGTGCCTCTTAAAGAGGCAGTGTAAAAATAAGAATTAATTGATTAATAAAGTTTTTAAAAACCTGTAAAAAAAAAAACATAAAAGTTCGAATCACCCCCATTTTCCCCCAATCACAATAAAAATATTAAAAAACTAAAAAAAATAGACGTTTGGTATCGCCGCGTTCAGAACCGCCCGATCTATCATCATATTATATCCGTTAATGAGAGCCGTAAACTCCGTAACGGAAAAAATGGTCCAAACGCCAAAATTCAGCTTTTTTGGTCGCTGCTACATTGCTATAAAATGCAGTAACAGGCGATCAAAACTGCGGATCCCGACAAAATTTGTATCATTAGAAACGTTAGCTCAAGACGCAAAAAATAAGCTATCACACAGCCCCAGATCCTGAAAAATGAAGACTCTACAGGTCACAGAACATGGCGCATTTTTGTTTTTTTGCAAACTTCTGAATTTTTTTCACCACCTAGATACTAATAAAGGTATACATGTTGGGTGTTTACGAACTCGTACCGACCCGAGGCAATTTCACTGCATTTAGAATTTTTTTGCAATTTCCCTCTACACTATATGGTAAAATAAATTATTGTATAAGAAAGTACATCTCTTCCTGCAAAAAACAAGCTGTCATATGTCTATATTGATGGAAAAATAAAAATGTTATGGCTATTGGAAGCAAAAAACGAAAATGAAAAATTCCCCGGTCATGAAGGGGTTAAGTGCTGTGCTAGTCTCTACTCTCCTGAGCATGCATCTGTTTTAAAAGAAGATTCTTGCTGGCTCTGATTAGAAGTGATGAGCCAGCAATAGAGCACGTGGTCATAGCAGAGTGTAAGTAAAGAACCAGTAAGCCCAGACCAGCACCTAACCCCCCCCACATGTGTCGTCTCTCTGATCAGACGTTCTGCAGAATTAAATGTGATAGCTGGGGGTTAACAATAAAAATAATTGTATTTTTAACTTTTTTCCAAATGTCTATAATCCAGGAAATGAATGGCCATCAACAGTGGCATAACCCCAATAAATGTTGAGGTTGCAATTGTACCTGGGCCCTGGAGCCTATTGGTCCCCTCCTGTGCCTCCTGTGCCCCTGAACGTTTTTGGGATGTTGTCATTTTTTCTATAAACAATACTCTAAAAAATGGATCCGTTTTCTTATAAGGCCCCATGTTAAAAAAAAACAGTTCGTTTTTTTTCCTGCACCCAAAAGCATTGCTAGCAACGTTTTTTTGGAGCCCAGTAATACTGGATTACAATTTTTGAGAAACGGATGCACACATAAGTGCACCATCCATTAATGCATCCGTTTTCGGGACTGAAAAAAAAAAGATTTTTTTTTCTCCCAAAAACGGTCCTGAACCAGAAACTGATGCCATGTGTGACCCTTGCCTAAGAATGTCCCAAAAGTTCCAAATGTCCAGATTGCTCCATCTGTACAATAAATAACTGTAAATGCTAGCAGGGTTCACTGAGCTTACAAGTAACAGAACTGGAGAAACATAGTCTGGGAATGCAGGAAAGGCAGCAAGGAGCAGATGAGAAGCTGGAGACAGTTGAGATTGCAGGAATCCAACTGCAGTTGCAGGAAAAGCTGAAGCAGATCAGCACAGATTGGAACAGACTGGTAAAGTAGCAGGTAGACATAAATCATCACTGAATACTCGAGCATGGCTAGACAGTAGGCTGAGGTTTATAAAGGCAGAGTGGAGGATCACATGAAGCAGTGGAGGCCATCTTGAAATAGAGCAAGATACACAGAATGTCAATAGAAGATCAAAAGTCTTAACTGGAGGAACTGTCTATTGCTGAACTTTAAAAAGGAAAATAGGGAGGGGGACAAGAGGCGCAATAGTGCCCTATCACTGATGACACTTGTGTAAGGAGGTGGTGCTGTGAAGCTGCTCACCTGGTCCAGTTGTGATCCCCACAACTGGTTTGAAGGCGTTTTGGAATCAGTGTTCCAGCTGCTGCAGGACCTCCACCTGAGGAAGGCGCCGGGTGTGGCGCTGAAACGCGTAGGAGAGAGGAGGAAATAAAGGATGGAATAACTGCTGTTTCTTTGGTGAGTTTATTCATAACACAGCAGCGCGGCCGTGACACACCAGCACTCCCATCATTATTGCTGAACTTGTCTTTCAAAGTACCACATGAACATATATATATATATATATATTTTGGGATGTGAAATCCTGCACATGGATCACCTTTAAGAAAGACTCTATTGCAAACTTCAAATATTTAAGTTTGGTAACTAAAGGATGCCTATTTGCTCCCCACATGGAGTGCTATTTCATTGTTTGCTGCTCTATTTGAATACAATTGTTGTACTATTTTTATGGTGACCCTTACTGTTCTATTGATTCATTCTTAGTACTTCAATCTAATGTATTCAGTGCTGGAAAGAAGAAGCTGTTTCTATATCAGGGATTCTTATTTACTGGCTAGTAGAATAGCAGGAGTCATTCCGCACACCCTTGTACAAAGAAACCCAGACAGTGAAACAATTTCAGACAGTGTCATAACTAGTACTGTATGTAACAGCGGTATCTAGGATGTAAGGGATTTTTTTGTTTGTATGTTTTTTAAATATAGCTAGTACAATTTTATTATATTTTGAATGATCTAACAGAGAAAGTGATTTTTTTACCTGTGGGTCAGCCCCTGTAGGGTTTTTATGTTGCTCTCAAAAATAAATACTTGTTATCTACATAAATATAATCATTTATTAAATGAGTTACATCAGTTAAGAGACTTTTCTTTTGATTGAATTTTATACTTTTAATGATAATGCCTGTGTATTTTATAGCATTTGCTTAGTTCTTACCATACATGACATAATACCTTCCTGGGGGACTTCATTAGTGAAACCATCAAGAAAAACTAAGACCGTAGAGTTGCAATGCAGAACATCAGTATATTTTAACAATTTATCACTTTCATATTGAATTTGAAATACTAAAACAACCTACATTTACAGTAGCGTCAATTTTATAATGCCAGACAAAAAGACGAAATTCTTTACTAATTGTAGTCATTTTGTACTTTGAGATGCTAAAACATAATTTTTTTTTATTTTCAGTCAATGATTTATTAGAGCAGGATATTAAAATTGCAGGACTGCGCACTAATAAATGTCGACTGCACTAAAAAAATATTCATCTTACGAGCAAAGTGAAACTTATTGGCATTTATGCCTTGCTTCATTCATATGAATGTCTTAATTACAGTAATTATAAGAAGATACTAAAAATGTAAGTACTCCATTTGTTCATTAATATGAAAATGTCTGAATATAATCGTTGTGCAGCTGCGAAGGGCAGTGACTGTAACTGCTACTCTCAATGTGGATATAATGTTTTGTATGTATAGTAATATTAGTAAATCGTCTTTAGATGGATGTATTTTGTATTCCAGCCTCATGAAACTGATGAACCCTCTAAAGAAAAGTCTACTCAAATGAGAACAAGTTTTCAAACTTAAAAAATTCAAATTAATTTAAATTAATTATAAATGTAATTATTATTAAAAAAAGAACAACTAAGGGTGAACTGTACCTGGGAAATCCTAATAGGGTTTCAACAGACTGACTGTGCAAGCCAGTCAACATAACAGGTCTTAGAGATTTTCATCTCTTAAAATCTATACGGTGGGGCAATTTACAGCTAGAGATGAGCAAACTTTGCTTGAACATGTTCGCCAATTTCAAATTCGGCAAGAACATGACTGATTCATTCAGTGATTGAAAACCCGAACAGTTTACCCAAAAGTCAGGGAACTTGGATTTGATTGGGAAAAGTTCATAATTTAAAAAGGCCCTAAAACTTTATCTGTTTATTTAGGGCCAAAACACTCACCAGAAGACCAGCTTGTGTTAAGCTGTAAAATTTTGGGATCTTTTTAAGCCTCCAGGGAGTTTGCAGGTGGTTTGACACCTGCAGGGTCTGAATTTTGGAAACAGTACTTGAAGTGGCAGCATCTGGGAAGTCTAGGAAGCGAACAATGTCCTTAAAGCATCAGCTTAAGATAGCTTAATATTTTTAAGGGAACTTTTTGTGAATATATTTTTTTATCATTATTATTATTATTTATTTATTTGTATTGGAGAATAAACCTTTATTATTATTGCAGAGAGTCACCCCTAGCATGCGAGACCGTCTGTTCTACACTTATGTAAAAGCAATTAGTATCAAAATATAGCATATGGCCATTATATGCTTTACAACCATGTTCTTATAGATCTGTTCACACTGATGAAACCCCATAATATGTTTATTGCTTCTTAAAAATGTGCAATCACTTTGATGTCATAATATTCATAATACTGACTAATAATATTATGTATTAAAGTATAGTGCTATTAATTCCATACAATTACATTCCAATTACATGCATTTGTAGCACTGTCCCAATTGGGACTCACATTTCATGTATAATCCAGTTGCACTGGCATTCCTGCAGTGCCCAGTACTATAATTCAGCATTCCACATGAGTTGGTGGTGACAGGTGACCTGAATAAACTTATTATTTTCATTATTATCTTTCATACTAATATGCCACACTCCAATAATGATTGAAACTAAGTATCCGCAAGTTACAAACCAGTTTAGATACATTGCAGCCTGACATACATGTGTTAATTAGCAGCTAGGCGTTATCCAACAATAGTGTGCAAACTTTCAACTCCAGTACTACGGTAATTGTTCAGGTCTAAATTGTGGCACTCAATCAAAGAGGCGAAACCCTTAGGAAAAGCAAACAAGACACACCCAAACATGCTGAACCCTACAGCGTGTCTCACCTCTTACCACTCCCAGTGACACAACGGTACGCTGTCTGTATTCCACACTGCAGTCATTTCTTCATGGATATCCTGCAAGGTATGTTTGTGTGGTTTGCCATGGCTCAGAGGATGATATAATCTATCTAACCATCCCGGGGGAAGAAGGTGGATCGGCAGAACCAGACTCATAGTAGCATCATGGAGTGGAGATGGAGAGTGAGACTTATGTCAACTGAAGCTCCACCGTACTTCCCCATTGGGGCAATCATCTGTATTGAGGTGCAGATACAGTCCTGGGCTCTGATGCAAGCCACAGACCTGAGGAGTGAGTCCAAGCAGTCAGGTGGCTTTTATCCTATGGCTTCCGGGACCGGGAGCAGTACATGTGGGGCTAGAGAGGATCTGGTGGCATGTCTGCCTAGATTCCATCTGCAGCCAGTGTTGCAGCCACAGCTAATGGATCCCATTCCCCATGACTAAGAGAACCAGGACCTTTATGGGGAGCCTGAGGAAGAGGAACACCTAGAAGGCAAAGTTTTCCAGCTGTGTGTATCTCCCTCACCTTGGGATGCATTTAACTGTGACAATGCCTTTTGGGGACACCTACCCTGTCCTAGCACCTATAAAAGAAGGCATCAACCACCCCATTCTCCTATGTCATTTGTTGAGGAGATTCAACATGCAGATACTATCACCCAGAACTGACTGCATGGGCCTAAGGCTAATGACTTACTCGACCAATGCACTAAAGACAGGGTGGTGGTTTTCAAACAGGATAAAGGGTATGAGTTTCTAGTGGAACATGGCAGTAAACATCGGTGCTACATCCCTGCACCGTGACTATCTTCCCCAAAGACTACGGTACAATTTTTTTTGAGGATGACTTCACATTGATAAAGAAGAAGGCATGAAGGGGTGGTTTGCAGTTGGCGTATGCTGGGTTGGCACCGCTATCCAATTTGTGAAGTGGGAGGAGAAAGCCAACCTAGAGAGAAGTTGGCATCAGGTGCAGCCAGTCTCTCTTTGTTGGCCAGACAGATGCACTCAAACCCACAGTTCCCCAAGATGGTTCTGGTCCTGTTTGTTCTAGAGAGCATGGTCATCCACTGGTTCCTCCATTATTCTCTCCAGCTGTGGCAATGATGGAGTATGCTGCGATCAGGTGGTTGTGGAGAATGTGCCTAGAGAAGTAGCTCCTGCGACCCTCCAAGACCATCTGGCAGCATTTAACACTGCCCCAACCATCCAGGGCATGGATAAAAATGAACCTTCCTAAAGGCATGTTGGTGGGATTGTGAGACAGTGATCAATCCCTTACATGGTGTTACCGAAGCATTTTTTGAAGTTTCATGGTTCTAACCCTAGAGGTTTAACCTTTAAGGGCATTGATAGAGTGTATATGGGTGCTAGGGGTGGGGACATACAGAAGAGCCTCCTTCAGAAAGAGACACGCTGGATGATTCTTTTGAATACTGTTTCACCACATGGTCTTAATGAAGCAGTCAGTTTTAAATCTTTTTTGTAATTAGTTTTCAAGTGATTTTTTGTTTTGGGTGTTCACTCTCATTATTTTTGTGTAATTTTTGTACTTTTATATTGTTTTAATTTATTTTATTTGTTCTCTATATAGTCCCCCCTCCTGCATTGGACATCCATTTCTCATCTCTATCTGTGGTCCTGATTGTCTGGCTCTGGAAACATTGAGAAGTCTCTCCAAGCGATTGTTATGTGGAAAAAGAAGATTTATAGACTTGGACTTATCGGGATCTGGATTATTGTGTTACTACATGGAAATATAGATTTATTTGAAAGTTTAATTATTCTATTTATGATTTTCATATGATGTGAAAATGTGTTTCTGTTTCCAATGTACTTTATACATATTTTTGATTAATCATATTGGTGCTTTAGCTGTAATGTCTTATCGGCTGGTATGGGTGGGCCTAGCTTAGGTGGGTCTAATGATAAGGGGTGATATATATTCTTTGCCTGGTTAGGACCATTTAGCCAGGGGATATGATTTGGGGTTAGTCTATGCCCTTGTAGTTGTTTATCTGCTGTCCTGTGCCCTTGTGCTGGCATTGCTGTCGCCTCTACGGCGCGGTGCTGTCTCTGGGACACTGGATAGCCTGATTGGTCCTTAAGGGGTTTTTTATTTTCATCTATACCTGTATTTTCAGGATTATTTCTCCCCTTCTCTAAATTACCAAGTTCTAATACATTGGGCCATAATATGAGATAATTTAGGACTAATATAATTGTTTATTCAATTATTACTTTATTTGTGATTTGTCCCTGTTTCTGACCTATATCTCTCTTCATATCTGTGTCCACTGCTTGGGCATTTTTGAACGCATGCGCTTTTATGCGCTCCTTACGCGTTCCTAGGGCGCGTTACCGTGGTGACGAATCTTGATGGCTGCGCTCTCGGGACGCATACGCTGTGCTCCGCTCGTCGGGCCTCGCTTTGGTGCGTTGCCGGGGTGAAGCGTCGGATGACATTGTTCCTCTGCCGCATCACTTCCGGTGCACGCTGGGTGGGGTGTGATGATGCTGCGCTCATCATGCTCTGTTAGTGCCGGGAATTTGGCCACAAGCATACGCCAGGTGATACTGACGATTATTATTATGTAGTGTCGCTCAATGATTGGTCGGATTAGTGCAGTGACACTTTTGGCACATGTGTGCCTTGTGCGTCTACTCAGTCAGTGATTAGCACCATATTAAATATATCATTAATTAGATCACTTACACATGGGGGGAGGGCTATAAATGGGAGCATAATACCATTCTAAAGTAGCCTCCTGACGAAGCCTGAACAGGAGAAACACGTGTCGAGGCAGGGGTGTGCTGCACTTTGGATTCAACATGTCACAAGGTATGGACAGAGATATGTTATAGTTATTGTGCTATAGTGCTTGATTTGTCACTGTGGGCTTTTGGTCATCTCTTAAGTGGAGATCTTAAAAATGGAGATCTGGGCTGCTATGTTGTAGACCTGGAGAGGCTGATACTTTTACTTATCTTTGTATTTGCCTTATACTTAATGTGACGGACATACTTGATGTCTATACACTTTAAAGCCCAGTGGTATGATGTTATCTCTGTGACTGATTGACACTGTATGCACTTCAGCTTAACTTGTGTAGCGATCTCTTATGAACTGTGAATCTTGGTCCAGTGAACCCCCTTTTCCTTGCATGATGCTTTGTTTTTAGCTCCTTTGTCCCTGTTATCTTACTCTTTCACCGGGTGCAATCTGTTTAGTATTGTCTGTTTATATGAACTTTATTTAATAAATTATTTAGCATCTGGATTCGTTTTTGTGGCATTCTTCTCCTTTATTCTTGGGGGAGGGTGTCCCTTTTTGTAGGTTAAATGTTTTACTTCAGCTAGCCCAGGCAATCCTTTTGGGCTAGTAGCAGTGCCTGGTAGTCAGCGGGGTAGCCCAGCTGTTAAGTAAGCTACACAGCCTGTCTATCCAGTAGCCAATTTTTTACTGCAGCTAGCCAAGGCAATCTTTTTGAGCTAGTAGCAGTGTCTGTTAGGTCACTGGTGTAGCCCACTTGTGAACCAAGCTACACCGCCTTTATATTTCATATTATTTTTTAACTGCATCTAGACCAGGTAAGGGTATGTGCACACAGTGCGTTTTTGCTGTGGTTTTGCTCAGGTTTTTGCGTGTGGTTTACCATTGGTTTTATGGTAATTTATGCTAATTTGTTCCTGCGGTTTTGATTCCCAGCAAAAGCAATGTGTTTCACAGAAACGCTGTGCCCACATATTGGTTTTGCAAGTGTCAAGAACTGTCAAATCCCTGCGTTTTTGGTGCAGATGGGAAAGAATTGGCATGCTCTATTTTTGCTGTGTTTTTGCTGCGGTCAATGGAAAAAACGCAGGAAAAACGCAGCATCAAAAACGCAATAAAAATGCACAAAAAAACGCGCAAAAAACGCAGGACGTGAAATCAGCAAATCTCATGGCAAAGACTCTAGGATCCTTGAAACCAGTTCAGGTTTTGCTGCGTTCAGGACTACTCAAAAAACATCCTGTGGGCACATACCCTAATAGTTTGGACCTAGTAGCTGTGTCTGTTAGGTCAGTGGTGTAGCCCACTTGTGAACCAAGCTACACCGCCTTTATATTTCATATTATTTTTTAACTGCATCTAGACCAGGTAATAGTTTGTGCCTAGTAGCTGTGTCTGTTAGGTCAGTGGTGTAGCCCACTTGTGAACCAAGCTACACTGCCTGTCTATTTCATACTAATTTTTTACTGCATCTAGCCCAGGTAATAGTTAGAGCCTAGTAGCACTGTTTGGCCACTCAGCTGTGCTCGATTTTCATCCAAATTTCTTTTGCCAACAACTGCAGAGTGGCCAGTTTGTTCACATACAAAATGAGTGGCAAAAGGCCTGCTGGTGGTGGAAAGGGAAAAAAAAGTTTGTGTCCGTGGGGTAGGTGGTACAGCAACAGTAACATCTGCTGAACAAAGACCATCCTCCAGCCAAACTAAGATGTCTACTTATTTCCGTGGACAATCTGATATGATCCCTTTTGTACAGACACGACCATCACTACCAATTGTAGATGAGGCACAAAAAGAGCAGATGCTTGAATGAATCTCAAGTGCTCCATCAAGTGGCCTCTCCTCCACCTCAACTTCAACATCCCAAATATTCCTGTCCTCTGAGGTGTCACCCCAATCACACTTGCTTCGTCCCAGCTCTCAAGTCTCCAGCTGCCCTACTGAGTATGGGGTAGCACAGATGGTTGAGTCTGCAGAGCTGTTCAGTCACACTATAGCTTGGCAATCAGAGGTCTGCTCCAATGCTGCAGTGAGTCTAGATGAGGAAATGATCTGCACTGATGCCCAGAAGCTTTGTGAGTCGGATCCAAGCCCAAATGAAGAAGGTTCTGAGCATAATGTAGACCCTCCATCCCAAACTGTAACTCCACTTGGTGGAGACAATGAGGAAGATGCTGATGAGACTCAGATACCTGAATGGAATGAAAACTAGACTTTTCGGTCAGGGCAGGAAGAAGTTGTCTCTGAGGACGAGGGGTGTGAGAACACACAGGGTGATGATGAGGTTGGAGATCCCATTTACTGTCAACCCACAGTCAGCCTGTCAATGAGGTCAGCAGAGGAGGTGGAGGAGGATGATAGTGACGACGAGGTTAGGTTGCGCCTTCCCGGACAGAGACGGAGTATTGAAAGCACATCAACAACTGCATCCTCAGTCACAACTCTGCCTCTGAGCAGAAGTCGTAGGTGGCTCTGCAGGTTGCATGGGCTTTAAGCCTTGTCTAGCCTGAGTCTTTTTTGACATCGCAAAGGATCACCCAACTCATGTCATCTGTACGATTTGTCACCAATCTCTAAGTAGAGGCCAAAAACTCAATAGTTTAAGTACTTCATACTTCATGCATGAACGGTCACATGGATATGAAGCATAAGTCGCAGTGGGAAGCTCACTGTGCAACAATGCGGCCTACCGGGGCGGGCCAACCACCGTCTGCCCCATCAAGTGCATCCATGTGCTCTTCATCCTCTGTGACTGTGGGGACAGCAGTCACACATGCTTTTGGATGCAGACCTTCCACCTCTTTACCCACAACAGGCAGTGTGATTGGCAGGTCGTCAGTTCTTTTGGAAGTGGAAACACCTGCTGGTATTGAGCTCTCTCAGACATCGAGATCACCACCTTTGGATGAAGGCAACATTATATCTCTGCCTGCACCTTCCTCACAGACCAGCAGTTTGCCGGGGGGACACCATACTCAACCCCATCTCAGCCCAACTGCCAGCCCTCGGTCCCTCAGATGTGGATAAGTAAAAGACCATTTCCTCCTAGCCATGACAAAGCTAAGAGGTTGACTTTCACCATGTGCAAGATGTTGGCTACCGAAAAGCTGCCTTTCCGGCTGGTGAACACAGAGGATGATCGAGACCTTATGTCCGTCTCAGTGCCCCAGTACTAGATGCCTAGTCGCCACTACTTCTCCAAGACAGGTGTGCATGCACTACACCAGCATGTCACACACAACATCACAGCTTCATTGAGAAACTCTGTGTGTGACAGGGTACATTTAACCACAGACACTTGGACCAGTAAGCATGGACAGGGGCTTACATGTCGGTGACTGGGAACTGGGTAACTATAGTGACAGCGGGAGAAGGGTCTGCTGTTCAAGTCTTGCCATCCCCACGAGTTGTGCGTCAATCCTCTGTATGTAGAAGTTCCTCCACTGCTTCTGCCTCCTCAACCTCGTCCCGGTCCTCCACCTCCACCCAAAGCCTGTCTGGTAATGCCATCTGCGCTGTAACTGCGAACATGGAATCCTGCATACCGCCTTACTATGCTGGCAGCAGGGCTCAACGGCATCAGGTGGTCTTTACGTTGAAATATCTGGGAAATGTGAGTCACACAACTGAGGAGTTGTGGTCAGCTTTGGAGACCGAGATTCATCAATGGTTGTCTCCATTCAACCTGCAGCCAGAGAAGGCCGTGTGCGACAATGCTGCAAATCTGGGTGCGGCCCTTTGCAGGGGCAATGTGACACACGTGCCTTGTATGACTCATGTTTTGAACCTGGTTGTCCAGCAATTTTTAACCCACTATCCCGGTCTAGATAGGCTTCTTCAGAGTGCATGGTCGCTGCGTGCTCACTTCCGCCTTTTGCATCCCGCAGCTCAATGACTTGCATTGCTCCAGAAGTCTTTCAGCCTGCCAGTTCACCGTCTGAAATGCGATGTGCCGACACGCTGGAATTCGACTCTGCACATGTGCAGCAACTGGGCAGCACCGCCGAGTCCTGGTGCAATATGTTATGATGTATAGCCTGGGCCAACGAGATCCAGAGGTGGGGCAGATCACGCTGCAGGAGTGGTCTCAGATCAAGGACCTGTGCACCCTTCTGCACAGTTTTGAAATGGCGCTGAAGATGTTTAATGCTGAAGATGCCATTATCAGCATGACTACTCCAGTCATCTACATGCTGGAGCACACTCTAAACAGTATTTGGAGTCAGGTGGTGGGACAAGAGAAGGGGGAGGAAGTATAGGAGGTGTCATATGTGGAAGGGATAACAACAAGATCTTCAAGGTCCAGACGGTCGGCAGCACCAAGGCGGCAGGCATGGGAGGGTGGGGGAGAGAGATTAACGAGGGCGCATGGTAGCAGCCAAACTGTTCAGGAAGGTGTAGGAGCTGAGGAAGAAGAGGAGGACGAACTGGCGATGGGCATGGAAGACTCAGCAGATGAGGGAGACCTTGATCACATTTCTGTTGTGCGAGGTTGGGGAGAGAGGGCAGAGGAAGGAAGCATGATTCTCACCTCGCCGCCACAAACACAACAAGGACTGGGTCCTCCTGGATGCGCAAGATACATGAGCGCCTTCTTGCTGCACTACTTGCAACATGACCCTTGGATTGTAAGAATTCGAAGTAATGTTGACTACTGGGTTGCCACGCTCTTAGATCCCCGGTACAAGAGTGAATTTGGCTAAATAATTCCTGCCTTAGAAAGGGACGCACGCATGCAGGAGTATCAGCAGAAGCTGTTACAGAATCTTCGATTTGCTTTTCCACAAAACACCAGTGGTGCACAGAGTGAATCTCACAGGAGTATCTCCAAGTTAACATCAATGCCATGAATGGGGAACTGGAGTCTTGTTCATTTTGGGCTTCCAATTTGGAAAAATGGCCTGAGCTCGCCACTCATGCCTTGGAGATCTTGTCGTGCCCTGCAGCCAGCGTTCTCTTGGAACATGTCTTCAGCACTTCTGGTGGTGTGCTGACAGATAAGCGCATGCATCTGTCCAGTGACAATGTGGACAGAATAACGTTCATCAAGATGAACAAGTCATGGATCCACAAGGACTTTTGTACCCCTGTGTCATCCTGAGGAGACTAAAGGCTTGTGGATTTTTGAATGAGCTTCATGAAAGTAACCATTTTAAGTTTGCAACTGTGGGGCAATTGATGCCACTTAAGTGGTGTCTGTGCCCAGATTTTTGTGGTACTCTTGTTGGAGTCTCCTTGCAGTGTTTTACATGATTTTAGAAGGGCATGACATGCATATATCTGTGTCTCCTCCTCCTTTTACTCGTCCAGCTCTTTTCTTTTTGCATTTTTTTATGTACTTGTCACTTTCCATGTGTTTGTTGTGTCTTTTGGACACCTTAGAAGGTATTTTCTATGTGTTTTCCATGTGTTTGGATGTGTTTGTGTTTGTGTTTGCCTGCCATTCTTTTCAATGGTGTTTGACAGTGTTTGATGGTGTTCGACGAACATTCAAAAAATACACCCCAAATTTGATGAATCGAATTCAAACACCAGGGTGGTGGCTCATTTCTATTACCAACCAAGGTTAAAGTAAGCAGCTGAGGGCTGGTATTCTCACCGGGGTGACGGACCATCGTTATTGGGCCCCCCAAGCTATTGGTTTGCATCCTGCATCTGCCCCAAAATTTGGTGCATTCATAAGAAGCTCCAAATCCTGGCCTTTCACCCGCCTCTTCCAGTTGCTATGTAGCAGTGGTAAACTGGGTAATATGGGGTCTGATTTATATTGCCAGCTGGTATTAAGCCTGAAATTCTTAATGTGTGGCCAATGTTAGACCCGGCCATTAAAGGAATACTACTGTCAGGTCAAACATCCATGTGTAACTGCTATCATTTTCTAATTCCTCACTCTAAACTCTCTCTATTCATGTATTTCTTTTAATTATATTTCCCTCCTATCTTCTGTAAACTTCAAATAAAGAGATTAATTCCATCTGTCACTCAAAGTGAGTGATCCACTTAGTTCTTTGCTGTCCACTCTCCATAATCATGAACATGCATGTCACATCACTGCACATGAGATTAATGGGTGAGGTCTGTATTCTCCTCTCTGTGTCTGCAGCCAAGAAAGAGGTGAAATACAACACAGAAACTTTCACAGCAGGATGCCTGCTTACAGAAACAGATGAAGTCTAGATAAGTCAGATCGGCAATAGCTTTCTCCCTGCTTGTCTTCATCAGAACAAAAGCTACTGAAACCTGACACTGCCCTGTCAGGGAAGGAGGAGAGAGCTGCTGACAGGGAGTGCATAATTACATGACAGTTTATACAGCACAGGACTATTGCTATTTGGTTATAATGGAGTGGACTAATCCAGGAGCTCCCTGCAGGGCCTGTTAATGCTGATAACATGGAAACTACAAATGGTAGAATGATGATTTTACAGTGCCTAGGCACTATTCAAGGGTATTATTAGTATCATACTGAAAAATGACCTGACAGTTTCAATTTAAGCATTTCCAGTAAACAGTAAAGAATATTTATATAGGAGGAGTGAATGCACAGCAAAAGGTCGAAAGAGGGTGCCACATAATGCAAGGTCAAGAGCATCAATCAAGGGAGAAAAAGACCCTGCATATACAAATGTGGTCTGGACCCACATTGTTTTAATTGCTTTTATGTAGTGTTCTTGTGTTCTTCGTATATATGTAATAAAGTTGTAATTTTTTTATATTATTTTGATGTGCACATTTGTATATGCAGGGTCTTTCTCTATCTTGGTGAATAGTAAAGAAGACACAAAACAGAGAAAAAACATTTTATTAGTAATGGTAGAGGATCAATTGCTGATAGTTTATTCAATAGGTCAGTTGAGTTCTGAATGTAGCTAGCTGAGTGTCTCTTTTACTAAAAGTTTAAGAACACTTTCCATCCATCCAGAAACTTGTTTGGTGATGATGCCCACACATGAAATTTTGGTTCTTCCTGGATTTCCAGATTTGTGAATTTTGGGAAGCATGTAGAATGTACCTATTCTTGGACTTTCTGGTATCAGGTCAGCAGCTCCTAAGGATTTGTCAGGCAGACAAGAGGCCAGCTTGTTTAGTTCCTTGTAGAAGTCCTGTGTAGGGTTAGACTCCATTTTTTCATAGTAGCGTGTATCCATCAGTTGTCTGTTTGCTTTCTTCAGGTAGTCTGATTTGTTCATCATGACTATTGTACCACTCTTTTCTGCACCAACCAACTTTGTTGGTTTTCAAAGACTGTATGGCCCTTCTCTCCTGGGCACTGATGTTGGGATGTTGGGTGGCTGTCTCTTGTGTGTATCTAAAATCTGTTCTGGGTGTGTGTGGAAAACCTGTCCATTTATAATGACAAAAGATAAGATAAATATATCCAACCCATATCAGGACTTCAAAATCCCAGGTAATTTCAGCCGCACAACAGCCAATGTGTTGTATTTAATTATATGTACCAAATGTACTAGTGGGGAGTGTCGAGCCCAGGCTGTGGGGTACTTGGGTATCAGGCTCCAAGGGGTTTATCTGTGTCACGGGGAGTGAAGGCCACGCCTGATCCCGTGTCCTGGGGGACTTCTTTGAAAAGGGAATATTTACAGGGGATACTATATACAAGTTGTCGTGATGCCACCTGTAGTTTCTGGTGATGTGTCACCAGCTCCGCCACAGTCCGCCGGAGGTAGATGGTAATGCGGCAAGTTGGTAAAGTCCTCTACAGGTAGGGCTAGACCTCCGGGGCAGCGTAGTGTGAAGGGGAAGCTTGTAGTGGAGCTGTAGATAGGATGGGGAGAGTTGAAGCAGTCTATTAGGGGCAGTGGGATGGAGAGGAATGACACACGCACACTGCAGCAGTCTCTTTTACCTTTTACTGATGGTACGCAAGTAAAGACGTCCAGGGCACTGAAAAGTGACCAGGTTGCACAGTGGGTCCCCACAGCAAGTGGGTATAAGGCTTCCTCTGTTCCTCTGTAGTGATTGAAGTCCAGTCTGCATGCAGCCAGACTTGCCTCCTCTCTCTTCCTGACTCTGATGTCTGTCTCTCCTCCTGTGCGGTCTCCGGGTTACCCTATCTGATCACTGTGGTGGTACACGGCTGTGTCTGGCTCCCTCTGTCTGACCCACAGGGGGACTGAGTGACTGCAGTCTCCACGGTGCAACAGGGTTTTCTGTGGTCCTGGAGTATCCCACAGGTGCGGATCCCCGATGTCCAGTACGTCTTGGGGCAAGCTTTCTCTAGTTCCTCGCTTCCCTGTCGGCTCACTGCTCCTTGCCTTCTGTCCCCACTCAGGCTTGCGGGACATCAGAAGGGCCACTCTGGGTCACTGGTTCGGACCTAACCGCGGCACCAACCACAAGGACGTCTTCGCAGCTCTCCTAGCGTCTGCACACTCTCACTAACTCCTCCCTCAGCAGCAGTATTTATAGGGGATCTTGCCTAAGGGCAGCAAGTTGGGCTCCCCCTACTGTGCCGAGGTGGAAGATGTTGCATGTAGTAGGTACCTGCTGTGGAAACCCAACTGTGCATTAGAGAAGTCTGTGGCTATCTGTGTGAGCAGGGCGCCACAGGAGCATGATAGAAACTTACAACAAGAATGAATTCTCATAGCCACACAATAAAAAAAAGATGTATGGATCTACCTGCAGCCAAGCATTTTTATAGCTCTGATCACAGTACAATAGATATGAAGCTGCTCATATTATAAAGTGATTTCAAGACTCAGAGAGACAGAAGAATTTGGGAATACAAATTGATGATGACCTTTGAAACATTTAAAGCAGGGATGAGCATTTCACATGGATTCATGCCTTTTTACATCAATTGAAAGGGAATTTGAGGGCATCATATTATTAAACAACCCCCAATTAGAGAACAATAAAACTTTCATACTTCTTATCAGTGAACTGTTCCAATATTTACTGCCAGAACCATTTTACCTCATCTCATTCCTGTTCTGTTCCACCTCACCTGTCTTGAGAACTGCAATCATGTTGTGCATATATATGTGGCACATCAGATTTTGTCTTATACCAGTCTGAAGAAGAGACCTGAGTTGTCTAGAAAGCTTGCTATTTATTACCATGTATATAGTTAGTCATTCAAAGGTATCGACCACTGAAGACTCTCAGATTTTAATGTTTTTCTATCTACTGGCTAAACAGTACAAACATATTGTGCCTTACTATTTACTTAAAATTCTTAATGGCCAGGTTTAACATTGGCCCAACATTAAGAATTTCAGGCTTAATGCCAGCTGACAATGCAAAGCTGGCATTAACCCCTTATTACCCAGTTCGCTACTGCACCACGGCAACTGGAAGAGCCGTGTAAAGTGCTAAGAATTGGTGCTTCTTATAAATGTACCAATTTCTGAGGTGTTTGCAGTCTGCTATTCTATAGTGTTTGGGGGGGAGGTGCAATAATGATGGGCCCTCACTCCCTGATAATACCATCTCTCAACTGCCTAGTTTTACCTTGGCTGGCAATTAAAAATAGGGTGAAGCTCTACACAGTTTTTTCCTTTTTGCTCACACACTATGACACCAGGTTTGTTGCCCTACACTAATATGTATGACAAACAAGCAAAGACCCATCCAGATTGTGGAAATGCAGTCTTATTACAACAGCTAATCACAAATGCTCTCACAGAGCACGAGTGTCTATGATTGGCTGTTGCCGGACAGTGAAGTGAGTATGCATGAAGCTTCATGGGAGGGACAAAAAGTAGATGAGAGGGAGAATGGACTCGTAAGCAAGCAAGTAAGCAATGGGAGCTTGGTAAGTTGATCTGTGTGTGTATCTGTGTATGTTTGGCAGCTTTTGGACACCTTTGAAATTGTTTTTTAAGTTTTTTATGTTGCCTGCCATAGATTTCAATGGGGTTTGGTTGGTTCTTGTGTGGTCAATAGTTAATATTGTTTTCGCAAGTCTTTTCAAGTACCTACTTGATCATTATTTTACCCTTCTTTCTTCTTCTTGAAGCAATGTTGTGCATGTTTTCATTTTTTGTTAATATGATTAAAACACTGTTTTAAAGAAAAATTGATTATGAAGAGTTATTTAGTAGTATGAGAAATTATCTTTTGACTCTTACTACAGTAAAACTGGATTCCAGAATCAAGGTGTCTGTTTTAGATCATCAAACAAATTTAAATATTAGACAAAGATAGAACACAGTGCAGTTTATAAATGAAGGTTGTTATTAAGAGTAAAAAGAAATTTAAAACTCCAGGGCACTGTGTAAAAAAGTGATTGACCTAATAACTGGTTGGGCCACCCGTAGCACCAGCAACTGCAATCAAGCATTTACAATAATTAGCAATGAGTCTTTTACAACGCTGTGGCGGAATTTGGGCCCACTGATCTTTACAGAATTATAATTCAGCTGATTTAGAGAGTTTCTTAACCATCTTTATAAGGTCATGCAAAGCATATTAATCAGATTATGGTCAAGAATTTGACTAGCCCACTTCAAAGTCTTAATTTTGTTTTTCTTAATCCAGTTAGAGGTGAACCTTTTGATGTTTTGGATCATTGTACTGCTGCATTACTCAAGTGCACTTTAGCTTGGAGCCACAAACAGATGGCCGGACATTGTCCTTCAGGATTTTTTGGTAGATAGCAGAATTCATGGTTCCATTTATCACAGCAAGCCTTCCAAGTCATGAAACAGCAAAACATCCCCAGACCATCTCACTACCACCATCATATTTTACTGTTGGTATGTTGTTCCTTTCTGAAATGCTGTATTACTTCTATGCCAGATGTAATGGGACATAAACTTTCAAAAAGTTCAACTATTTTTTATCAGTCAACCGAGTATTCTTCCAAATATCTTGGCATCATCAAGATATTTTTTGGGAAAACTGAGACGAGTCTTAGTTTTTTTTGCTCAGCTGTGGTTTTTGTCTTGGAACTCTGCCACACAGGTAATTTTTGCCCAGTTTCATTCTTATGGTGGAGTCAAAAATACTAACCTGCGCTCTTGGAGCCATTTTGGTCAGCTGGCCATTCCTAGGAAGGTTCACCACTGTTTCATGTTTTCACAATTTGTGGATAATGGTTCTCACTGTGGTTCACTGAAGTCCCAGAGCTATAGAAATGACTTTATAACCTTTTCCACTATTATAGATATAAATTACTTTGTTCCTTCTCTGTTCTTGAATTTCTTTGAATCAAGGCATGATGTCTAGCTTCCTAGCTTTTGCGGATCTTTGGCTTACTTCACTTTGTCAGACAGGTCCTATTTAAGGGATTCATTGAGTGAAAATAGATGTAGCAGTAATCAGGTCTGGCTGTGGCAAAGGGAAATTAAATTCAGCTGTGATAGACCACAGTTAATTTATGTTTTAAGGTGGGGGGATGGATCACTTTTTTTTACAAAGGGCCCTGGTAGCTTTGGATTTCTGGATTTCTTTTTCCCTTAATAATAAATACCTTAATTTAAGAACTGCATTTTGTGTTTACTTGTGTCATCTTTGTCCAGTATTTAAATTTGTTTGGTGATCTGAAACATTTAAGTGGGACAAACATGCAAAAGAATAAGAAGTCAGGAAGAGGGCAAACATTTTTTCACACCACTGTAAATAAAGATTTGGCCATATGGACCACTACCAAAAGTGATAAAGCCTTAAATATGTAATATGCAGATATACTGTTATTAAGAAATGTTTGCTATTTTTATTTGATCTAGTTAATTACAGTAATATTTATCACTAAGTAGTGCTTTACTATTAAAATAATATATTAACCTAATGTGTTTACACTAATAAATGTTATTACAGTCCAGTTCTGTGCTAAACTGCATAACAATTATTTATTCATCTTTACTTGCTACTTTTTTTGTAGGTTTGTTGTGACAGGTTTTAATAATTTTTTAGTAAGCAAACAAAACATATGCTTAGCAAGACCTACACTATAACCAAACTGAAAAACTTTCATTATAGCAGTGACAGTGCTAAGTATGTGTAGGGTTAATATGTATTACATAATAAAATGCATTTTGCATTGTTTATTTTGTAATCATCTTATATCCAAAATGCACTCATTAAAACAAGATGCATTTACTGCTTTCAGGAGGATATTTTTTCAATACTAATCAAGTGGTTTACTCATATACTGAGTGTCACACTTTACGTTACTGTTACTAATTATTTCAATTTATTGCTCACTTTGATCTTCTCCTTTGATCTTAGATGCTAGTTAAGTACTAATCAAGTCATTTAGTTGTGTATTAGGAGGTTTAGCATTTCAGCATGATAGATGTGGATGAGATGGATATCATGTTGCTAATGGAATTTAATGCTGCTTAATTTTTAATCTCATTTTCTCTTATAGTTTCTCATTTATAAATCAGGTCTATTGATTTGCATTCATTGTGTCTTGCATGCGACATTTTAAATATAGAAGGAGTTACCTCATGAACAGATAAACAAAGATCTGAATGTCTTAATTTCATATATATCTACTATATAATTGCCTAATTGTGTCTGTCTGAGGCCGAAATCGTGCACCTGCTCGCCAGCGCTCATTGGTCGCCGCCAGCTACGACAACCAATGAGCGCAGTGTATGCAAAACAGCCGCTTGCATTCAAAACCTGGCAACGGCGACACATTAGCGACAAGTGATTGCTGTGACAGCGCTACACTCACAGAGCGGGCGGGAAAGCCGACTTCACTGTCGGCTTTCCTGCCTCGCTATTTGAAATGAACAGCTGATGCTTTGGCATCAGCTGTTCATTCAGAGTAGCCGCCCAATACCTCCCCCGCTTTCCCGCACCCGCTGCCCCCTCCATGCTCCCGCTGGCTCGCTCCATGCTCCCACTGCCCCACTCCATGCTCCCGCTGCCCCGCTCCTGCTCACCCGTCGCTCACCCCCGGCATTCCTCCTCTCTTCTTTCTTGGTGCATTTATGTGCGGTAATGAAAGGCCGTGGGAGGCGGGGTTAACAGAGGGGGCGTCATAATGGATGTGACTGAGGACATGCCCACCACATTAGGGCAGTGTTCTCAGTCACGCTCATTACTACACCCCCTCTTTTAACCCCACCCCCCACGGCCTTTCATTACCGAACATCAATGCAGCAAGAATGAAAAGAGGAGGAAAAAGAACAATGTCAGGGTGAGTGGAGCCTCCTCCATCCTGCTATTCACCCCAACTACCCCTGCTCACCCCTCTCACCCCACACTGCTCCCACAGAACCCACACTGCCCCCACACTACCCCCACTGAACCCACACTGCCCCCTCTCACCCCACACTGCACACTGAACCCACACTGCCCCTACTGAACCCACACTGCCCTCATAGAGCTCACACTGCCCCCACACTACCCCACTAAACCTACACTGCTCCCTCTCACCCCACACTGCGCACTGAACCCACACTGCCCCCACTAAACCCTCACCGCCCCCACAGAACCCACACTGCCCCCACACTACCCCACTGAACCCACACTGCCCCCCTCACCCCATACTGCACACTGAACCCACACTGCCCCCACTGAACCCACACTGCCCCCACAGAGCCCACAGTGCCCCCACACTACCCCCACTGAACCCACACTGCCCCCACACTACCTCCACTGAACCCACACTGCCCCCTGTCACCCCGCACTGCGCACTGAACCCACACTGCCCCCACTGAACCCACACTGTCCCCACATAACCCACACTGCCCCCACACTACCCCTACTGAACCCACACTGCCCCCTCTCAGCCCACACTGCACACTGAACCCACACTGCCCCCACTGAACCCACACTGTCCCCTCTCACCCCACACTGTGCACTGAACCCACACTGCCCCCACTGAATCCACACTGCCTCCACACTACCCCCACCGAACCACACTGTCCCCTCTCACCTCCCACTGTTCACTGAACCCACACTGCCCCCACAGAACCCACACTGCCCCCACACTACCCCCACTGAACCCACACTGCCCTCTCTTACCCCACACTGCACACTGAACCCACACTTTGCCCACTGAACCCACACTGCCACCACAGAACCCTCACTGCCCACACTACCCCCACTGAACCCACACTGCCCCCTAACACCCCACACTGCACACTGAACCCACACTGCCCCCACTTAACCTACACTTCCCCCACAGAACCCACACTGCCCCCACACTGCCCCCACTGAATCCACACTGCCCCCTCTCACCCCACACTGCGCACTGAACCCACACTGCCCCACCAAACTCACACTGCCCTCACTGAACCCCACTCTCACCCGTCTCAGCACCCAGTCACCCGTCTCAGCACCCAGTCACCTGTCTCAGCTTCCAGTCACCTGCTCAGCACCCACTCACCCCGGCTCAGCACCCACTCATCCCTGCTCAGCACCCACTCACCCCAGCTCAGCACCCACTTGCTCCCACTCTGCACCCACTCACCCCCACTCTGCACCCACTCACCCCCACTCTGCACCCACTCACCCCCACTCAGCACCCATCCACCCCCATTCAGCACCCAGTTACCCCTGCTCAGTACTCAGTCACCCATCTCAACACCCACTTACCCCCGTTCAGCACCCACTCTTAACAGCTCAGCACCCACTCACCCCCGCTCAGCACCCACTCACTCCTGCTCAGCAGCCACTCACCCCCGCTCAGTAACCAGTCACCCGTCTCAGCACCCAGTTACCCGTATCAGGACCCAGTCACCCATCTCAGCACCCAGTCACCCACTCAGCACCCACTCACCCACGCTCAGTACCCAGTCACTCGTCTCAGCACCCAGTTACCCGTCTCAGCACCCAATCACCCCCTCTCAGCACCCAGTCACCCCTCTCAGCACTCAGTCACTCATCTCAGTACCCACTCACCCGCTCAGCACCAAGTCACCCCCGCTCAGCACCCACTCACCTGCTCAGAACCCACTCACCCCTGCTCAGCACCGAGTCACCACAAACTCAGCGTTCACTCACCCATTTACGCACTCACCCCCGCTCAACACCCACTCTCTCCTGCTCAGCACCCAATCACCCCTGCTCAACACCACTGTACACCAACACTGCTGTACACCAACACCACTGAACACCAACACTGATGCACACCGACACCGCTGAACAATGACACCACTGAACTCCCACAGGGCTGCACACCAACAATGCTGCACACTGACACCGCTGCACACCGACACCACTGAACTCCCACAGCGCTGCACATCGACACTGATGCACACCGACACCACTGCACACCGACACTGGTGTATACCAACACCGCTGAACACAGACAGTGCCACAGACCGACACTGCTGCAGACCGACACTGCTGCAGACCGACACTGCTGCACACCGACACCGCTGCACACCAGCATCACTGCACACCGACACTGCTTCACAACGACACTGCTGCCCACCGACACCGCTGCACACTGACACCGCTGCCCACCGACACCGCTGCCCACTGACACTGCTGCACACCAACACCGCTGTACACCAACACCGCTGAGACCAATCAGCGATATTGGTGCGGGATTTATACCCAGCATTACATTGCATTATTCTTACATCTTAATAAATAAACTACTGTGCATACATATTCTAGAATACCCGATGCAGTAGAATCGGGCCACCATCTAGTAATACATATAAATACAGTGGGAAGAAAAAGTATTTAATCAACCACCAATTGTGCTAGTTCTCTCACATAAAAAGATGAGAGAGGCCTGTAGTTGACATCATAGACCTCAACTATGAAACACAAGATGAGAAAACAAATCCTGAAAATCACATTGTCAGATTTGGAAAGAAATTTTGCATCGAGAGAGCGGTGATGTCACGATGAGGGTTGGTTTTGTGGTGCCAGGGGTAGCTGTCTCCTCCCCACTCTGCTCTCCACGCTGTCCACTCTATCTCCCTGTGTGCTTGTTGAATCGTGGACATTTGAGTGCGTTCTACTGTCTCTAGTCTGTGGCCCTGCTGTGCCATGTCCTGCTTGATCTCAGCTAATTCTTTGTGTATTGGTTATAGCGCTTTAAACAGGATCCATTTTATGAAAGAGCGAGTGATTTTGTTATCTCGTGCTCCATCTCCAACATCAGAATCGCTCTCAGCGTCAGAGTCAGAGTCGTCTTCTATCAGCTGAACTGTACGTTTCAGAGGTTTAGAGTAGCCGGCAAGGTCAGCTTGCTTTTTCAGAAATTTATCAGCCTGGGTGACTGGGTTGGTGGATTTAGACGATGTTCTAGGGGTTTTTATGGCGGTTTCCCCATGATTAATTTTCGGGTCTATATGGGTTTTCGGAAAGTATTTGTTTCAGGTCTCCTCTAGTCTACATACGCTAAGTTCAGGTAGACGTTGTTTTGAAAATACAGTGGAGTGTAGAAAGGTGAAGTATCACAATGAGAATAGTCATCAAGTAATTTGTAGAGTAACAGACCCCTCTGCTGGTGGTGAGTGGTATAGGATAGCAGTTGTTGTGGCAAAGAAGGGGTTTAGCAGGTTATTGGGGAGATCCTCCTGGTAGGTGTAGAATAACCAGGTTCCAAATTGTTTTAGAAGAGCAGGTTTATCCACAATATAGATGGTACTGATGTGGAGCAGGTCCAATTTTGGAGATATGAGTTCTGTAACTCGCCTCGGTGGTGATAATTTGGGGTTAAGTCCGGTGGGAGACAATTATATCAGGGCCGGGGAGGATCGTGTATTGAGAGGAAGCTTTATCTCCCGAGCTTGTATGGTTTTGGTCTCTTTATACAAGATGTCTATATTTTCCCCAATAGTGTAGAGCTCCTGTGTGGACGGTGGGTGGCTAAAACTGTGGGGCGAGGGGTGACCTGAAGGGGTGCGCTCTCTTCTGCTTCTTACTGATAGCTCAGTTCTCAGCTTTATTTGCCCTCCTGTCTCTTCTTCCAGCGATTAGGGGGGTTAAGGTAACCCTTCAATGTGTAAAGTTATATGACCCAGCAGTTGTTGTAAATTTCGGGGTTCTCCAGGGAGACACCGGGGGGGGGTCGCAGCTCTTCACACTAATGGCGGCAGGATGAAATGACAAACGCCTCTCCCCCTCTCACTTCTCCCACAGCCCGGAACTGTAGCGGCTCCGCTGCTCCCTATGTCCGTTAGCCGAGGGCTCAGGTATACTCCTCACTTCTGGTGATCCAGGCGAGGGGGTCTATCAGAGGTGCCCGCTCCACTCTCTAATGGCGGCAGGTCACAGGTCACGTACCTCCGCACTCACTCTCGCCCGCTCCGTCAGGTGCTGCGTCAGCTCCCACCTCCCTCTACTCCACACCTCAATCGAGAGTCCCGGGTTATCCTCCGGAGCTTTATGCTCTATGTCCTGGTCGGCCCAGGCACGCGGGGGTGCTCAGGAGAAGAGCGCTTCACTTACCAGTGGTGGCGGTCCGGAAGTGCGCCAGTCTCCACCGGTCGCCCGATCCTCTCAGCCGCTTCCCGGAACCATCCGCTCATCTCTCCCAGGCAGGTGGTAAAAGTAGCAACAGCTCTCAGAGGTGCTGGTCTCTCCGTCCGACAGGGGCTCCGGCGGCGCTCTGACAGGGTGGTGCGTGCCACGTTTCTGTGCCGGGGGAGGGAGTCTAGTCAGGCCTCTCCAAAAAACGTGTTGCTCAGACAGCCACAATATTAGGATTTATGAAGTCCTTGATGTTAGGTGCTCTGAATGAATCCCAGGTGGTTTTGGTGCGGATGATGTCAGGGGTGGGATGGCTTGGATGAGAGGCGATGTGTGGGAGCACTGTGAGATGCATCCTCTCTATGCGGCGGCCATCTTGGATCTCCTTTAATTTTCAGTTTAGAACAATATTTTTTTTTTCTCAATTGATGTGTATATAGTTACAATATTGCAAAATTTGTTTGATACTTGTTGCTTAATTTTTTTTTTGTTTGTGTACCTACAAGACTTGGAGCAGCACTGCTGAGCCCGTAGCAGCAGCCATACTGTCCCAAGAAGTTGGGAGTACAACTGAACTTACGTTCCAGACCACCAGAATAGAGGGAGCAATGATTGACTTGCCACAATCTGGAACTCAGGTTGCCGGCACTCCAAGTTATCCCCTATCCCAGGCCTCCGGTGCTACTTTGGTGGGTACTTCACACCAGCGACAGAGGGCCTGAGATAGGACAGTCATGACAGAGTTTATGCACTTAAGCTCGAACTTCCAGGAAGGTGTGAGTCGGCTTGGTAACTGCGTAAAAAAAGCGTTTCAGGATATGAACACTCTTTTTTGCGAAGTTAACAACCGACTTGATGGCCTGGAAGCCGACCTAACGAGACTGGCACGACATTTTTTTTCTTGTATGGAAAAGTGCGTGACGGATACCTTATCATCTGAGTTCCAGATTGATGTCATGACTGCCTGTTAGGGTGCTTTTAGACTGGCAGTCCAGCATCAGCAACAACAACAGCAGCAACAACAACAGCAGCAGCAGCAACAGCTACAACAGCTGCCTTACCAGACCCAGCAACACGGCTACTACAACCAGCCACGGATTAATGTGCAAGTCTCACAATCTGCCCCAACGCAGACTCAATGGCAAACTGCATCCATAACACAATGACATCAAGGAACAAGTTTGCCAACACACCAATTTTATTTTTAAGGAACTTTAACAAAGTTTGATCCAAAGGAAGTTGTAAAAAAATCCTAGGTCCAAAGCTTGCCAATTGAGGACGTTGGATAAAAAAAATTGTTCCTAGACTTCATTTCTACAGTCTGATACTGATCCTGGATCAAACTGAACTACGATTGAATACAATTAGAAAATCAAAACCAACTTTAATTTCAACAATAATAACTTGAATACAAACTTCAATAAAAACCACAAAACATTGTACTATGTACAGATATCAATAACATTACACAAAGAAGCAAGCAAGTTGATTATCCAAAACAGATAGATATAGTAATACTTTTAGGGTAGGGATAGGATTTAAGGGCCTAAAGCTTTATTACTCCCAAATCAACGTATTGTACAATAATAGTTATGAACTCAAAATTTTACAGTGTAAGATATACTCAAACAGTTAATCGAAACAAAGATAATTACACCATATCGTCCTGCTGGGCTAGACATCCATTTTCCGAAACGAAATACGATGCAAACCTGTCCCTCATGTTGCCGACTTCAACGCTTGACCTCAGGTTGTATTCTTGGTATTCTGCCAAGTTGCTTGCAAGAGCTTCCTCTAGGTCAACGCGGTGTATTTCTCTGACTTGTATAAAATTGTGAAGGACAACGCACGCTTTCACAACCTGATCAATTGTGTCTGTTTTCAAATTGATTGTAGTCCCAAGAATCCGATATTTGGAGACCAGCAATCCGAATGCACACTCCACTGTGCGTCTGGCCCGTGTCAATCTGTAATTGAAAATCCTTTTGGTCTGAGTTAAGTCCCGGCTAGAGTAGGGCTTAACAGGGTTGGCACACATCTTAAATGCCTCATCACCAACAACAACAAAAGGCATTGCTGGTCCATCACAGTTCAGCAGGGGTCGTGGCGGTGGAATGTTGAAATTGTTCCCATAAAGTTTTTGTCCCATGTCAGAGTCTTTAAAAGATTTGGAGTCATTAGATCGTCCAAATTGGCTAACATCCACAGCAACAAAACCACAGTCAGCGTCCGCAATCGCCATCAGTACAATCGAAAAATTTTTTTTATAGTTGAAGCATTCAGATTCACTTCCAGCCGGCTTCAGGATCCGAACATGTTTGCCATCCACGGACCCGCGCAGTTGGGAAATTGACAAATATCCATAAATCTTGCTGCTTTCTCAAGCTATAGTTGGGTTGTGGGGTGAGGGAGGAATTCTTCGCGGAGGTCATCACAAATTGCCTGGCAGGTCTCTTCAACTATCCCAGACAGCGTAGACAATCCAATCCGGAACTGAAAATGAAGAGAAGATAAAGCCTCTCCGGTCGCCAGGAATCTGACAAAAAAGGGTACAAAAAGGTCAATTATATTGCTCTTTGCAAATAATAAATGAGATTGACACATTTTACAGGTGTTTGGTTTTAAAAAGATTAATACCGCAGGGTCACCAAAAGACGTTCCTCTGCAGGAATGGATCGACGAACCTGTGTGTCCTGCCTGGTGATCGATCCTTGCACACGTCGCAGCAAATCCTCGAAGCTGCCTGGGGACATCCTGGTGAAGTCGTAGAACTTTTCCGGGTTCTCTCGAAGTTCCTGGTACAACGAGTGGTAGACCCCGCGGGTCTCTCGAAGCTCCACGATGGTGTGTTGCCAGAAACTATGACGACGACGTCTTCTTCTCCATCTTTCATTTTGACGTTCTTCTTCACAAGCAATAGCAAACGAAACTGCCATCTTCATCGATAAATCCAGATCCCCATAGAAGCTCTCAAAGCCGAGATCCATCTTGCCTCTGTGAACAGCTGCATAGAAAGAGTTTTGACACGGGCGTGCCCAGTAAACAAAAGAAGCTTGAAAGTTGAAAAATGCAAAACAGTTCTTGAACGCATGTGGACAAAAAATGCGTACGCATGCTGAAAACGCATGCAAACGCAAACAAACGCTGCGTTTTAATTAAGGATTGCGCATGTGTCTGCGGACAAAATATGCAGCGTTCGCATGCATGTGCATGTATTTTTAACTGCGTATACGCATGTGCAACATGCGCAAAGTTCACAAACACAAGTGTGAAGGCGCCATTAGAAGGTATCAAGCACTGGGAACTCTCAGATTTTAATATTTGTCTAACTACTGGCTAACACGGTATAAACAGTTTTTATCTTAACAAAGGTCCACATAATTTTTTAAAATTATTTGAAGAAATAATTTTAAAAAAGGACTTCCTTATTTTTTAATTACTAGACAGGTAAATCTAAGCAGCTGGGAGTTGGTGGCGGCCGATGCCTGCCTTCTGTACGTTATCTGGTGCTCAAAAATACAGCAGAACACCATGTCATCAGAGCAAAGTACTCCCAAAATCTGCTTAATAGATAGTAAATATGCACTGTGTGAATACTGCTGCATATTTGCTTTGTATTTAATACCTAATATTGAGCTAGTCATGGAATCTCGGCATATTTCCAGCACAGTGCTACAATGTAGGTTTTTTGTGAAATATTTAATAAAAATGTATGTACAATTCAACAAGATAGTCTAAATACAGAAACAAAAAAAATGCTTCAGGGATATTTGCTTTGATATAATTCTTGCCGCATATAATGGTTTCACCAGTGAGCACTATATGTCGATATAAAGCAGGGGTCTCAAACTCCAGGCCTCGAGGGCCGCACACAGTTCATGTTTTCAGGTTTTCCATAGCATTTGACAGTTGGTATTCAAATGACCAACTGTCAAATTCTAAGGAGATCCTGAAATCCTGGACTGGGTGCGGCCCTCGAGGCCTGGAGTTTGAGACCCCTGATCTAAAGCAAATTTCATCAATTAAGCTTCATCAGCTATAGATCCTTTCATGAAGACATTATGTATAAGGAATGGGAGTGCAGACATCTGTTGCAATATTTCTGGGGCAGACCCCTTTTTCAATCATGCTTCATGTTACTTGCATTAGCCTTATATAGTCGTATTACATGTGACAGGTTTGTGGATCTGTACAAGCATTACAAAATATCCACCAAAATTCTCCAAACAAAATAAGAAAAGCAAAAAAATTCACCACTGTACATACATATAATTGCAATACTATATATAACTAATGCTACAAGAATATTAAGAGCCTTATAAGATATTGTAGTACATTACTAGAAAAACTTTGCACAGTAGGTATAGCACACTGAATTCCACAAGAGTAACTTTGCAAATACAATATGGGAAATTATTATTTCATAGTAAACACTAGAAATGTATATATGGTATATATATGTATGGTGTGGCTTTTTTTATCGTTTCCTGTTTAGTGTTTTTTGGGTGGACCATTTTGTAATATTTGTGTATGGAATCAAACATCTGATATACTGCGTTATGTGTTATATCCAGGAAAATATACGTGAAGTATTTTCTTTTAATACTATCTGGCTATCTTGTTAGAATGCTTACTATAAGTTAATAATAAGACTTGTGTTCTTTTCATTGTACCTTGCATATGGTTTCTTTTTTTTAACATACTGTATGTTCTTTGGTCTGGGAGCTTGCTATCAACCTTATGGAGACAGTGAAGTAGGTGAGGAGATTGTAAGCCACTTTCCTCCTCTCAGATATATGCAAATATGCAAATTTGCACTTCACTAAGGAAGTAGTATGTTCTTTGTCGTTTTGAGAGCCATTTATTTCCCACTAGAAATAGGCCTGATGCTATTGCATCGGAAGGGCAGTCTCTGTGCCTGTCTCCCCTTGTGCGCTCTTTCCACTCTGTGCTGTCTCTCCCTCTGTGCGCTCTCTCTTACTTGTGCCTTTCTCTCTGCTCTGTGTGCTCTCAGCCCCTGTGTGCACTGTCTCTCCCTGTGTGCTCTGTCTCTCCCTATGACTCTGCCTCCCCTTGTGCCTCTGCCTCCTCTATGCCTTCTGCATACCCTCTGACTTCTCCCTTCTCTATGCCCCTGCCTCCCCTGTGCCTTCTGCCTCCTGCGTCCCTGCGACCCATCATTGAGCCACCATACAATGCTTATCACTGAGCCACCATACAGTGCTCACCACTGAGCCACCATACAGTGCTAACCACTGAGCCACCACACAGTGCTAAGCACTGAGCCACCGCACAGTGCTCACCACTGAGCCACCGCATAGTGCTAACCACTGAGCCACTGCACAGTGCTAACCAATGAGCCACTGCACAGTGCTAACCATTGAGCCACTGCACAGTGCTAACCACTGACACAACGCACAGTGCTAACCAGTGAGCCACCGCATAATGCTAACCACTGAGCCACCGCACAGTGCTAAACACTGAGCCACCACACAGTGCTTACCACGGAGCCACCATATACAGTGCAAACGACTGAGCCACCATATACAGTGCTAACCACTGAGCCACCATATACAGTGCTAATCACTGAGCCACCATATACAGTGCTAACCACTGAGGCACCATACAGTACTAACCACTGAGCCACGATACAGTGCTAACCACTGAGCCACTGCACAATGCTAACCACTAAGCTACCATACAGTGCTAACCACTGACCACCATACAGTGCTAACCACTGAGCCACCACACAGTGCTGACCACTGAGCCACCATTCAGTGCTGTCCACTGAGCCACCACACAGTGCTAACCACTGAGCTCCCATACAGTGCTAACCACTGAGCCATCATACAGTGCTAACCACTGAGCCACCACACAGTGCTAACCACTAAACCACCATACAATGCTCACCACTGAGACACCATACCGTGCTAACCAATCACATCAGCTGCTAGTGGTATTGAAATGTTGCGCCAATACCACCAGCAGCTGAGCAGTGCGGTTTTGGCGGCCAGCTTTAAATCTCCTGCCAATACAGTGGTGCTCAGCTGATTGGTCGGATGGCAGGAGATGAGCAGCTGCCACCGCTGGGAGATCAGCAGTGCTGACCTCCCAGTGGAAGGAAATGAGCGGTTGCCACCGCCCAGAGATCAGCGGCGAGCACTGCTTATCTCCCGGCGGCCGGCCGCTCACTGCTATTCTGCCAGGAGATGAGCGTCTGTCACCGCCTGGATCTCCCGGTGGCCCGCTGCTCACTACTATTTCGATGGGAGATCAGTGGCGACTTTCCAGCGGTGGGAGATGAGCGGCTGCCACCGATGGGAGATCAGTAGCGAGCGCCGCTGATCTCCCGGCAACCCGCCGCTCACTGCAATTCTGCCGAGAGATCAGCATCGGACTTCCCTGAGGAAGTCCATTTGAATGATATGCGTGGGGTCCTCTCCACACTGACCTCGAGACACTGGCTGGTGCCTGGTATACCCTTGGTAAATATCCACCTGGTTCTATCTTTACTTCCACATGCCCCTGGCTTATTACATTCCCTCTCTAGTTGGGGTCTATTTGCTGCTACTTTTCTTTGCAGCTTCCCCTAAATCTGGGATACTACAGGGGCTTGGTATCTCCATAGGGTATTACTTGCGCTATTTGCATTGGACACATCGGTTGTTTTGTGACCGAAATTACTTATTTTCTACACAGGTTTGAGTGTCACTATTACAGTTGCTGCAATTATTGCTTATACCTGTCCCTTGTCCCTGGTGGCTCAGTTAATATATGGTGTTTCATACATTTTTTTAATTGTTTTTAACCCTGTATTGTGTTGTTGTTTTTTGCTGTGCTTTGAAATTTGTTTGTAATAAAGTATAATTATTTTACATTATGTTCAGAGTGATCATCCCAACTTAATTATGTGGCTTTCTTCTTGTTTATGTATGTCTCTTTACACATAATTGGGATAGATCCTAAAGTACTATTTCAGCGGTGCCCTCAGTAATTTTCTCTTGCAATTGCCAAACATCTGTATTGTAAATTTATGGACAATGGGGACAGTGTTGCAAATGTATGTAAAGTGCTATACAAATGATAAATATTATTATTATTATTACTTTAAATTTGCATTCCACATTTTCAAGAAGCAATATCTATATTATATATATTATGGTGTTTCATCAGTGTGAACAGACCTTTAAGATCATGGATGTAAAGCATATATCTGGCTATTTTTATTTGAATTGCTATCATATAAGTGTAGAACAGATAGCCCGCATGCTGCTGACTCTCTGCAATAATAAAGGTTTGCTCTACCTCAAAAAATTATAAAATACAAATAATAATAATAATATAATAATAATAATAATAATAATAAAATAATAGAATAAAGACAATAAAATACAAAAACTAAATTCTAAAAAATTCTCTAAAATATATTAATCTCTTTTATGTGGAAGTTTTAAGTATATTGTAAGCTTCTTGGACTTCCCAGATGCTGCCACATCTGGCACTGTTTCTAAAATCAACATCCAGCAGGCATCAAAAACACCAGCAAACTCCAGTAAGCTAAAAAAAATGTAAGTAAAGGTCCAAAAAATTCTACACCTTGATTTAAGCCATTAGACCTGACAGCTGGGGACACTCCTAACAATTTTGTTAAGTGTTGTGCACAAAAAGCGGGTGTTTTGGTGTGCGCTTTGGCCTCAAATAAACAAATAAGGTTTAGGGCCTTTTTAACTTTGAAACTTTTTCACAAACACAGCCGAGTTCGATTTGGGGAAAGCATTCGGGTTCTTGATCCCAAGCCAAATTGGCGAACATGTTGAAGATATGTTCACTCTTCACTAAATCGACAAATAAAGGAATCTCCTTCTCTAATGACATCAGTTCTTGATACCACTGCCTGGTTTTCAGATTTTGTCAGGAACAGAATCTTCATGACCATCTACATTGTAATGCATGATTTGGCTAAAAATTGTTCCTGTGTGAAATAGTAAGTGCCCTTTCACCTGATTCCTACTTGTACACTTGTTCTAGCTTAAATTGCTACCACCATGCACATCATCCACTCAGCTCAAGGTGCCTGCAAAAGATATTTGGCATTAAAAAATATCTTCCAGGAACAAAGTCTGTTTTTTAAATATCATCCAAATATGTTTTTCTGGTGTAGCTGCTGGAAGCAGCAACCATATTCTTAACCTAGATACAAGTTTTTTTTCTATTGCCCTGCTATGTCTGTCACCCATACCATGTTTGGGTTTATCAATCATATTGGAGAACAGTATAACATTTAATTTTTTTCTAAACTTTGTTAACAAACAACCAATTTTTGGTTTAAATTCCTTCCACCTGTAGTGACCCAGAGTAGACACTACTAAAATGTTCCCTTATCTGCCATGTGTTGCTCCATAATTTTGTGTCTTAATGCCGCTTTACACGTCGCAATATCGTTACGATAATGTATACAACGGCAGGGGAGTGCGCACGTTTTTCGCACTAGTCCAAGATCGCATGGGAGATGTTACACAGGGAGATATTGCCAGGCAACGCAACTACGATCTCTATGCCCCTCCTTCGTGCTGTGTACGAGCGACCCAGGGAATGAACAAAGTATCCGGCAACCGGATTACACATTCAGACCAATCCGGTTGCTGGATTCCGGCTTAGGAACAAATTTAGTTCCTGAAATGTGTGTGAAGGTAATTGTGATTACCGCATCCGGATGTGGATGCGGTGAACGCAATTATAATTCAAAGTGTGACCCTAGCCTTAGAGTGCAAAATGCGGTTACCGCATCCAGTTCCGGATGCGGTAATCTTATGTGCATTCAGACACATTTTGCATTCTAAATGTGTCACTAAACCCGCATCCGGTAATCGCATTGCTCCTTAATGTGCAATCTGGTTGCCGGATGCTTTGTTCATCCCTGCTCCTGCGGGGATGAGCAAAGGGTTAATGTGTTAAATATATGTGGGCAACATGTCCCCTGGGAGTGTTCACCCTCCCTAGAGACATGTTATCCAAATACACTGGCATGTTAATGGTTAATAGGTTTATTACTGTATCGCCGCTATTTTTCAGCTTTTAAAACTTATGAATGAAAGCCGGCGGCTCTTCTGTGTAATATCAGTACGTAATGTGCGTAAGCACCAGGGACAGCTCCTTATTGAGGATGCTGCCCTGCATTGTGCTTCCGCACATTATGTACTGATACTACACAGAGGAGTCACCGGCTTTCTGCAACTGATACCCCAGTCTCAAGTCTTTTGCAGTCTTTAACATGTTTTCCTCCATTAATGTTATGTATTTAGCTCCATCCATTTTCCCGTCAACTTTGACCAGTCCCTGCTAAGGAAATGCATCTCCAAAGCATGATGCTTCTTCCACCACCATGGTGGGGATAGTGTTTTCAGGATGATGTGCACTCTACTGGGGCCGTCACACGCGTCAATATCGCATGCACGATCACTGCTGCACGTGACGTTGCAGCGATATACACGCGTGTGACAGGGCGCATCAACCAGCGATAAATCGCTGGTTGATGGTCGCCAGGTTTTAGAGTCTGTTATAAAACCTGACAGTCGCCCGGTGTACACGCAGCATCGCTGCGTGTGATACCGGGAGATGCGATAAGGCAGCTCCCAGCGCCTCTCAGGAAGCGCTGGGAGCTGGTATCCAGGTACACAACGGGTAACTAGGGTCCATAGTTACCCGCTGTGTACCTTAGATACCAGCCGGTGAGCGGAGAAGGCTGGTAACTAAGATATACATCGGGTATCTAGGCAGCGCGCGCTGGATACCAGCCTACAGACATTGTGGAAACGATATAGAAATCATTTCCACGATGTCGCTGGTAAAATGATCGCTGGTGAGTCTGCCTGTGTGACAGCTCACCAGCGATCATCCGTCAATGTCGTCAGCGATCAGATCGCTGACGACATTGACGCATGTGACGGCCCCATTAGTTTTCCACCATACATAGTATTTTGTATTTAGCCCAAAAAGTTCTACTTTGGTTTTATATGATCAGCCCACCTTCTTCCACATGCGACATAAGAGACACAGCTAGTATGTGGAAAAAGCTAGTTTGAAAAAAGAGCTGAAGTATAAATTGGTATTCATGCAAAGTATAAGGCAAGGGTCACGTTTATGTTTTTTTTTTACATTCTGATCCGGTTTTGAGCATTAAAAATGCTCAAAACCGGATCCGGATCCACAGCCCATAGGCTGCAATACAAAAACTGGATTGCCCAAAAGGTAATCCGGTTACCGTATCTGGTTTTGCAGCCTGCGGTAAAAATCATGCAGGCTGCATTTTTCGGAGCGGTTACAAAACCAGATCTGTTGTTTTTAACATGGGCGCCTATGGGAACCAGATCCGGTACCGCAAGGTACATAAATGTACATTGCGGTACCGGATCCGGTTGCAGATCCGCTTTTGAAAATTGCAAAAATCCTCATTCCAAAACCGGATGCATTAATGCATCCAGATCCGGAATGAGGATTGCATTTTGACAATGTCTGGGGCCACAAGGGGCATGGAGTACTCAGGTCTTGGGCGGTCAGTTGCGGGCGATGTCACGGGTGGTTCGTGCCCGAGCCTGTGCCATTGGGAATAAAAAGGGTGGATTTACAGGGATAGGGAATGTCAGTTGTGATGCCACCTGTAGATTCTGGTGAAGGCACCGGCACTGCTTGGTCCTCTGGGATGATGGTCGGCAGCAAGATGGAGTAGCTCCCTACAGGAGAAGCGGAATCCCGGGGCTAAGGGTTGTAATGGTGGAATAGGCAGCACAGTAATTTCTGTGCAGGGTAGGAGTAGGGGAGCGTAGTCAGTGTGGTGCAGGATAGATGGAAGGAGGGACACGTACACCTTAAAGTATTTTGGTACCTTTACTGATGACTGGTTACAGGTACACACGTCCGGAGTGAAGGAAAACACCTTAGGATCTCCACAGTGAGTAGGGTTGTAGGCCTCCTGATTTAGCTTTCTTGTTCTAAGTCTGGCAAGTATGGAACCTAACCGGACCGTTACTTCTCTCTCCACACACGGGTTGCTGCACTGAGGGCTCTCTCTTGGGCCACCGCCGTCTTTCTCCACAGTCCTTGGCTCTCAACTGTTTGTGCGGCGGGTGTTCAGGAAGCTAAGCCTCCTCAGGATGCTGGTTTCTCTGCTGGGTCTATCTCCTCTGACCCCTGCAGACTCGGGATCCAGTGACTGGTACTCTGGTGGGGTGAGTCGGTATGACTCCTCTGCCCCCGGTAAAGTGTTTCTTGCCTCTGATCCCTACTGTATGGGTGCTCCACTGGCTCTGGTGTGTACTGGTTTGAGCCTAGCACGGCTCCAGCACAAGTTCAGCTCACTAGTCTCTGAGCTCCTGCAGCTCTTCTAGTATCTGCACACTGACAGTCTGACTCTGCCCCCAGCACCTGTATTTATAGGGGGAACTGGCTTAAGGCAACCAGTCGGGTCCCCCCTACAGGCCTGGGGTGGAAGGTGTTGGGTTAAAGTGGTTTACTCGCTGTGGGAAATCCTTCAGTGTCCCTGAGAAGTCTGTGGTTACCTGGTACAGGGTGCCACAACAACCTTTAAGAAGTATTAAGGCACAGTACAATACCGCATCTTGGCATCTTGTAATGGATGCGGCTACCGGATTGTGCCTTCTAAGTGTGACCCTAACCTAAGAGCATGTTCACACTGACCATTAACAAACACAACCTAAAGATAAAATAAAATGAGCATATACCCTGATATACATAAGTAAAAAGCAGTAGTTCATATAATAAATAACCTAGTGTACTTAGTAAACATTGTTTCTGATTTAAGAAAACAAAAAAAAACATGAAAGTCATCCCACCATGTGTACCCCAATCAGTACAGTCCCACAATCTATTTATATAATCCGCAGTTTGAAATTCGGGCGTTGCAGCCGAATCCCACAATGCATTGCGCCACTGCGAGCGATGACGCATAGCGTCATCCCGAGCAGTGTCCGCTGCCCACCCACCGCCACAACTCTCCTATCAGCCCAGTGCCATAGCCCGCCACATCCTCCCGCTCCCCGCTGCTCCCCCGCAATGTAAGTAGCTAAATACACAATACACACGTATGTACATATATGGCGATTATGTTTATTTGTCTCCTCAACTCTGCTGCATTTCCTGTCACCTGGAAACTACATCTCCCATCATGCACCGCGGCTCCTCCCAGTGTACAGCGGTGAAGTCTCCTACCGCAATAGACGCTGGGACATGTAGTCTACAGGAGAGGAGCCGCGGTGCATGATGGGAGATGTAGTTTCCAGGGGACCGCAAATGCTGCAGATCTCAGGAGACAGCTGTGATCACACACAGATAGAGGAGATCTGCGGATTCTTCATACAAAGTCTCCTGCACTGAAGAGTGAGATTATATGTGTGTCTGTACTGTATATGTGTCTGTATACTGCATGTGTGTCTATACTGTATGTGTGTGTATACTGTGTATATGTGTGTGTATATACTGTATATGTCTGTGTATACTGTATGTGTGTGTGTATACTGTATGTGTGTGTATACTGTGTATATGTGTGTGTATACTGTATATGTCTGTGCATACTGTATGTGTGTGAATACTCTATATGTGTGTGTATAATGTATGTGTGTGTGTATACTGTATATGTGTGTGTCTATACTGTATATGTGTCTGTATACTGTATATGTGTGTATGTATACTGTATATAATGTGTCTGTATATAACTAGTGTGTGTATATAACAATGTGTATACTGTGTATGTGTGTAGTAACAGTGTTATACTGTATATGTGTGTGTATTTAAACAGTGGTTGTATAACTTGTATGTGTGTGTATACATGTGTGTATACTGTATGTGTGTGTATATAACAGTTATGTGTATTACTGTGTATATGTGTTGTATATAACAGTGTGTGTATACTGTAATGTGTGTGTATATAACAGTGTGTATACTGTTATGTGTTATATAACAGTGTGTATACTGTTATGGTGTTATAGTGTATATACAGTGTGTATAACAGTTATACTGTTGTGTTATAAGTAACGTTGTGTGTATACTGTATGTCTGTGTTATATAACAGTGTGTATACTGTGTATGTGTGTATATAACAGTGTGTATACTCTATATGTGTGTATATAACAGTGTATATACTGTGTATGTGTGTATATAACAGTGTACGAAAGTATTGTGTCATATAACAGTGTGTATACTGTATATGTGCGTGTATAACTGTATATGTGTTGTGTGTATTCATGTAAAAATATGCATGTAGTCTAGTAATAGTGGTCTGTGTGTATACTGTATATGTGTGTATATGTGTATATGTGCTGTGTTGATACGTGTATATGTATGCATGTATATGTTGTTAACGTATTGTGCGTGTATAGCTGTATATGTGCGTGTATGTTATATGTGTGTGTATACTGTGTGTGATATGTATGTCTGTGTGTATATACTGTATGTGTGTGTACACTGTATATGTATGTGTGTGTATACTGTATATGTGTGTGTCTATATCTCTATACATAATCGCCACTGTGCCGCTATCGCGAGCGATGGCGCACATGCGCCATCGCAAGCCGCCGACACTGGCCGGAAGCGCAAACATCCTGGCGCCACACACCCGCCCGCCGCTCACCCGCCACATCCTCCCGCTCCCCCGCCACATCCTCCCGCTCCCCGCCGCTCCCCGCCACATCCTCCCGCTCCCCCGCAATTCCCGCCCAGCGCCGACCACCGCCTTGCGCACACGTGCCGCCACCCGCAATTACCGCCCACCTCCCACTACACACCACACAGTGCGACCCCAGCCCAACCACACCCGCGCACTGCATTGATGACGTCACCGCCCGTCCCGCCCGCACCAAAGTATGTATACAATCTGTGTCTAATGCCTGTCTACTCTCTGTTATGTCTCTGTATACTGTGTGTCTAATGTCTCTGTATACTGTGTGTCTAATGTCTCTGTATACTGTGTGTCTCATGTCTCTGTATACTGTGTGTCTAATGTCTCTGTATACTGTGTGTCTAATGTCTCTGTATACTGTGTGTCTCATGTTTCTGTATACTGTGTGTCTCATGTCTCTGTATACTGTGTCTCTAATTTCTCTGTATACTGTGTTTCTAATGTCTCTGTATACTGTGTGTCTAATGTCTCTGTATACTGTGTGTCTAATGTCTCTGTATACTGTGTGTCTAATGTCTCTGCATACTGTGTGTCTAATGTCTCTGCGTACTGTGTGTCTAATGTCTCTGTATACTGTGTGTCTAATGTCTCTGTATACTGTGTCTCTAATGCCTCTGTATACTGTGTCTCTAATGTCTCTATACTGTGTCTCTCATTTCTCTGTATACTGTGTGTCTAATGTCTCTGCATACTGTGTGTCTAATGTCTCTGCATACTGTGTGTCTAATGTCTCTGTATACTGTGTGTCTAATGTCTCTGTATACTGTCTCTCTCAGTTCTCTGTATACTGTGTGTCTAATGTCTCTGTATACTGTCTGACTAATGTCTCTGTATACTGTGTGTCTAATGTCTCTGTATACTGTGTGTCTAATGTCTCTGTATACTGTGTGTCTAATGTCTCTGTATACTGTGTGTCTAATGTCTCTGTATACTGTGTGTCTAATGTCCCTGTATACTGTGTCTAATGTCTCTGTATACTCTGTCTAATGTCTCTCTATACTGTGTCTAATGTCTCTGTATACTGTGTCTAATGTCTCTGTATACTCTGTCTAATGTCTCTGTATACTGTGTCTAATGTCTCTGTATACTGTGTCTTATGTCTCTGTATACTGTGTGTCTAATGTCTCTGCATACTGTGTGTCTAATGTCTCTGTATACTGTGTGTCTAATGTCTCTGCATACTGTGTGTCTAATGTCTCTGCATACTGTGTGTCTAATGTCTCTGTATACTGTGTGTCTAATGTCTCTGTATACTGTCTCTCTCAGTTCTCTGTATACTGTGTGTCTAATGTCTCTGTATACTGTCTCTCTCAGTTCTCTGTATACTGTGTGTCTAATGTCTCTGTATACTGTCTGACTAATGTCTCTGTATACTGTGTGTCTAATGTCTCTGTATACTGTGTGTCTAATGTCTCTGTATACTGTGTTTCTAATGTTTCTGTATACTGTGTGTCTAATGTCTCTCTATACTGTGTGTCTAATGTCCCTGTATACTGTGTCTAATGTCTCTGTATACTCTGTCTAATGTCTCTCTATACTGTGTCTAATGTCTCTGTATACTGTGTCTAATGTCTCTGTATACTGTGTCTAATGTCTCTGTATACTGTGTCTAATGTCTCTGTATACTGTGTCTGATGTCTCTGTATACTGTGTCATGTCTATGTATACTGTCTATTGTCTCTGTATACTGTTTAATGTCTCTGTATACTGTCTAATGTCTCTACACTTTGTCTAATGTCTCTACACTCTCTCTAATGTCTCTACACTCTCTCTAATGTCTCTACACTCTGTCTAATGTCTCTATACTCTCTCTAATGTCTCTACACTGTCTCTAATGTCTCTACCCTCTCTCTAATGTCTCTACACTCTCTCTAATGTCTCTATACTATCTGTAATGTGCCTATACTGTGTCTAATATGTCTATACTGTGTGTAATGTCTGCATACTGTCTGTAATGTGTGTATACTGTGTGTATAATGTGTGTAATCTCTGCATACTGTCTGTCTATACAATGTCTCATGTATGTATATACTGTGTGCTTCTCTCCTCACCCCTCCACCACAGACCCCCATCTCTCCTCATCCCTCCACCACTCAGCCGCATCTCTCCTCACCCCTCCACCACAGAGCCGCATCTCTCCTCACCCCTCCACCACAGAGCCGCATCTCTCCTCACCCCTCCACCACAGAGCCGCATCTCTCCTCACCCCTCCACCACAGGGCCGCATCTCTCCTCACCCCTCCACCACAGAGCCCCATCTCTCCTCACCCCTCCACCACAGAGCCGCATCTCTCCTCACCCTTCCACCACAGAGCCGCATCTCTCCTCACCCCTCCACCACAGAGCCGCATCTCTCCTCACCCCTCCACCACAGAGCCGCATCTCTCCTCACCCCTCCACCACAGCCGCTTCTCTCTTCACCCCTCCACCACAAAGCCGCATCGCTCCTCACCCCTCCACCACAGAGCCGCATCTCTCCTCACCCCTCCACCACAGAGCCGCCTCTATACTCTACTACCCACAGAGCCGCCTCTATACTCTGCTACCCACAAAGCCGCCTCGATACTCTGCTACCCACAGAGCCGCCTCTATACTCTGCTACCCACAGACCTGCCTCGATACTCTACTACCCACTGACCCGCCTCTATACACACAATTCATTTCACCAAACTCCCGATGCAATTGCATCGGGCCTTTTTACTAGTCCCTAATATTGAAATACATTCTGGATTTTAAGAAGCTGAAGCAAATTTTTTTTCTTTTTTGGACAATTAGGTGTATCACCGGGGCTGATTTCTTAGTCCAGCTGCAATTTTGTGTACGGGACAAAACCCGAATTCTCCCGGATCCTCCCGGACAGATGGAAACTGTATGGCAAATGACTTGCCATCCGGCCCCATAGTAATACTATGGGGCCTAAATAGGATTCGGGGCTGTCCGGTTCACTCCAGAGAGCCTGGATCACCAAAATCATGGTGTAAAGCTGGCCTCAGCCCATGTATCATGGAGTAGTAGCAAAGGTGATTGCAGTTTCATATGAAACACAGACATTGTAGATTTCATGAACAAAGAGTATGAGCTTTACTGTGGCATGGTGGCAGTGGTTAGCACTGCAGACCTGCAGCCCTGAGGTTCTGGGTTCAATTATTGCCAAGGACAACATCTGTAAGGAGTTTGTGTGTTTTCCCTGTGTTTGCAAAGGTGGGTTTCCTCTGTGCACTCCAGTTTCATCCCACACTTGAAAGACATACTGATAGGATATTTATATTGTGAGCCCTGATGGAGACAGTGTTTCTGTGGAAGTGTAAAGTGCTATGGAATTAATAGTGCTAGACAAATGAAGAAATATTATGATTATATAAACTGCAGAGTTGACAAGGCACTCTTTCCCCACATTAGTTTCTGCAAATTATATTACAGTCCTTTTCAGTAACAGCAAAGTTAACTTCTCCCTCATTCAAGCTCTGAGAATACTTAGCAGCAGGTATCGCTAAACTGACTTTGCTTTGATCAGTTTTCAGATTTTCCGGCTTTTGCTATGTATGGACTCTGCCTTTTCAAAGAAAGTTTCTGAACAACGTTCAGCCTTACTGCTCTTTAGCCTTACTACTCTTTACTGCATGCAATCATTAGAAGACAAGAGTGATTCGGAGCAGGCCCACAGACTCCAGCGTTCATACACCTCTCCTAACAATGCAGAGCATGAGTCATCTCGCCTGTATCTACAGTTCTGCATCTGCAGCAGCATGCGCTCACTGCTCCCAACTGCCAGAAAATCCCCAACTGCTGTTTAGCCTTAAAATAAAATGGCTGTTTTGAGAAAGGTCAGCTGATGGATGGCAGTGGAGCTTAGAAATGCTACAACTCTCACAGCTAAGGCTAGGATCACACTTGGAAGGGTATTTGCTGTTCTGGATGTGGTAAGTGCAAATGCCTTCAGGCACATTTTTTCCACAAAATGTGTCCTGCAAACCGCAATGCGGTAACCGGATTGCTCAAGATGTGTAATCCGGAGCAATCCGGTTACCGTATGCTTTTTTCAGCCCTGCTGCCGCAGGGATGAACAAGGGTTAATGTTAATAATAGATGTGGGCAACATGTCTCTAGGGGGTGCCCACCCTCCCTAGAGACATGCTGTCCACTAAGGTGGGCATGTGAGAGGTTAATGTGGGCATTTATAGTATTGTCGGCATTTACTATTTTATGAATAAACCCGGCGGCTCCTCATTGTGTAGTACATATAGTACGTAATGTACGTACTGTATGAGCCGCTAGCCTTGGTCCTGACAGCATTAACATTAGGTCTATGGGCAGGGCACCACCAGAAATTCACATGTGCGTTGTGGCAGCCGCATGGGTTCCCACAGGAGCCCATTATAGCAAGCCTGCTGCGGTTTGCAAACCGCTGCGAAAACTGCAGCCTGCATGATTTTTACCGCAGGCTGCAAATCCGCAAGCGGTAACCGGATTGCATGTAGTGCAATCCAGTTTACATAATGGGCTCCTATGGGCTGCGGTTCCTTTTTAACAGCTCAAAACCGGATCAGGATCTGAAATTTTCACCGCAAATGTGACCCTAGCCTTATAATTTAAAAAAAATAAAAAAAACAAAATCATGTATCATTTCTTTTACGCTGCACAAATACCTGCTATTTAGTGTTGATATCCTATAATATAATTGTCTAATTCTGTCTGTCTGTCTGTCTCTTTAACAGAAATCCCGCATTGCTGATTGTTTAAATCCTGTGTCGCTGACCAGACAGAATTAGACGATGGTGCAGGCTGGCCAGTCATAAATCCTGCTGCACACGCTGCCCGCTCCCCCCTCCACGCTCCATGCTTCAGTTCATCTGCTGCCCTCCTGCTCCCCGTCCTCCGCTCCCTCCTCCACACACTCCTGCCCTTTCACCCACTGCTCCCTGCGCTCCACTTTCCCCTCCACGCTCTCGCTCACTCTAGCATTATTCCTCTTGGAATTGATGTTGTAAAGTGAATGACTGCGTGGGTCAGAGTTAAAGAGGGGGCAACTCCCATTGCAATTCACTTTACGACATCAATTTCAAGAAGAATGCAGAGGTGAGCCGGAGCGTTGACTGGAGCATGGAGGAGAGGAAGGGAGCAAGGGGACTGGAGCCTGAAGGAGAGAGGGGGAGAAGGAGGGAAGGAGGGGGACTAGAGGAGAGGGGGAGAAGGGGTGCAAGAGGGAGACTGGAGCCTGGAGGAGAGAGGGGAGAAGGGGGGCAGGAGGGGACTGGAGCAAGGAGGAGAGAGGGGAGCAGGGGGGAAGGAGGGGGACTAGAGGAGAGGGGGAGAAGGGGTGCAAGAGGGAGATTGGAGCCTGGAGGAGAGAGGGGAGCAGGGGGGCAGGAGGGGGACTAGAGGAGAGGGGGATGTGGCGCCCC
This sequence comes from Allobates femoralis, assembly GCA_033576535.1. Taxonomy (NCBI): domain Eukaryota; kingdom Metazoa; phylum Chordata; class Amphibia; order Anura; family Aromobatidae; genus Allobates; species Allobates femoralis. The sequence continues at coordinate 258,605,328 of JARQOC010000005.1, read as the reverse complement.
GCAACGAGTGCGTCACAGGAGGGTATTGCAGCCAAGACAGCAGCAGCAATATTCTCTGACTCAGCAGTCACACAGTTAACTCAGAGATCCATACCCTACATGCATCATCAGAATAGAGGGCCAATCAGGTCCTGGTGGGCGGAGTGTAGTGGTAGTGTGAGAGGAGAACTGACTTGGCTACGTAGGAGAAGGGAGCTAAACCAACGAGCTCTGCAACCTAGGAGAGGGGGCCTGCACAGTCCCGTGCAGCCCCCTGGCCATCACCCCGGTTGAGCGCCATTATCGCGGTGCCTTAACAACCGATCTACGGGCATCTACATGCGGGTTCAAAAATATCCCGTGCCCATCTACAGCCGGTTTACTGGTACCGAAGCTAGTCGTAGTTCAGCACTGCTATGCGAACCAGAGGAGTGGAGGGACCGCTTTACAGGAGCACCCCACCACCGCCACACACAGTCGTCTAGCTAGCGGTGTACCCGCCAAAAGGACCCAAGGCTCCCCAAAACACCCAGAACGTATACCCTGGGTAGGGCATTGAAGCAGCCTCCTTGTACCCGATCTGGCATTCCTGGGTGACAACGGCAACACAAGTAGTTAGAATGGAGGAACACCGCGGATCTCTGAGAAACACTGGTCATTGCTGAGTCCACCCAGTCCACTACCCGTCACTGTATGCCATGTACTGCTTGCTGGTTACAGTAAATTACCCATTACAGAAACTTCCAGTGTCCGTGCTTTCTTATGAACTGTATCTCTCCGCACAGTAAGGTAACCGCAGCTGCCTCAGAACATCTTGCGCAGCTCCTGCCTCCGGAGATCATCGCTCAGCCTGTGGGGAGCATTCCATCTTGCTAAATTCCATCCCCCGGAGGCCCCGCAGCGCCGGTACAGTTACCGCAACTCTCATAGGTGGCGTCACGAAACAATTTAACCCCTAAACTGTTCAACAGACGACGTCTTTATTGATCTGGACCACCGGGCCCCACTACCGGCAGGCGTGGTCCATCCGTGACATGGAGGAGGAAGAAAACGCCTGTCCCCCGGAGTCCCGGCCACGGTGAGTCAGGGAGAAGGGGGGCAAGAGGGAGACTGGAGCCTTGAGGAGAGTGGGGAAGCAGGGGGGCAAGAGGGGGACTGGAACCTGGAGGAGAGGGGGAAGCAGGGGGGCAAGAAGTGACCGGAGCCTGGTGTAGAGGGGCAAGCAGGGGGGCAAGAGGGGGACTTGAGCCTGGAGAAGAGAGGGGTAGCAGAGGGGCAGGAGGAGAACTGGAGCCTGAATGAAAGGGGGGGCAGGGGGGCAGGAGGAGGACTGAAACATGGAAGAGAGAGGGGGAGAAGGGGGTCAGGAGGGGGACAGGAGACTGGAGGAGAGGGGGGAGCAGGGGACAGGAGGGGGACTGGAGCCTGGAGGAGAGAGGGGGAGCAGGGGGGCAGAAGGGGGACTGAAGGAGAGAGGGGAGCAAGGTGGCAGGAGGAAGATTGAAGCCTGGAGGAGAGAGGGGGAGCAGGGGGGCAGGAGGGGGACTGGAGCCTGGAGGAGAGGAGGGAGCAGGGGGGCAAGAGGGGGACTGGAGCCTAGAGAAGAGAGGGCAGCCGGGGGGCAGGAGGGGAACTGGAGCCTGGAAGGGAGAGGGGGTGCAGGGGTGCAGGAGGGGGACTGGAGCCTGGAGGAGAGGGGGGAGCAGGGGGACAGGAGAGCGACTGGAGCCAGGAGGAGGGAGGGGGAGCAGGATGGCAGGAGGGGGACTGGATCCTGAAGGAGAGGGGGGGAGCAGTGGGGCAAGAGGGGGACTGGAGTCTAGAGGAGAGGGGAAGAGCAGGGGGACTGGAGGAGAGGGAGGGAGCAGGGGGGGCTGGAGGGGGGGGACTGGAGTCTAAGGGAGAGAGGGGGTGCAGGGGGGCAGGAGAGCAACTGGAACCTGGAAGAGAGAGGGGGTGCAGGGGCGCAGGAGGGGGACTGGAGCCTGGAGGAGAAGGGGGAGCAGGGGTGCAGGAAAGTGACTGGAGCCTGGAGGAGAGAGGGGCAACAGGGGGGCAGGATGGGGACTGAAGCCTGCAGGAAAGGGGGGAGCAGGGGGACAAGAGGGGGACTGGAGCATGAAGGAGAGAGGGGGAGAATGAGGGCAGGAGAGGAACTGGAGCCTGGAGGAGAGAGGGGAGCAGGGGGGCAGGAGGGGGACTAGAGGAGAGTGGGGAGAAGGGGGGGCAAGAGGGGGACTGGAGCCTGAAGGAGAGAGGGGAGGAGGTGGGCAGGAGGTGAACAGGAGCCTGGAGGAGAGAGGGGAGCAAGGGGGGCAGGAGGGGGACTAGAGAAGAGGGGGAGAAGGGGGGCAAGAGGGGGACTGGAGCCTGGAGGAGAGTGGGGAAGCAGGGTGGCAAGAGGGGGACTGGAAGCTGGAGGAGAGGGGGAAGCAGGGGGGCAAGAAGTGACTGGAGCCTGGTGTAGAGGGGCAAGCAGGGGGGCAAGAGGAGAGCAGGGAGACAGGAAGGGGTCTGTAGCCTGGAGGAGAGGGGTGAGCAAGGGGCAGGAGGGGAACTGGAGCCTGAAGGAGAGGGGGGGGAGCAGGGGCAGGAGGGGGACTGGAGCCTGGAGGAAAGGGGGGGAGCAGGGAGACAGGAGGGGGACTGGAGTCTGGAGGAGATAAGGGGTGTAGGGGGCAGGAGGGGGACTGGAGCTTGGAGGAGAGGGGGGAGCAGGGGGGCAAGAGGTTGACTGGAGCCTGCAGGAGAGGGGGGGAGCAGGGGACAGGAGGGGGACTGGAGCCTGGAGGAGACGTGGGGAGCAGTGGGGCAGGAGGGGGACTGGAGCCTGGAGGAGAGAGGGAGAGCAGGGGGGCAGGAGGGAGACTGAAGGAGAGGGGGGAGCAGGGCGGCAGCAGGAGAGCAGGAGGGGGACTGGAGCCTAGAGGAGAGGGGGGCAGGAGGGGGACTGGAGTTTGGAGGAGAGAGGGGGAGCAGGGGGGCAGGAGGGGGACTAGAGGAGAGGAGAGAGGGGGAGCAGGGAGGCAGGAGGGGGATAAGAGCCTGGAGGAGAGGGGGGGAGCAGGGGGCAGGAGGGGGACTGGAGCCTGGAGGACAGGGGGGCAGCAGGGGGGCAGGAGGGGGACTGGAGCCTGGACGAGAAGGGGCAGGAGGGGGGAGCAAGGGGGCAGGAGGGGGACTGGAGCCACTCCATCCCACTGTTCACCCCCAACTGCTCCCGCTCACCCCCCCAATGCTACACTCATCCCCAGTGCCCCTGCTCACACCCCACTACCCCCGTATCGTGATCTCACCACCCACCCAATGCGATAGCATCTGGCTCCCATCTAGTATGATATAAACTCCTAACAAAATGCATTTAAGTTTATTGATGTAACATGGAAAAAAAATGTTGAAAAGTCCATGAGGTATAATTAATTTTTCAAGTTATTATTTATTTATATAGCACCATTAATTCCATGGTGCTGTACATGAGTAGGGGTTACATTCAAAATTATAGATATAGTTTAGAGTAAGCAAATTAGCAATGACAGACTGGTACAAAGAGGAGAGGACCTTGCCCCTGCAATACAGATAGATAGATAGATAGATAGATAGATAGATAGATAGATAGATAGATAAACAGGTAGCACTATTGAAAATAAAGCAAAAAAGCGGTCTTTAGTAGCCCATGTGGTACAACGTTTTGACTATGTGTTAGCCTTTGTCAAAATACGAGGGGCGGCTGAAATGTTCGCTGCCCACCCATAAAATCTTTTTTGTATGGACTTCTTTTGCAATGCAATATGTTAATTAGTTAGTTGAAAGGTCTCGTGAGCAATCTGGATTTCTTTTGATTTTTTTTTGTTTCTTTACAGCATTTTAAAGTTGGATCGCAAGGCTGAAATATGGAAATGCTCCAGTTCACACATCGGCTGTTGCAATGGCTGCAATTCACTCCTGTGGCTTCCAACTTCAGCATCTACCCCATTCCCCTGATTTGGCTCCCTCGGACTATCACCTATTCTCACAGATGAAAAAGCACCTTGGTGGAAGTCGTTTTTCTTCTGATGAAGCCGTCATGGATGCCGCAAAGGATTTTTTGGAGGAGCAAGACGGAACGTTCTACCACAGTGGAATGATGAAACTCCAAGAGCGATGGCATACCTGTGTAAACCCTCAAGGGAGACTATGTCGAGAACTGAATGAAACATTTTGACCCACGGTCACTACTTCTGGGTCAGGCCTCGAACTTTTCAGGCGGCCATCGTACTTTTGCTTTATTTTCCAGAGTGCTGCCTGTTCTTTTGCTTTATTCATTGTATTGTTAGATTTGGTTTGCGTGGGGCTCTGCTCCCACATTCACCATCAAGTTTGTGCTGTTCTTATTTCTGTTTTTTTTAATATATCTATATATACAGTAATCTAATAAATAAAGTTGAGTGTATGTATGTGTGTGTGACCATACCCTCCCCACATGGCCACACCTACTCCACATGACTAAACCCACTCAGCATGGCCACACCCACTCCTTATAGCCACATCCACTCCACACAGCCACACTTACTTCACATAGCCCAAACCCTACTCCACTTGCCCACACCCATGTGTGTGTCAAGCCCCACCCTCTTTAGATAGCCAAACCTACTCCACATAGCGACACCTCACCTGCTACACATAGCCACGCCCCTCCATTGTGATGTCAGAATAGAATGTAAAATGTTAGCTTATAAAATTCTGTTGCATGTCACTGCCTGATCATTCTGATCTTATGGCTGTATAATGCCTCAACGAGCAAGACAAACAGAAATGGAAGAAAGGGAGGCAAGAATTACAGAAATGGAAGAAAGGGAGGCAATAATTACAGAAATGAGTTCAGAAATGGAAGAAAGGGAGGCAAGAGCTGCTTTCTCAAGGGCCATAGAAGAAAGGGAGGTAAGAATTACAGAAATGAAAGAATGTATGTATGTTCACTAAAGAAATTCGCACCATTGCATCTACAATCACAAAATTTTGCACAGACACCCCATCTGACTCATGGTTTGTAGGGGGGGGATTTGGGTAGGGCAGGTTTAGGAGCTGAGGGTGCAGCTGGGGCGTTTTTTGAGGGGGTGGGTTTGGAGGAGCGGGAGGGGGCACATTTTTTAGGGGGTGGGGGTGCAGGTTTGGGGAGGGTGTGGGGGCAGATTTGGGGGTAGGAGAAGATTCTAAGAGGTAGATTTGGGGGAGAGTGTAGAGGGCAGGATTGATGATTATGGTGGACATACATACACACACAGACATACTCAGCTTATAACTAAGAACAGTTAGTTACTTTGCCCAGGCAACGCCGGACTCTACAGCTAGTAATTTATAAAGTTGAGTGTAACTGTGTATATGTATGTATGTCTGCTAAAGGATTCCGTACCGTCACATTTACAACCACCACATTTTGCACAGGCACCTCATTTGACTCAGGGAACGTCGTAGACTATGTTTTGAGGAGAAATTTTAACCCTGCACTTTACAATCATTCGTCAAAAATAGGCTTATTTACTGTTTGTATGTGTGAGGTAATAAATACCGCCTTGACTTTTTTGACAGATAGCCTGGATATTTATAAGGTGGCCTATAACAACCAATCACAGCTCAAATTCTGATTGGTTGATGTAGGCAACGAAATACATATAATATATAAAGCAGAGTGTATAAACAGTATGTATGTATATATTTATATACGTGTGTATGTATGTCCACTAAAGGAATACATACCGTTGCATCTATAATCACAACTTTTTTCACAAATTCCTCATTTGACTCAGGGAGCGTCTATGACTATGTTTTGATGTGAAATTTGAACCCCGTCATTCACCAAAAAAGGCTTACACTGTTTGTATGTTTGAGCCAATAGATAATGCATGTTATTACACTATATGCCGATATATGGTAATATCGCCGATATACAGTATGGTAATAGTACTCTGTGTCCCTCTTTGTAATAGTGCCCTCTGTTCTTATATATGGTAGTCTGTCTGTGATCTTCATGATAATAGTGCTCCCTGTGTCCATATATGGTAATAGTACTCTGTGTACCTTAAGGTAATTGTGGCCCCTGTGCACATATATCGTAATAGGACTCTGTGTCCCTCATATTAATAGCGGGAAATCAGATTTATGAAACTATATTAATTCATGCACAAAAATGTGCCTCAAGCAGGAAATACCATTATATAGCAGGAGGCTGCACATAGCCCTTAGTATACAACAGCCGCATTGTTGCATCTATAATCACAAAATTTTGCAGTCTCCTCATGTGACTCAAGGAATGTCCTAGACTATGTTTTGAGTGGAAATTTTAACCCTGCACTTTACAGTCAGTCACCAAAAAAACGCCTATTCACTGTTTGCATGTGTGAGGTAATGGATACTGTTTTGACTGTTAGGTCACCTAATAAATATGCAGGCTATCACTTACCATATATAGAAAAGAACAAAACACTGATGTCACAATAGAATGTTAGCCTATAAAATTTACTGCCTGACAATTTTTGGTACTTGGTGTGGTGTGTCCTGCGAGCACACTTACCTAGATTACTTGTGGATTTGCTTTTTATGGATTTTTTCAACATCTTTGTGGAATCTTCTACATTTGGAGGTAAATCTATTGTGTACTGGCTTTTTTTTTCTACCGCCAAAAAAAAAGGGTGTATGTATTATTTAATTTAATTTAACCATACCCATGTATAATTACCAGATAGTTAATATGGATCAAATATAACCTATGTTCTTGCAGAAGCTAATGTAAGTCACGTGACCTTAGCGGTATACCAATTGTGTGGGGTTTTCTATACACTTAATTTCAGACAATATTGCCCCGCAAAAAAAATAATTTGACTTGACTATTGTCATCATACGCTAAGAGAAAAGCAATATTATACCTCAATGTGTTCAATACAGTTGTGGCCAAAAGTATTGACACCCCTACAATTCTGTCAGATGATACTCAGTTTTTTCCTGAAAATGATTGCAATCACAAATTCTTTGGTATTATTATCTTCTTTTAATTTGTCTTCAATGAAAAAAACACAAAAAGAATTGTCCTAAAGTCAAATTGGATCTAATTCCACACCAAACATAAAAAAGGGGGTGGACAAAAGTATTGGCATCCTTAGAAAAATCATGTGATGCTTCTCTAATTTGTGTAATTAACAGCACATGTATCTTACCTGTGGCACCTAAGAGGTGTTGGCAATAACTAAATCACACTTGCAGCCAGTTGACATGGATTAAAGTTGACTCAACCTCTGTCCTGTGTCCTTGTGTGTACCACATTGAGCATGGAGAAAAGAAAGAAGACCAAAGAACTGTCTGAGGACTTGAGAAACCAAATTGTGAGCAAGCATGAGCAATCTCAAGGCTACAAGTCTATCTCCAAAGACCTGAATGTTCCTGTGTCTACAGTGTGCAGTGTCATCAAGAAGTTTAAAGCCCATGGGACTGTGGCTAACCTCCCTAGATGTGGACGGAAAAGAAAAATCGACGAGAGATTTCAACGCAAGATTGTGCAGATGGTGGATAAAGAACCTCGAGTAACATCCAAACAAGTTCAAGCTGCCCTGCAGTCCGAGGGTACAACAGTGTCAACCCGTAATATATGTCGGCGTCTGAATGAAAATGGACTGTATGGTAGGATACCCAGAAAGACCCCACTTCTTACCCCGAGACATAAAAAAGCCAGGCTGCAGTTTGCCAAAACGTACCTGAGGAAGCCTACAATGTTTTGGAAGAATGTTCTCTGGTCAGAAAAGACAAAAGTAGAGCTTTTTGGGCAAAGGCATCAACATAGAGTTTACAGGAGAAAAATCAAGAGGCATTCAAAGAAAAGAACACGGTCCCTACAGTCAAACATGGCGGAGGTTCCCTGATGTTTTGGGGTTGCTTTGCTGCCTCTGGCACTGGACTACTTGACCGTGTGCATGGCATTATGAAGTCTGAAGACTTCCAACAAATTTTGCAGCATAATGTAGGGCCCATTGTGAGAAGGCTGGGTCTCCCTCAGAGGTCATGGGTCTTCCAGCAGGACAATGACTCAAAACACACTTCAAAAAGCACTAGAAAATGGTTTGAGAGAAAGCACTGGAGACTTCTAAGGTGGCCAGCAATGAGTCCTGAATCCCATAGAACACCTGTGGAGAGATCTAAAAATGGCAGTTTGGAGAAGGCAGCCTTCAAATATCAGGGACCTGGAGCAGTTTGCCAAAGAAGAATGGTCTAAAATTCCAGCAGAGCATTGTAAGAAACTCATTGATGGTTACTGGAAGCGGTTGATCGCAGTTATTTTGGCTAAAGGTTGTGCAACCAAGTATTAGGCTGAGGGTGCCAATACTTTTGTCTGGCCCATTTTTGGAGTTTTGTGTGAAATGATCAATGTTTTGCTTTTTGCTTCATTCTCTTTTGTGTTTTTTCATTGAAGACAAATTAAATGAAGATAATAATACCAAAGAATTTGTGATTGCAATCATTTTTAGGAAGAAACTGAGTATTATCTGACAGAATGGCAGTGGTGTCAATACTTTTGGCCACACAACTGTATATGATGTGAAATGTTTTTATATGCAAAATAATCACAACAGTTAATTACTATCTTGGGCAATGCTGGGTTTTACAGCTAGTTTATATTACATGACTATGAAACATTCAGGGAAGCTTGACAAAGGCAAGGACGTCTGGAAAATGGTGCACACTGGGACATAACTCTCAGTGAAGCAGCAGCCATAAAACTCCAATGCTACTAAGCACTTCCTTGCTATTCTTCTAACAACCGTGCCGCACACAGCCCTCATTATACAGCAGGAGGTCACACAGCCTTCAGAATACAGCAGGAGGCCACACACAGCCCCTAGTATACAGCAGTATGCTACACACAGCCCACAGTATACAGCAGTATGCGGCACACAGTCCCCAGCTTTACAACAATAGGCCTCACATAACCTCTGTATTACACTAGAAGCTCTCGCTTATCCCCCTGAATTAGAGCAGGAGCTCACACATAGCCCCCTATATTATAGTCTGTACCCATACATACCCTCGTATTAAAACCAGGAGAACACATATAGCCCCGGTACTACACTTGAAGCCCCACATAGCCCCTATATTAGAACCTGTTGCCCACATAGCCCCTGTATTACACTAGGAACCCACGCATAGCCCCTATGTGAGGAAAAAGTGATACATGCTGACCTATTAAAATGGTACTAGTACACAAAACCCTATATTACACTTACCACCTGTTCCTCACATAGCTACTGTTTTAGAGCCTCTACTGCACATTTCCCCTATATTAAAGCCTGTCCTACACATAGCCCCCATATTACAACCTGTGACCACATATAGCTCCTATATTACACCAGAAGCCCACACATAGCCCCAGTATTACACTTGCAGCCTGTGTATCTCAGCAGAAAGAAGCAATACTTTGTTAACCCATTCCGTTTTGTTATAGCTAAGAACAGATATTTACCATCCAGGACAACCCCAGGGGCTACAGCCAGTATTTACACATCATATTTTGATGGATATAGTCATGCCTGGAAGTGTTGTCATCCTTGAAATTGTTCCAGATAATTAACTATTTATCCCAGGAATTTATTGCAGTCACTCTTGTTTTGTTATACACAAATTATTTTCCCTTGTGTGAACTGGAATAACGCAAAGCAAAAAAAGGAAAAAAAGGTAAGGCTAGGGTCATACATGGTATCAGTTTTTGCTTCAGGACCGCTTTTGGGAAAAATTTTTTTTTATAAGTCCAAATAACGGATCCGTTAATGGATGGTGCACTTATCTGTACCTCCGTTTCTCAAAAACGATAATCCAGTATTCCTGGGCTCAAAAAAACGTTGCTAGGAGTGTTTTTTACCCAAAATCGTTGATAGAAATGTTTTTGGGTCCAGTAAAAAAACAGATCCGTTTTTTAACATGGGGCCCTATGGGGAAGCTATCCATTAATGCAGGGCACCAATAGGCACCATCCATTAACGGATATCCGTTTTTGGTGATAAAAATGACTAAGACCAAAAAACACTTTTACCACCCTAATATTAAAGGATCCGGTTTTCTAAGCCCTCAAAAAAGCAGATTGCTATGTGTGACCCTAGCCTAAATTGGACATAATTTCACACAAAATCCCTAAAGTTTTTGACACCCTCAACTGATTGCACACCCTTTGGAATAAATAACTGCAGTCAATTGTTTCCTATAATTACTTCCTCTATATATAAGCTTCTTGAAACTGTCAACTGGATCTTTGGACCACTTTTCTTTTGTGAACTGCTCCAGGACTCTCATAATTAAACAGTTCTTTCTCTCAACAGCAATTTTATGATCTCTTCACAGGTGTTCAATGGGATTTCAATCCGGATTCATTGCTGGCCATTTCAGAACTCTCCAGGACCTTATTTCCATCAATTTCTTGGTGCTTTTTGCATTATATTTGGAGTCATTTTCTTGGTATAGGATGCAAACCCAGCTTTCTTACACTGGTCACTATTTTGCGACCAAAATCCTAAAGTAATATCATGTACGGTAATCATAATCATGAGATCATGTAATCGCTGAGGCTTCTGACTGCAGCACTGACAGCTTACTATATGGCAATGATTGATCATTGCCATACAGAACAGCTGTAATCAGAGCAGCAGAAGATGATGTCCCATAAAAGGACTACCGTATATACTCGCGTATAAGCCGAGTTTTACAGCCCAAAAATTGGGCTGAAAGTCCCCCCCTCGGCTTATACGCGAGTCACTGTATACTGTATACACTGTATACAGTATACAGTCCCCCCCCATCAGTATACAGGCCCCCCCTTGCTGCAACAATCCTGTAAAGCAAGGGATCATTATACTTATCCCTGCCGCTGTCCCGCTGCCGCTGTCCCGCCGCCATCATCGCACTCCTCCAGCTTCATCCGGCTTCTTCCGGCCTCCTCCGATGGGTGCAGGTAATGAAGTCATTGTCTGCGCACCAGAGGAGGAAGCCGGAAGACGCTGGATGAAGCCGGAGGAGCGCGATGATGGTGGCGGGACAGCGGCAGCGGGACAGTGGCAGGGATAAGTATAATGATCTCTTGCTTTACAGGATTGCTGCAGCAAGGTGGGGGCCTGTATACTGATGGGGGGACTGTATATACCTCTGGGGCTGCTGTATACTAGCACTGGGGCTGCTGTATATACCTCTGGATCTGATACTGTATATACCACTGGGGCTGCTACTGTATATACCACTGGGGCTGCTGCTGTATACTACCACTGGGGCTGCTGCTGTATACTACCACTGGGGCTGCTGCTGTATACTACCACTGGGGCTGCTGCTGTATACTACCACTGGACTGCTGCTGTATACTACCACTGGGGCTGTTGCTGTATACACCACTGGGGCTGCTGCTGTATATACCACTGGGGCTGCTGCTGTATCACTGCTGGGGCCTGTATATACCACTGGGGAGGCTGCTGTATACCACACTGCTGGGGGCTGTATACCTGTGCTGGGGTCCACCCTCGGCTTATACATGAGTCAATAGGTTTTCCCAGGTTTTGGGGGCAAAAGTAGGGGGGTCGGCTTATACACGGGTCGGCTTATATACGAGTATATACGGTAAGTAAAAAAAAATAAAAACATGTAGAAAGCAAAGGAAAAAAAATATTCCAATAGTTTTATTTATGCAAAAAAAAAAACCCTATACATATTTGGTATTCAATGCGTCCATAACAACCTGCTCTATAACATTGTTACACAAGTTAACTACCTCAGTGAGCAATGTAAAAATAAAAAATAAAAAACGAAGCAAAAACAATGTATTTTCATCACATAGCTGACAAATAAAATAGTATTATATGCGATTAAAAAATCATATATAAAGGAAAATGGTACCGCTGAAAACATTTTGTCTCGCAAAAAACAAGCCACCATACAGCTCCATCACAGAGGAAATTAAAAAGCTATAGCTCTCAGAATACAGCAACATAAAATCTTTTTTTTTTCTTTATAAAATAGTATTCATAGTGTAAAGGCAGAAAGACTTAAAAAAAAAACCTACATAAATGTGGTATCACTGTAATCATGGTGACCAGGAGAATGAAGATGTCTTATCACTTTTACAATACAGTGAGCGGCATTGAAAAAAAATTAAAGAAATCAATTCCTTATTGGTTCCGCCTCACAAAAAGTGACATAAAAAGTAAAAAAAAATGTGGCTAAGTATGGCACCAATAAAAAATTCAACTCAATCCCGCAAAAAAAGCCACCACATGCCTCTGTCAGCAGAGAAATAAAAATCTGTAGCCTTCAAAATTCAGTGTTGCAAAAATAATTTATTTTGTAATAACACGTTTTTAGCGCAATAGTAGCCAAAGCTAAACAAGCCTATATAAATCTGGTACACATTGACCCGACAAATAAAGACACCTAATGACTTATAGGAGCTTCCTTTATACTGGTAGCACAAAAGCTCTGGAAAAGTGCTATGACTCCTCGCCCTCCAAAAAGAAAATCATATACTCCCAAATCCCAACGCTCCCCTCCCTTCTGAGCCCCACAAACTTTAACCACAGTTAACACTATGAGGAGAACCCACTTAATTTACTGGTTGTGGTTCTCCAGAAGTACGAGCTTGGGAACAGTGTATGAGGACTACAATGTACAGTGCACTAGAAGGGCTTATTTGCAATTTTTAATAATTCATAATTCACTTACACTTGCCTCCATAGGTGTTTTCATTAGAAAAAATCATCACTACAGCAACAAATGTAATTTATAAAATGTCATTTGAGGGGGTCATGCTGTTTTTTCCCCTTACGGGCTCTGCAAGTGGAGTCCACAAACGATTATAGGAAAATCTGTGTGAAAAAAATCAAGTGGTATGCCTTCTCTCTTAAGCTCTACTGTGCACCAAACTGTCATTTTCCACCATATATGGGGTATCGGCATACCTAGGACAAATTGCTGAACACATTTTGGGGTACATTTTATCCTGTTGCCCCTATGAAAATGGAAAAATTGAGCATAAAGGACATTTTTGTGGAATAAAATCATTTTTCTAATTTTCATAGCTTAACAGTATAAAATTCTGTGAAGCACCTGGGTGTTCAAAGTGCTCACCACATATCTACATATATTCTTTGAATGGTCTAGTTTCCAAAATGTGTTCACTTGTAGGGCTTTCTAGTGTTTTGGCACATCACAGGCTATCCAAACATGACATGGTGTCCGCTAACAATTCCAGCCAATATTCTACTCAAAAAAACAAGTGACTCTCCTTCCCTTCCACGTCCTGCCCAAACAATAGTTTTATGTCACATATGAGGTATCAGCGTACTCAAAACAAATCACCCAACAAATTTTGGGGTCCAGTTCATCCTGTTGCTTCTGAGAAAATTAAAAAAGAACATATTTGTGGAAAAAAGTACTTTTACTGTTTTATGGCTCAATGTATCTTGAAGTTCAAAGTGCTCACCAAACATTTAGATACATTTCTTGAGGGATATAGTTTCCGAAATGGTGTCACTTTTGGGGGTGGGGGGTGGATTTCCACTGTTTAGGCATATCAGGGGCTCTGCAAATGCAGTATGGTGTCAGCTAATGATGCCAGCTAATTTTCCATCTAAAAAAAAATTGATGTAAATACTTATGTCCCCCCCCCCAAAGAAAAACAAAAGTATTCTAGGAGTGACAACTTTATTGGCTAACCAGAAAAATTATATTTGCACGCTTTAAGAGCTCAAATGGACCATTCAACCAGCAATAATACATCTTATATTCTTACACAGTATTCCAACATTCAAATACATACAACACCAGGTTGTAAAATGATGCTTGCTAGGAATAAACCCAGGAGATCAAAAGAAGATGTTTGTTACAAATGCAGATGAGGTGGAAGTGTTTTTCTCAAGGATCTGAAAACTTTGTGGAGTGGAGAACTGTGTTCATGTCATGAATCATAAATCCAGGTGTTACACTGAGTCAAATTGTGAACGATTGGCAATTTCTTATGAGCTTGAATTCCCAGATTTTTCTTTATCATTTTTAAAAAGACCTTTCAGTGTAAGGACTTTTAAATCTGCCATATGTGTCCAGGTCTATAGAAATGTATTCCTACAGGTGTGTTTAACTCATTTTTTATCGTATGTCTATGTAGTTCCATCATTGCTTGTAGTTTTTATTTTGTTTTCCTGATGTATGTCCCTGCTGTGCACCTTGTATATTTTATCATGTATACCACATTTTGGGATGTACATGAAAAGAATCCACGATCATATAGTCCTGATTTGTGTTCGGTATGTGGACTGCATCTGTTTGTGATATGTACAGTGTTGGCCAAAAGTATTGACACCCCTGCAATTCTGTCAGATAATAATCAGTTTCTTCCTGAAAATGATTGCAATCACAAATCCTTTAGTATTATTATCTTCATTTAATTTGTCTTCAATGAAAAAACACAAAAAGAATTGTCCTAAAGCCAAATTGGATATAGATCCACACCAAACATAAAAAAGGGGGTGGAGAAAAGTATTGGCACTATTAGAAAAATCATGTGATGATTCTCTAATTTGTGTAATTAACAGCACCTGTAACTTACCTGTGGCACCTAACAGGTGTTGACAATAACTAAATCACACTTGCAGCCAGTTGACATGGATTAAAGTTGACTCAACCTCTGTCCTGTGTCCTTGTGTGTACCACATTGAGCATGGAGGAAAGAAAGAAGACCAAATAACTGTCTGAGGACTTGAGAAACCAAATTGTGAGGAAGCATGAGCAATATCAAGGCTACAAGTCCATCTCCAAAGACCTGAATGTTCCTGTGTCTACCGTGCGCAGTGTCATCAAGAAGTTTAAAGCCCATGGCACTGTGGCTAACTTCCCTAGATGTGGATGGAAAAGAAAAATTGTCAAGAGATTTCAACGCAAGATTGTGCGGATGGTGGATAAAGAACCTCGACTAACATCCAAACAAGTTCAAGCTGCCCTGCAGATCGAGGGTTCAACAGTGTCAACCCGTACTATCTGTCAGCGTCTGAATGAAAATGGACTGTATGGTAGGAGACCCAGGAAGACCTCACTTCTTACCCCGAGACAAAAAAAAAGCCAGGCTTGAGTTTGCCAAAACTTACCTGAGAAAGCATAAAATGTTTTGGAAGATTGTTCTCTGGTCAGATGAGATAAAAGTAGAGCTTTTTGGGCAAAGGCAGCAACATAGAGTTTACAGGAGAAAAAAAGAGGCATTCAAAGAAAAGAACACGGTCCCTACAGTCAAACATGGCGGAGGTTCCCTGATGTTTTGGGGTTGCTTTGCTGCCTCTGGCACTGGACTGCTTGACCGTGTGCATGGCATTATGAAATCTGAAGACTACCAACAAATGTTGCAGCATAATGTAGGGCCCAGTGTGAGAAAGCTGGGTCTCCCTCAGAGGTCATGGGTCTTCCAGCAGGACAATGACCCAAAACACACTTCAAAAAGCACTAGAAAATGGTTTGAGAGAACGCACTGGAGACTTCTAAGGTGGCCAGCAATGAGTCCAGACCTGAATCCCATAGAACACCTGTGGAGAGATCTAAAAATGGCAGTTTGGAGAAGGCAGCCATCAAATATCAGGGACCTGGAGCAGTTTGCCAAAGAAGAATGGTCTAAAATTCCAGCAGAGCATTGTAAGATACTCATTGATGGTTACCGGAAGCGGTTGATCGCAGTTATTTTGGCTAAAGGTTGTGAAACCAAGTATTAGGCTGAGGGTGCCAATACTTTTGTCTGGCCCATTTTTGGAATTTTGTGTGAAATGATCAATGTTTTGCTTTTTGCTTCATTCTCTTTTGTGTTTTTTTATTGAAGACAAATTAAATGAAGATAATAATACCAAAGAATTTGTGATTGCAATCATTTTCAGGAAGAAACTGAGTATTATCTGACAGAATTGCAGGGGTGTCAATACTGTTGGCCACAACTGTATACACGTGTCTGTGTGTATATATGAGTGTACATATATATATACATGTGTGTGTGAGTAATCACATATATATACTTCTCTATATATATGATTACACATATACATATATGTGTGAATGCCTATACATGTGTAATCACATATATGTATATATATATATATATTATATAAATATATATAGACTGATATGTGATTATGCATATATATATATATATACTAGCTGTGAGCCCGATGCGATTGCATCGGGATTCTAGAATCTGTGTATAGTTTACTGAGTATACTTGAAATATGGCAGCATAACGGCAGCTGCTATTCCGATTGTTCGGCGCACTGAAGGCGGCGACCAATCAGAATAGCGATGTGCTGTATGGCGCCATACTTCAAATAGATGGAATATGTAGAGTAAATAAAATAAAATAAATAAAAATATAAATAGATAGATAGATAGATAGACAAAAACAGATAGATATAGATAGATATATAGATAGATAGATAGATAGATAGATAGATAGATAGATAGATAAAAACAGATAGATATAGATAGATAGAGAGATAGAGATAGATAGATAGATAGATAGATAGATAGATACATAGATAGATAGATAGATAGATAGATAGATAGATAGATAGAAATAGATAGATAGTAAAAGATACATCGATAGATAGATAGATAGATAGATAGATAGAAAAAGATACATAGATATATAGATAGATAGATAGATAGATATAGATAGATAGATAGATAGATAGATAGATAGATAGATAGATCAAAACAAATAGATAAATAGAGATAGATAGATAGATAGATAGATAGATAGAAAAAGATACATAGATAGATAGATAGATAGATAGATAGATAGAAAAAGATACATAGATAGATAGATAGATAGATAGATAGAAAAAGATACATCGATATATAGATACATAGATATATAGATAGATAGATAGATAGATAGATAGATAGATAGATAGATAGAAAAAGATACATAGATATATAGACAGATAGATAGATAGATAGATAGATAGACAGATAGATAGATAGAAAAAGATACATCGATATATGGATAGATAGATAGATAGATAGATAGATAGATAGATAGAAAAAGATACATCGATATATAGATAGATAGATAGATAGATAGATAGAAAAAGATACATAGATATATAGATATATAGATAGATAGATATATAGATAGATAGATAGATAGATAGATAGATAGATAGATAGATCAAAACAAATAGATAGATAGATATAGATAGATAGATATAGATAGATAGAAATAGATAGATAGATAGATAGATAGATTGATAAATAGATAGACAGATAGATAGATAGAAAAAGATATATAGATAGATAGATAGATAGATAGATAGATAGATAGAAAAAGATAGATAGATAGAAATAGATAGATAGATAGATAGATAGAGAGAAAAAGATACATAGATAGATAGATAGATAGATAGATAGATAGATAGATAGAAAAAGATAGATAGAAATAGATAGATAGATATAGATAGACTAGCTGTGAGCCCGATGCAAATGCATCGGGATTCTAGAACGTGCATTAATTTGATTATAGTAGTTAGAGCTGTTAGCCAGATGCAAATGCATCAGGTATGCAAAATATGTTTATTGTTTTTTTAAAGATTTTTAAATAATAATCGCCTCATCAAAAGCAATAATATAAGGAATAGCATTATTATTAGCAGTAATAGCATTATTAATAGCATTATTAGCAGTATTATGAGCATTAAAAGCATAAATAATAGCATTATTAGCATTAATAATAGCATTAATAACATTATTAATAGCATTAATAGCAATATTAGTAGCATTAATAGAATTAATAATAGCATTATTAGCATTAGTAATAGCATTAATAACATTATTAATAGCATTAATAGCATTATTAATAGCATTAATAGCATTAATAATAGCATTATTAGCATTAATAGCATTAATAATAGCATTAATAACATTATTAATTGCATTAATAGCATTATTAGCATTAATAATAGCATTAATTACATTATTAATAGCATTATTAGCATTAATAATAGCATTAATAACATTATTAATAGCATTAATAGCATTAATAATAGCATTAATAGCTGTATTAATAGCATTAATATCATTATTATTAGCATATTTATTTTATATTAATATATTATTAATTATATTTTTTTGTATATTAATTTTTTATTTTAATTAAATGTATTTTATTTTATTATATTTTAATTAGTTAATGTAATTAATATCTTAATTTAATATATATATATTTTTTTTTTGTTATTATTATTTTTTATTTTATTATTTATTTATTTTTTTTTACAATTTTTATTATTATTAAATTTATTTATTATTTGTTATTTTAAGTGAATTTATTTGTATTAAAATTATTTTATTTTATTTATTTATTTTATTATTTATTATTTTATTTATTTATTTTATTATTTATTATTTTATTAAAAAAACGCATCTGCGGCGCGGTTGCGGTAATCCCCATACAAAGTATAGGGGGACTTGCAGCAGGTGCGGCAAAACCGCACTTGCCGCACCTGCCGCAAGTCCCCCTATACTTTGTATTGGGATTACCGCAACCGCGCCGCAACTTGCACTTGCGGCGCGGTTGCGGTAATCCTTATGGGGATTACCGCAACCGCGCCGCAAGTGCTCGCACTCAGCCAGCGACTCGCAATGCGGCGCGGTTGCGGTAATCCTTATGGGGATTACCGCAACCGCGCCGCAAGTGCTCGCACTCAGCCAGCGACTCGCAATGCGGCGCGGTTGCGGTAATCCTTGTTGTGAGGAGGCTGTTATGCAATGTCTCCCCGCCTCCTCCCGTGCAGCCTGGCCGGCTCCCCTCACTCAGGAAGCAGCTGAGCACGGTGTGTGTGCCCGGGGTTTCAGCACGGTGTGGAGTGCCAGGGGTGCGAGTACAGTGCCGGCCGTGTGTGTGTGCCCGGGGTGTGAGCACAGTGCCGGCCGTGTGTGTGTGCCCCATGACGCCCTGTGCCGCCCGGTGCCCGGTGTCTGAGGCGGCGGTGGAGGAAGGGTCGCCCGCAGCTCAGGTGAGTGACTCTGCACACAGTCACCTTAACCCCTTCCTGTCCTCGGGGGCCGCACTGTGCTCGTACTCAGCCTGCGCGAGCAATGGTCACCACGTGCGTGCGAGGCATCGCCCGCGTAGCGGGCATTGCGACCCCTCGCCGCTGTCATTTTATAGCCGCAAAAGAGAACCAGGGACCCGGCCATAAATTTGGCGACACGCCGCTAATGTATGTCTATGGGAAGTGAGGCGCGATTCTGATTGGCTGGCGGCAGTAGACTGCGACCAATCAGAAGAGCGCCTCACTTCTCATAGACATAGAATGGAGGATTTTTCGTCCATTCTATGGCAATGAGAAGAGAAGAGGAGGTCGGAGCAGAAGATTGCTGAAAGAAGAGAGAAGACCCCCCGGGGCCGGATGAAGAGGACGCCTGGCCGGACGGAGGACTTGTGGATCGGACAGACGGAGGATGAGATGAAGAAGAAGACATGTAAGTGATCGACGGCGGCGGAGGGTTAGGGGACGACGGGGGCTTAAGGTGTAGCGCCTTAGGGGGTAGCGACAGCGGCGGGGGACAGCGACGGGGGCTTAGGAGGCGGCGGGGCTTAGGGGGTATCGGCGGGGGGTAGGGGCTTAGGGGGTAGGGGCTTAGGGGCTGCGGGGCTTAGTCGGCGGGGGGTAGCGCCGGGAGCTTAGGAGGCGGCGGGGCTTAGGGGGTATCGGCGGGGGGTAGGGGCTTAGGGGGTAGGGGCTTAGGGGCTGCGGGGCTTAGTCGGCGGGGGGTAGCGCCGGGGGCTTAGGAGGCGGGGGGCTTAGGGGGTATCAGCGGGGGGTAGGGGCTTAGGGGCTGCGGGGCTTAGAGGATAGGGCTTAGGGGGTATCGGCGGGGGCTTAGGGGGCTGCGGGCCTTAGAGGATAGGGCTTAGGCTTAGGAGGCGGGCTTAGGGGGTAGGGGCTTAGGGGCGGCGGGGTAGGGGCTTAGGGGCACCAACGGGCTTAGGGGGTAGGGGCGGCGGGGTAGGGGCTTAGGGGCGCCAGCGGGCTTAGGGGGTAGGGGCGGCGGGGTAGGGGCTTAGGGGCGCCAGCGGGCTTAGGGGGTAGGGGCTTAGGGTCGGCGGTGTAGGGGCTTAGGGGCGCCAGCGGGCTTAGGGGGTAGGGGCTTAGGGGCAGCGGGGTAGGGGCTTAGGGGCGGCGGGGTTTAGGGGATAGCGGCGGCGGGGGTTTAGTATGCGGCGGGGTTAGGAAGCGGGCTTAGGGGCTTAGGGTTGGCGGGGTAGAGGCTTAGGGGCGGCAGCGGGCTTAGAGGGTAGGGGCTTAGGGGCGGCGGGGTAGGGGCTTAGGGGCGGCAGTGGGCTTAGGGGGTAGGGGCTTAGAGGCGGCGGGTTAGGGGCTTAGGGGCGGCGGGGTTTAGGGGATAGCGGCGGCGGGGGGGTTTAGTATGCGGCGGGGTTAAGAGGCGGGCTTAGGGGGTAGGGGCGGCGGGGCGGCGGGGTAGGGGCTTAGGGGCGGCAGCGGGCTTAGGGGGTAGGGGCTTAGGGGCGGCGAAGTAGGGGCTTAGGGGCGGCAGCGGGCTTAGGGGGTAGGGGCTTAGGGGCAGCGGGGTAGGGGCTTAGGGGCGCCAGCGAGCAGCGGTGTCACGCTGGGAGTAGGGAAGACACCCAGCGTAGGATAACGACGGGGGGGGGGGAATAAGGAGTCCCTAACGCTAAGGGCACAAGAAGGAGACGGTAACCCCTAGACTTCCTAGAGCTGACCCTGTCTGCCCTAACGTCCCTATACAGTCTCCTCAACTGTCGCCGACCACGAACCTCGTCCCTCTCTGATCCTAGCACTATCTTATCTAAGGATCAGATGGAGAGGTTCACTAGACCCCTCCACTATCAACTAAAGACAAACACCAGGGAAGACAGACATTAGGGAAAAGGAAACACTTATCTGACAGCAGAACTCAGCAACCTCCACAACCTCTCTGCTGGAGCAAGGATAATGAGTGCACAAGGAACTATCACCTGCACCGAGGAAGGGTAATGAACCTCCTTATAAAGGTGGAAGGAATCTGCTGGGTCCTAGTGACCCACCATATTGGTGGATAAAACCAGACCGAGCACAAGACCTCCACAGCCGTCCCCCCATAACAGCGAGATCCCATCACACCCTCTCTCCATCTACACAGAAGGTAAATGCCCCTGAAAGAGACGGACCATCCTCCCCCATTATGGCTGGTGGGCCACCCGCTGGGATCGTCTGCGCGTGGCCTCCACCCTGTCATCCGTGCCACCCGTGACAGTACCCCCCTCCTACGAGTGGCCCCCGGACACTCAGGACCAGGCTTATCCGGATGGGAACGGTGAAAAGCGCGGACCAGCCTCGCGGCGGACACCTCCGACGCCGGCACCCACATCCGCTCCTCAGGACCGTACCCCCTCCAGTGCACTAAATACTGAAGAGAACGGCGCAACATGCGAGAATCAACCACCCTCGAGATCTCGAATTCCAGATTCCCCGCCACACAGATGGGCTCAGGAGGCAAAGGAGATGGGTTGGATGATGGCACATACGGCTTGAGGAGCGACCTGTGAAACACATCGTGAATCTTAAGAGCAGGAGGCAACGCGAGACGAAACGCCACGGGATTGATAACGGCGGTTATCCTATAGGGGCCGATAAACCTGGGCCCCAACTTCCAAGAGGGCACCTTCAACTTCACATTCTTGGTAGATAACCACACGTAGTCATTCACACATAGGTCCGGACCTGGCGCACGCTTTCTGTCAGCCATACGTTTGTACCTGTCACCTAAGAGCTTCAAGCTACGCTGCACACTCCGCCAAACCGAGGAGAGGGACGAGGTAAAACGGTCCTCTTCCGGAACTCCGGAAGGACTCGTACCACTAAAAGTACCAAACTGAGGATGAAACCCATATGCACCGAAAAACGGCGACTTGCCAGTGGACTCCTGAAGGCGATTATTAAGGGCAAATTCGGCCAAGGGCAAATAGCTTGCCCAAGTCTCCTGATGGTCAGAGACAAAACACCTCAGGTAAGTCTCCAAATTCTGATTCACACGTTCGGTTTGACCATTAGACTGCGGATGAAAAGCAGAAGAAAAGGACAACGTAATCCCCAAACGTGTACAAAAAGCCTTCCAAAATTTGGAGACGAACTGAGTACCGCGATCAGAAACCACATCAGAGGGAACCCCATGAAGCTTCACGATTTCACTTACAAACACCTGTGCCAGAGTCCGAGCATTAGGAAGTGCAGGCAGTGCCACAAAGCGAACCATCTTACTGAATCTATCTACTACTACCAGTACCACCGTCTTACCCGCCGACGCCGGAAGATCGGTGATAAAATCCATTGACAAATGTGTCCATGGCCTCTCAGGAATAGACAATGGCACGAGAGACCCAGACGGACGGGTATGCGGAACCTTAGCACGTGCACACACACCACAGGCGGATACGAATTCCGCTACGTCCTTCCTCAACCCCGGCCACCAAAAGCGACGAGACAAGAGATCGAAAGTGGCCCTACCGCCCGGATGCCCCGCCAGTACAGAGTCGTGATGTTCCGACAGCACCCTGAGACGCAAAGAGAACGGCACAAAAAGCCTCCCAGAAGGACAGGAGGCAGGGGCGCCCCCTGAACCTTCAACACCTCGCCCTCTAGATCAGGGCAAAGGGCAGAAACAACCACCCCCTCCTGCAAGATGGGGACGGGACTCTCATGAGTACTACCACCCGGAAAACTACGCGATAATGCATCCGCCTTCACATTCTGAACCCCCGGACGGTAGGTGACGGTAAAATTAAATCTCGTGAAAAACAAAGACCACCTGGCCTGCCGGGGATTGAGACGCCTGGCGGACTCAAGGTAAGACAGGTTCTTATGGTCGGTAATAACCGTGACGGGATGGACAGCCCCCTCCAGCCAGTGCCGCCATTCCTCAAAAGCCAACTTAATAGCCAAGAGCTCCCTATTACCCACATCATAGTTCCTCTCGGCCGACGACAACTTCTTGGAGAAGAACGCACAGGGCACCCATCTCCCAGGCGAAGGCCCCTGCGACAACACAGCCCCCACCCCCACCTCAGACGCATCCACCTCCACAACGAAGGGCCGAGAAAGATCGGGCTGACAAAGAACAGGCGCGGAAGCAAAACAACGCTTCAGGGAGGAGAAAGCCTGGCGAGCAGAATCAGACCACTCAGAAAAATCCGTCCCCTTCCTAGTCATGTCCGTTAGAGGCGTCACCAGTACCGAATAGTTCTTAATAAATTTACGGTAAAAATTGGTAAACCCCAAAAAACGTTGCAATGCCCGTAGATTGTCCGGCCGCTCCCAGTCCAGCACCGCCCGGACCTTCTCCGGATCCATCCGGAAACCCAACGGCGACAGGAGGTACCCCAAAAAACGAACCTCCTGAACGGCGAAAACACATTTCTCGAGTTTGGCGTACAGTTTGTTGTCCCGTAAGACCTGCAACACCTGTTTGACATGGGACTGATGCGTCTCCATATCGGGAGAATAGATCAAGATATCGTCCAAGTAAACAACTACAAATCTACCCACCAAATGATGGAAAATATCATTGACAAAATGTTGGAAAACCGCAGGGGCGTTAGTGAGCCCGAACGGCATCACGAGACTTTCAAAATGGCCGTCCGGGGTATTGAATGCAGTTTTCCATTCATCCCCCTCTCTGACCCTAATCAGATTGTAGGCCCCCTCAAATCCAACTTGGAGAACCATTTAGCACCCACAACCTGACTAAACAAATCAGGGATCAGAGGGAGGGGGTATGGATCACGGACAGTAATCCGATTCAATTCCCGAAAATCCAAACAAGGACGGAGGCCCCCATCCTTCTTTTTCACAAAAAAGAAACCAGCCGCAACCGGCGACGTGGAGGGCCTAATGTGACCCGTCTCTAGACTTTCAGCAATGAAATCCTTCATTGCTTGTCTTTCGGGACCAGATATAGTAAACATCCTAGCTTTGGGCAGTTTAGCTCCGGGAACGAGGTTGATAGGGCAATCATATGCCCGATGAGGGGGCAAGTCTCAGCACCCCTTCTCTGAGAACACATCCTCATACTCCGATAGGAATGGGGGCAGAGATTCAGCAGATACCACCGAAAAGGATGTAGCCAAACAATTCTCCGAACAATAATCACTCCATTCCACAATGTCCCTGGACTGCCAATCCACTACGGGATTATGTTTAATCAACCATGGCAAGCCCAGGACAATGGGAGCGGGGAGACCGTCTAAGACATAGCAAGATAACGTCTCCTGATGTTGGGATCCAACCGTTAACTTAATGTTATGTACGATATGTGTGAGACTACCCTGAGCAAGCGGTGCTGAGTCGATGGCATAGATACGGATGGGGTGAGACAATAAACAGCGGTTAAGCCCATGAGCGTGTACGAAACGAGCATCCACCATGCTGACCCCCGCACCACTGTCCACAAACACAGAAATGCCTTCCGTTTTGCTCTCTAGCGCCACCTCTGCACTCAGGAGAAAATGGGAAGTACAAACGGAGGATACACACACCTCCCGCTCGACTACCCCCACACCCCCCATAGACACATGAGGTCCCGGCACCCCAGTCCGTTTCGGAGCGTAGGGACAGGCCCCGATAAAACGGTCTCCTTTCCCACAAAAAAAACAGACCCCCTTCCCCCTGCCCCGGGAGGCACCGGAGGAGAGCCTCGAGGCCGCCGCTCCTCCAAGTTGCATAGGTTCCTCCCCCCTCGGGAGAAATGACTCGCCCTCCGAGTGACCACCCGGCAACGAGGAACCACCACGAGAAGGGCTCCCAGTTGCCGGAGGTCTACCCCTCCGCTCCTGGAGGCGTCTATCCATGCGAATAGCCAACGACATAGCTGCCTCCAGGGACGGAGGGGTCTCATACACTGCCAGGGCATCCTTCAGTCTTTCCGAAAGACCCTGGCAAAAATGACTCCTGAGAGCCGGATCGTTCCACTTCGTGTCCATAGCCCACCTGCGGAACTCAGAACAATATGATTCCGCTGACCGAGTCCCCTGGTGGAGATGGCGCAATTTGGATTCAGCCAAAGAGACACGGTCAGGGTCATCATATATGAGGCCTAAGGCGTCAAAAAATCCATCCACAGACTGGAGACAAGTAGAGTCCTGTGGCAGAGAGAAAGCCCAGGGGATCCCCCTGCAGCAATGATATAATAATTCCTACCCGCTGTTGCTCGTCACCAGTAGAATACGGCCTAAGCCTGAAGTATAATTTACAGGCCTCTTTGAACACAGTGAATTTATCTCTGCCTCCTGAAAACCTGTCAGGGAGGGCAACCTTAGGTTCCGGTCTGGCCGGACCCACTGCTTGATTCCCCAAGACACCATTTTGTGGTTGTGGTCCCAGTAGAGCCGACCGAAGGTCCGCAACCTCTAAAGACAAGGTCTGCAGCTGCTGGGCCAAAGCAGACACAGGATCCATAAGGAAAAGGAAAAAAATCGAATCCTCCCCTTCCTTCACTTACAGTTACTGGCAGGTGATAATGTCACGCTGGGAGTAGGGAAGACACCCAGCGTAGGATAACGACGGGGGGGGGGAATAAGGAGTCCCTAACGCTAAGGGCACAAGAAGGAGACGGTAACCCCTAGACTTCCTAGAGCTGACCCTGTCTGCCCTAACGTCCCTATACAGTCTCCTCAACTGTCGCCGACCACGAACCTCGTCCCTCTCTGATCCTAGCACTATCTTATCTAAGGATCAGATGGAGAGGTTCACTAGACCCCTCCACTATCAACTAAAGACAAACACCAGGGAAGACAGACATTAGGGAAAAGGAAACACTTATCTGACAGCAGAACTCAGCAACCTCCACAACCTCTCTGCTGGAGCAAGGATAATGAGTGCACAAGGAACTATCACCTGCACCGAGGAAGGGTAATGAACCTCCTTATAAAGGTGGAAGGAATCTGCTGGGTCCTAGTGACCCACCATATTGGTGGATAAAACCAGACCGAGCACAAGACCTCCACAGCCGTCCCCCATAACAGCGAGATCCCATCACACCCTCTCTCCATCTACACAGAAGGTAAATGCCCTGAAAGAGACGGACCATCCTCCCCCATTATGGCTGGTGGGCCACCCGCTGGGATCGTCTGCGCGTGGCCTCCACCCTGTCATCCGTGCCACCCGTGACAAGCGGGCTTAGGGGGTAGGGGCTTAGGGGCGGCGGGGTAGGGGCTTAGTGGCGCCAGCGGGCTAGGGGCTTAGGGGCGCCAGCGGGCTTAGGGGGTAGGGTATTAGGGGCGGCGGGGTTTAGGGGATAGCGGCAGCGGGGGCGGGGGTTTAGTATGCGGCTGGGCTTAGGGGGTAGAGGCTTAGGGGCTGCGGGGTTTAGGGAATAGCGGCAGCGGCGGGGCTTAGGGAGTAGGGGCTTAGGAGGTGGGCATAGGGGGTAGGGGCTTAGGCGGCGGGGGCTTAGTATGCGGCGGGGCTTAGGGGCGGTGGGGTTTAGGGGATAGCGGCAGCGGTATGGGGCTGTAGTATACCATAGCGGTGTACACTACAGCCCCATGGAGGCGGGCTTAGGGGGTAGGGGCTTAGGCGGCGGGGGTTTAGTATGCGGCGGGGCTTAGGGGCGGCAGGGTTTAGGGGATAGCGCCAGCGGCATGGGGCTGTAGTATACCATAGCGGTGTACACTACAGCCCCATGCTGTGGCTTTGTTCGCGGGGCAACGACTCGCAATGCCCGCTTTGCGGGCTTTGCTTCGCGAGTCTGCAACGCGGCCACGGACAGAGTCCTGGAGAAAGTGCAAAGCTACGCGAACAAAGCCACAGGAAGTAGCGCCGGTCGCGACGGAAGTCAGCTACGGCAATTATATAATAGATAGACACTGCATATACATATATATACACACAGAAATATATAGTAAATTACACATATTATGTATATTTGTGTGTACATGTATATATGTATACATATGTGTGGAAACATACACATATACATGCATGTGTGTGCATATGAATATGTACACGTGTATCTAATATATAAAAGCCGAAGGCACTTCCGTCACTTTGTCCAGAGCTATATACAGAAGCCAATGGCACTTTCGTCACTTTGTCCGGAGCTACGTGACGTCACCAGAGCCCTACACCCATACAGGGTGAACCAAGATGGCGGCCGTAAGCGGGAGCGTGAGCCACAAGACGAGCCACCGCCTGAGCCACAAGATGAGTACCGGGGGGGGTGCTGTCAGAGTCCAGCACTAAAGCCACGGGTGAGGACCGGGAAGGTGGGGGTTAAGTGCTGTCAGAGTCCAGCACCGCCGCTTCTGCAGCCACGGGAGAGGACCGGGGGGGTGCTGTCTGAGTCCAGCACCTCTGCCCCTGCGTGAGGAGCCAGGGGGGAGGGGGGGTGCTGTCAGAGACTAGCTGACCACTCTGCCCCCCCCGTCCTCAACTCTGCCCCCCGTCTTCCGCTTACCACTCTGCACCCCCGTCCTCCACTGACCACTCTGCCCCCTGTCCTCCGTTGACCACTCTGCCCCCCGTCCTCCGCTGACCACTCTGCCCCCCGTCGTCCGATGACCACTCTGCCCCCCCGTCGTCCAGTGATCACTCTGCCCACCCATCCTCTGCTGACCACTCTGCCCCTGTCCTCCACTGACCACTCTGCTCCCCAGTCCTCCGCTGACCACTCTGCCTCCCTGTCCTCTGCTGACCACTCTGCCCGCCCCGTCCTCTGCTGACCACTCTGCCCACCCCGTCCTCTGCTGACCACTCTGCCCCCCGTTCTCCGCTGACCACTCTGCCCCCAGTCCTCCGCTGACCACTCTGCCCCCCTGTCCTCCGCTGACCACTCTGCCCGCCCCGTCCTCTGCTGACCACTCTGCCCCCCATCCTCCGCTGACCACTCTGCCCCCCTTCCTCCGCTGACCACTCTGCCCCCCATCCTCCGCTGACCACTCTGCCCCCCCATCCTTCACTCTGCCCCCCCGTCCTCCGCTGACCACTCTTTCCCCTACCGTCCTCTGCTGACCACTCTGCTCCCCCATCGTCTGCTCACCACTCTGCCCCCGTCCTCCGCTGACCACTCTGCCCCCCCATCCTCTGCTCACCACTCTGCCCCCCCTGTCCTCCGCTGCCACTCTGCCTCCCCTGTCCTCCGCTGACCACTCTGCCCTCTGTCCTCCGCTGACCACTCTGCCCACCCCATTCTCCGCTGACCACTCTGCCCCCCATCCTCCGCTGACCACTCTGCCCCCCTTCCTCCGCTGACCACTCTGCCCCCCTTCCTCCGCTGACCACTCTGCCCCCCCATCCTTCACTCTGCCCCCCCGTCCTCCGCTGACCACTCTGCCCCCCGTCCTCTGCTGACCACTCTGCCCCCCATCCTCCGCTGACCACTCTGCCCCCCGTCCTCCATTGACCAGTCTGCCCTCAGTCCTCCGCTGACCACTCTGCCCCCCGTCCTCCGCTGCCACTCTGCCTCCCCTGTCCTCCGCTGACCACTCTGCCCTCTGTCCTCTGCTGACCACTGAGCCACCGTACAGTGCTGACCACTTAGCCACCGTACAGTGCTGACCATTGAGCCACCGTACAGTGCTAACCACTGAGCTACCGTACATCGGATGGTGTTCGTCGCCATCCATCCGTCTTCTCCGGCGACATCCAGCGTCCAAGATGGCGTTCGGGAAGTCTCGCGATATCCGCAACTCTCGCAAGACTTTCCGGGCGCCATCTTGGTTCTCGCCATAACCAATATGGCGTCCGGGAAGTCTCGCGATATATGCAACTCT
The DNA here is from genome assembly GCA_033576535.1 of Allobates femoralis. Classification (NCBI taxonomy): domain Eukaryota; kingdom Metazoa; phylum Chordata; class Amphibia; order Anura; family Aromobatidae; genus Allobates; species Allobates femoralis. The sequence goes on along the minus strand of JARQOC010000005.1, from coordinate 258,576,545 downwards.
CGCGAGACTTCCCGGACGCTATCTTGGTTCTTGCCATAACCAATATGGCATCTGGCAAATCTCACAATAGTTACCGGACGCCATTTTTTTTTTCCATTTCTCAATTGCATCCTGGAACTCTCGCGAGATCCAGGATGCCATTTTGAATGGCGCGCTTTTTGAAATTTTACTTCTGGGGGGCAGAGACAGGGGCCAGAAAGAGACCACTGAGGGGCAGAGAGAGTGGGGCCCGAGGAAGGATGGCAGGGACCAGTAAAGAGAACACTGGGGGAAAGAGATAGGGGGCATTTAGAAAACACTGGGGGCAGAGACAGGGGGGGCCAGAGAAAGGACGAGGGGGGGACCAGAAAAGACAACACTGGGGGTCAAAGACAGGGGGCAGAAAGAGAACACTGGGGGGGCAAAGAGAGGGGGGCCAGAGAAAGGACAGGGGGAGACCAGAAAAGAGAACACTGTGGGGCAGAGACAGGGGGCAGAAAGAGAACACTGGGGGGCAGAGACAGAGGCCAGAAAGAGAGCACTGGGAGGCAGAGACAGGGGGCAGAAAGAGAACACTGGGGGCCAGAGACAGGGGCCAGAAAGAGAGCACTGGGGGGCAGAGACAGGAATCAGAAGAGAGCACTGTGGGGGCACCGCCGCACACCGAAACCACCGCACACTGACACTGCCGCACATTGACACTGCTGAACACTTGCACTGCTGTAGGCATCTATTATAATAAAAGCCTTAAGCCAACTTCCGTCACTATGTAACAGTATTGCTACGTCACATCCGTGACAGAAGCTGCCTGTACACCTGTAATGAGGTGAACAATTCAGACTGCCGCATTGAGATGGACACAGAATTGGACGTTGTTTCCGCACTTGTCCACCAGGGGGCATTAGTGGACTGTACAATCACAGAGGGTGGAAATCCCCCACCATCTCTTTTTTTTACCCAGGAAGAGAAACAGTGCTGTGCAGACTCAGATTTTCAGCAAGGAGAGACCTGTGTGTAGTGTCTCTCGACATAGGGCTCTTTTGCAGCCGGATTCTTGGGAAGAAATACCCTGTGAAAATCGTTGCTGCAACCCCCGGTCTGCAGGACCTTGTCTTACCGAGGGTCCAACTCAAATTCAGGACATTGCCTCCGGAATTCAGGACATTGCCACCGGATTACATGTGCAGGGGCTGTGACCGACATAAGGGAGCCATCTGTGCTACTGTGATCTCCTTTCTGGTGATCGGTGTGCCCCGGGACAGAGAGAGAGACTTACAAAAATCTGTTACCTGCGAAAGAAGACCGAAGAGGAGGACTGAGGAGTCTGCCCCCCTTCAGCACTGCACCAGGACCCGTCATCGTGAGACCCCAGGCCTGCTACGTGGGAGCGACATCTTCTTCCGTGATAGACTGGTACGTGATTTGAGGGAAAGTTAGGGAAAGATATCTCCATTTTGTTTGTTTTCTTTTTTTCTTCTTCTTGCTGCGCACCCGGATAAAGTGAAGATCCAGAGACTCCACCATATACATGTGTGCAGCTAGATCAGTTGACTGTGTTATAGATATGTTTTACAGTAAAGAAATGTTACTACCGGTTAAATCTGAGTATGGGGATTCTGTTGAGAAAGATCATACACACACACCCGCGGCCTTACCACCGGTCGCTACACACCCGTCGCGGGTGATCCAAGATGGCTGAGTGAGTTGCAAGCAATGTCTGCACAGATATCTCTGTGTGTAATGGTACCTTAAAGAACATGATGTGATGCTTGCTGGAGATAGGCCAAAGAAATCAAATTAAGGTGTTACAAATGCAGATTAGGTGGAAGTGTTTTTTTCAAAGATCTGAATACCTTGAGAAGATGTGAACTCTGTCCATGTAATCAATCATCTGGATTCATTACAGTAATTCATTTGTAGAATGACTGATGAAGGGGCCATTTGAGCTCTTGAAAGCTTGCAAATACACTTTTTCTGGTTAGTCAATAAAGGTATTACTACTAGAATACTGTTGTCCTGGGGTGGATATAAGTATTTACATCAGTTTTTCTGGCTAACATGTTACCACAATATTATTTTGTATTGTACACCATTGAAAAAGTCAAATGACACTCCTACTCTTCCAAGTCCTGTCATGAGCACAAACAGTAGTTTTCCACCACATATTGGGAATCAATGTACTTTGGAGAAAAAGCAGAACAAATTTTAGAGTCCATTTTTTCCTGTTATCCTTGATAAAATGCAAAATTTGAGGCTAAATTAACATTTTTACTGGAAAAAGTAACATTTTCATTTTTTTCCTTCCACATTTCTTTAGTTCCTCTTAGGCACTTGAAGGGTTAATAAACTTCTTGAATGTGGTTTTGAGTAGCTTGAGTAGAGGCACACGGTTAGGACCCGATAATAGGAAAAACACCTTTACGAGGTTATCAAGTACTTTCGCAGTCGCCACTGCTAAAGGTAAGTTTTCTCATGTTTATTTATATTCACAAGCAGTTTCTGCTATGTCCTTCTCCTCATATCTGTATTAGCTGTGCATAGAGCCCTGCTATTCATTGTTAGCCATTATGCTATTACATATACCCATAGTTTGTTGCAGCAGACTTTCACTTTAATTTTCATGTTTTTTTCTAGCTTGCACCTAAACATAAGGTGATGCCAGTAATTTCTTAATTATTAGGCTAACCAAGAGAAGCCTGTCCTCCACCCGACCCAATACTCTCTCTCAGTAGGCCTCCTCCTGCCACTTCTCAAATTTGTTGGCAGTGGCAAACCGACTTACACCAACTGCGAACCACCCCTTGCTGTGCATCACCTTCATGAAGGTCACCTCTTACTTGATAAAAATGGTGCATAGCCTGCTAAATCTGCAACAGAGAAAACACTAATTTTATAAGAATGAAAGCAAGCAGCTCAGTAAATGACACATTGCTGAAATCAGGGTCTCTATTTCTACATTATGCTGCTATCAGATGGGATGGCAAAAACCTGGTGACAGGTTCCCTTTAAATATCTTTGCCATCCACATCCAAGGAGATTAGCTACAGTGCCACGTCTGATAAATCTCTTGATTATGTTGCGCACTGTGGACAAAGGAACATTAAGATTTCTGGAGATGGATTTGTAAACTTGAGATTGACATTATTTTTCAATGATTTTGTTTCTTAACTCTTCAGATAGTTCTCTTCTCCTCTTTCTTTTTTCCATGCTAAGTGTGGCACACATAGACACACAAAGCAAAGATTAAAATACTCTCTTTTTTATCTGATTACATGTGGGATTTTCATATTGCCCACGCTTGTTAGCACAGGTGAGGTTGAGAAAATATTGATGTATAAAAAACGTGTGATTGCAATAGATTTCTTGGTGAAATACTTCATTTTCTGGAACAATTACAAGAGTGCCAACACGTTTGGCCTTGACTGTATATACACATCAGAACATTTTTGGGTTCATTTACAAATACACTAAAGGCTCCATAGTAATATAGCAGAAACTTGAAGAGCCATTAATCAGAGTCCACTTATGAATGAAGCTTGCATTAACTGACACCATTGTGACTAACACTTCTTCTGTGAGCAAGAACAAAATGTATTGGTAATGACAAACAGTAGGATTTATTACTTAAATTTTATGTTTCCGTGCATCATTTTTAATACGTAATGTGATCATCCCGATAATATTTCACCTGTAAAAATCATACTGTGGTTGATATAATTATCTTAAACAGTCTCTGTCAGTACAATACAAAGACAGCTGAAATGTACATTAACTCTGGGTATTTTGCCAAGAGTGCAGAAATTTACTGGCACAGCTAAAAATTTTTAAATTTGGTCTCATGCCAGCAAAGGCTTGCCTGAGGTTAGCAAATTAGCCCCATTTAAAGCTTTAAATCAAAGTTGCTAGGGGGAAGGAAAGCCTTGTCATTTCTGATTGATTGGAGTTACTTTGGCAGAAACTAATCAAAAGAGACAACGAGGAAAAGTGTAGAATGGCATGTATTGTGCTAGTAACCATACAAATAGCTGATAAAGATTAGTGCACTACCACATAAGAATAGCCACTACTATATATCTATATATATATCTATCTATATATATATCTATATCTATATCTATATAGATATAGATATAAGAAAAATAAAGACTGCAACACTGTGTCAGGATGTTTCTTTAGCCTTTAATGGCCTTCAGACATGTTCTAGCGACGTATCGATCAACCCGTGACCTTCCTCCAGCCACAGGTTGACCGAAACATCGCTAGAACATGCCTGAAGGCCATTAAAGGCTAAGGAAACACCCTGAGACAGAGTCCTGTAGTCTTTATTTTTCTTATATATGGTCTGTATATTTGGTGGTTGATCCCCATCTAAAGACTGATATTAGCACCTAGCATTTTTGCTATATAAACCGCTGCCCTGTTTATTTCAATTTATATATATACTAGCTGGCGGCCCGATTCTAAAGAATCGGGTGGTCTAGAATGCATATACAGTTTATTTAGTAAGAATTAACAATAATGCAATTAAGACATGATATCTATCCATCAACTACCTATGTTTGTATGGTGAATGTAATTTTTGAAAATTTCATTGTTCTGTGGTAAGGCTCTTAGTACACCTACTGGCTAATAATTGTGTATCAATTCAGTAGCTTTATTTAAGATATGAATATTCATAGTCTACGTATCCACCAGTTTGTGTTTGCCCACCAACCATGGCAAGGTGGCCTTACATCTGATGGGGCCCTACTCTAACTTATTTCGATTTCTTAACTCTTTGACACCTTTCACATCAGCTTTTTTCTGCTATTTGAAGAAGATGGGGATGAAAAAAGTAGAATGTCTGCACTTGCCAGCTAAGGGCCTACCTGTGGCACACTTGCAGCAAGTATCTATCTAAGTTTATAGAACACACCTGAAGATGGAGATGTGTGTGAACAGCTGTCCCACCCGTCTCTTAGCTGTTCACAAAAACCTCACCCTGTTTAAAAACAAAATTAAATCTCTCAGCAGCTATAGTGCTGGAGCTTCAAATACAGGTTCTTATCACCAAATGAAGGCATTTAGATGATACGCATTTAACATCTTGTAGTTAATGTGTGTTCCACTTACATATAAAAATTTGTATTGAGATATATTTCTAAAGTTATGTAGATATGATATCGAGTTACTAACCGTAAATAGAGCTAGTATTACTGATGTATGTAAAGTGCTATTAAATTCACTAATGACTTTTGCTTGTATGAAATTGGCATGTAAGGCAGTGACAATGAGGCGCATACCATTGCAGAGACCTTTTTTCGTGTTCAGCTTACGTAGTAACATGACAATGGTGCCAATTTTAAGTTTGAGCCGATGTGAAGGCATTCCAGTTGGTGTTAGGGAATTCAAAAACTTAAGTGGGTATTGATCCAGGTCATCAGCTTCATTAGGATCGATGGAATCATCACTGATATATTCTGTATAGTCACCTATCAATAAATCCATGACTTGAGAATTGACTTTTTCCACGTCCTCATTTTTTGGACACAAAATTGCATGAGAAGCAGCTGTATTTATGCTTTCCCTGTCATTTACATCAATACAAAGATGTTGTCCAAAAATGTAATTTATTAAAGAGCTAGTGCATATCATGTCTGGAGGAATTTCAATAACATCATCTCCAAGGTTATCTTCATTAGATAATTCACCATTTCCCAGTTGAAGCAACCAACTGCTGTAGTCAGGATCAATGGAGCGCATGTTGTTAATAAGTGGCAGGCGTGTGAGTATTTTAAACAGCTCTCTACAACATCAGTTCTTGTCCCATGAGGGATGACAGGAAGACATTGTCTAAAGTCGCCTCCAAAAACAATGACTTTACCTCCAAAGGGTGTTTTTTCTTTGTGAGCTAAATTTGTTGTCATGACATCACGTAAAACTCTATCAATGACATGGAGTGCATATTTCGATAGCATTGTGCACTCATCAATAATAAAAAGTTTAGTGCAGTGCAAATCTTTTGCTGCATCGGTATCATTCTTAATCCTGGAAACAGATGTTTCATTCCCAGGAATTGGAATCCCATAAAGAGAATGAATGGTTCGTCCACCTTGTAGCAAGTTGGCGGCAATTCCAGTAGTGGCAGCAGGTGACACAATGTCTCCTTGTCCTCTTAGCTGATGTAGGAGTAGGTGATATAGGTACGTTTTTCCGCTGCCACCAGGACCGACCATTAAGGAAAAAACACTTTGGTGTAGAATTAGTGTCTTCTAAAGCTTGAGAGATAGCATCCAAAGCAAAAAGTTGGTCCTCATTTACAGTAGCTTTCATTTCAGCAGCTGTTGCTAACTCATAATCTTTATCAAACTGTGGGAGGAGGTGTTGTTTTTTGACTGGACGTGGCAAATTAAAATCAGTATAAGTTTTGCCATGAGCTTTAAGAACATGTTGGATATCTGTCATAGCATAGCCTTCACAATTGACACACTCGAGAGTGTCATAGTGGTATGCATGACAGTAGTCTTCTACAAAGTGTTGCTTAAATTCATCCCATAAGTCCCGAGGTTTAGCTGGAGGACCAAAAATACAAATGTAGGCAAACATGTCACATAACTGTGCTGGCATGTTGAGAATTCTGGCATCAAGTAATGTATTTCTCCACAGACTATCATCAAATAGTAAGCCAAGGGCTAATGCCGCGTCTTTGAAGCTTTGAGGTGTGACTCCGTGTACAGTTTTTATGCTGTCAAAACTGGTTGCACCTTTGACATGTAACAATAACAATCTTAAATAGTAGCGTTGTTGGTCTTTCACACTAACAGTATACATTCGTCCAATCACAGAACCACCTGCTCGCTTTCTTACTTCCCAAGAACCTTCTTTCCAAACATAGTTCTCTGGAATTTCACGGTATAAATACTGATGAGCATGCTGGTCGTTTTGATTAAGCTTAAAGTAGGCCATGAGTGTAGATTTTCGATGGAGCTTTTGTTTGATGTTTCCAATAGAGTCATCCTCATGAAAATAGAGTGGCTGAGAATGTGGTAGATGTACAGCAAGGCGAATAATGCTATGAGATTGTTTATGCATGGGATATGCGAATATTCGCCAAGCTGCTTCCGGTGCACTGACATATCTTGAGTCCATGAATTGTTGTGTTTCATCATGTTGGATGTTAGTCTGGTAGATTTCAAGATTGGCTTTATCATGTCCTTTGTAGACGTATTTAAATAAATATTTCACAGCCTGAATGGAACCACAAACTTCGACATTAATATGGCACTTGTATTTTAATAGCAGGAATGGATTATATGGAACCACCCACAAATTGTCAATCATGTGAGAATGGTGTTGAAAAGATGGGCCAAATTGTCGGCGATAAGTAGGATAGGCATCCTTAGCTATGATTGTTTTTGTTTGAAAATCTTTAGGGAAACCTTTGGTACACTTCCCCAGATCCATGCAGGGAGAATTTGGGTTGTGTTCTCCACACGGACCATGAATCATATGTTGGAGAACAATTGTATGGAGCTGAGGGTAGTGGGTAGGATTAGGAATTTCAGCCCACATTGTATTGTCTACGTCGTCCTCAGTCCTTAATTTGGAGTTGCTATCCAGAATGATTAAAATGTGAGCATGTGGTAGGCCACGTTTTTGAAATTCAATGACATGAACCATAGCGCACACTTTTCCAAACAATCCCTTGTTAATATCTCTTAAATGAGCATCCAGCTTAATTTTGAAAACACGTGCAACTAAATCTGGTCTGTGTTCCACACGCTGCCAAGGTTGTAAATTAGCAGTTATTTCAGTCCATTTTGGATTACAGGTCATGGTTATAAAGAGATCAGGGCGACCATATTTTGTGACAATTGACATGGCATCTTGGTACCGCTGCTGCATGTTTCTGGGACTACCTTCAAATGAGGATGGTAAAATCACAGTTTTTCCAATGGGGATTCCTTTCTCAATAGATTTTTTAAGTAGATGTTCTTGTAGAACGCAATAATCCTCCACTTTGAGATTCTTTTGGTGTTTGCGGATGTAATGGAGTCGATTGGCTTCAATTTTCTCATAAGCATCAACTAATATTGCTGAGTGAGCTTTCCACCATTGAGGAGTGGATTGAAGTAATTTCTGACAGACAGCACATAGCAGTAATATTGTAGTTGTGTAATCCGACGTGAATTTTGTCCTTGGTGCTTAAGTCCATCACGCCATTCTTGGTCTCCATGAGGGAAAAATAAAGGATATAATAAGGCATCTAAATTGCTGTGGAGGATGCTTACTTGTTGGGTTTTGGGAGCTAAAGGGTTGTTCGGGTCAGGTTTGAGATGAATTAATATGTCGCGATTAAATGACGGCTCTCCATCATCATTTTCAAAGACAACGGCGGCTTCATTCACAGTAGGATTATTATAGCGTCTTGGATCTTGCGTGCGATCTTGTTTCAGGGCCATGGCTATATTTGCCATGACAGTGTTATTTTGTAAAGCTTTAATCTGTTCTTCATGTTCCACATCTCTTAACATCTTGTACGCAGCTACAAATGGATTGACAGTGTCTAAGAGAGTTGCAATAATACTCATCAGAGTGGGATGACATTTTTGATTTTCTTTACATTGCAAGCGTTGTTCTGTAGCAGTAGCAGTGTCCAAAATATAAAGTTGGGCATACGCAGGAACTTGATCTTCAGAGGGATGTAGTGTTCCAGTGGGGTGGTATATTTGTCCATGTATGCGGAAACAATATGGGCCATGTCCAGGTGGTGGTGAAATATTTGCACCCATGGAGGCAAAAGCAAATGAACTGTTAATGCTGCGTATGTTATCCATGAAATTTTTACTGAATGGACTTTCTCCTTTCATTAAAAGTGTCACGACGTCTGGATATTGTGGTATTGGTATACGGACTTTGGCCTTATGACAACAAAGGGTAAAACTTTTATCTGATGGTATTTCATCCCCAAAATGTAGGGCGTTACAATGTTGACACAAATAGTTCATAGGACCACAGGTGTGTTCTTCAATAGTACTGTCATCTTGAGTGACAGCTTTAGGCAGTAGAGGGTGAGGCATTGTTACAGGGGCATTAGAACGTTTGTGTAGAGCCACGTATATTAACCGTCGGACAGGTATAGGCTCCTGAAAGTGTGATGAATCTTCATTTGAGGTAGTAGAAGGTTTATTTTGACGGTGTAAACGGCGGGCAGCAGCAGCTTTTAGTAAGCGATTTTTGTGCGACTTAGGAGACTCATTAGTGACACGTGTGTGAAAGGCAGCGTTAACTTGGTTCAGGCGACAGCGTTTAGCTTCTGAAGTTTCAGCATCACGGTATTTGCGCTTACGTTTAGTGTGTGAGGCTGGTCCAGTATCTGGAGTGTGAGCACCTTGAGTAACTGTGCACATTGAAGTGTTATTGTGGTCCAAAAGCATTACTGTGGAAGGGGGGGTAGTTTTTTTGCGGGGCTCACGTGCTGCGGCAGCTTGTTGTTGTAAATGTATGGCTTTGTGCTTAGGAGCCTCATTGGCGATACGTGTATTAAAAGCTGCCTTAACGGTGTCCAGGCAATGGCGTGTCTGTTGTTCAGTTTAGTTAGCACGCTGTTGTCGTTTATGCACTGCAGCGGCGGCTTTTTTGTCCTTGTCATTCTGATTGGTATTATTGGCGCTCTTGTTTGCGTGGCCAAATTACCATATGTGTACGGGTTACTGACAGGAGGGTAATAAGAGTCAGCAGGTATTAGGAGTAACCAAGAGAGTAATAAGGCGTAGTTATTTTTCAGAAAGATAGAGCAAGTAATGGGCATATAGTATTAATACATAGGATTAGTCCTTTAATGTCAATGCAGTGGCTAATAGTAGCCAGGAAGAAATATTGGCAATGAAGGGGTTAATCTTAGTTGGTGGCAATGGTACAGAATAGGTGAATAGCAGTCACTAAGCTTTAGAAGAAATTAGTAGAGTTAATGGAGTGTCTGTATATAGCACCTTAAAGAAGGTGAAATAGTCAATATCCCAGAAAGGGTTAATATGGAGTAGTGAAATATATGAGGTCAAAGTTGTAATTTCACAGTTCCTGAATACGAAAATAAATAAATAGTAGAGGTCTTAGCTCTTTTTTGAAGAAGTTCAGCGGGAGCTCGAAACGCGACGTGCGTCCGAGAGGCACTGCGCAGTAGAATGAAGCTGTGAGGTGAAATGTCAAATTTCGCGCTCTAAAATGGCGGCCGCGAAATTTTGAAATTTCGCACTCTAAAATGGCGGCCGCGAAATCTCGCGAGATTTCGGACCCGTCGTGTATAGGCGCGTGTAAAAAAAGGGGGCGAGAGTAGGGTGGCTAGCGGCTGGGCGCTCCGCCGGCGCGAGGTAGCCTGGAGCCGACCTCGGCTCCTGGCTACCTCGTGCCCGCTCCGTGCCCCGCTATTCTGATTGGTCGCCGCGTTCAGCGCGCCGTCCAATCAGAATAGCGGCGCGCGCTATGTCGCCATATTTGAAATACACTGAGTACAGTATATTTGAAGTATGGCGCAATACAGCGCGCCGCTATTCTGATTGGTCGGCGCGCTGAACAATCAGAATAGCGTTGCGCTGTATGGCGCCATACTTCAAATACACTGACTACAGTGTATTTCAAATATGGTGGCATTGAGCGCGCCGCTATTCTGAACAGGCAGTGGGAGGACGGAGCGGCAGGGGGAGGACAGAGCACAGAGCAGTGGGGGGAGGAGGACGGAAGATGAAGCGGCAGGTTGGGGGAGGCCGAAGCAGCACAGGCAGGGGGAGGACGGAGGATGGAATGGCGGAAGGGAGGAGGACAAAGGAAGGAGGAGGAAATGGTGGGGTGGGGGAGGATGGAGCGGCACAGGCAGTGGGAGGACAGAGCAGAAGGGGGAGGACGGAGCACAGAGCGGCGGGGGGGAGGAGGACAGAGGACGAAGCGGTGGGGTGGGGAAGGATGCAGCGGCACATGCAGAGGGAGGATGGAGGATGGAGTGGCGGAGGGGAGGAGGACAATGGAAGGAGGAGGAAGTGGTGGGGTGGGGAAGGATGGAGCGGCACATGCAGAGGGAGGATGGAGGATGAAGTGGCGGAGGGGAAGAGGACAAAGGAAGGAGGAGGAAGCGGTGGGGTGGGGGGGATGGAGTGGCGCAGGCAGGGGGAGGACGGAGTGGCAGGGTGAGGACGGAGCACAAAGCGGCGCGAGGGAGGAGGACGGAGGACGAAGCGGCGGGGTGGGGGAGGACAGAGCAGCACAGGCAAGGGGACGGAGGATGGAGTGCCAGAGGGGACAGAGTCACATCTAGACACAGACTCATACCCACACACATACACACACAGACTCACACTCACAGCCCAACACACACGGGCTCTCACCTCTCCATCCCCTGCCATTCCCAGTGCTGGCCCTCATGTCCGTGGTGCTGAGCGCGCAGTCCTGCAGAGTGTAGGTGTAGAGGAGGCGGGCGCAGAGACGGAAGTGCAGAATGATCCCAGGTGTCAGCCGCCTCCTGTCATTGCAGCTGGGCCCCGGCTGGCATGTGCTGCTGCCACCCAGCTGCACTGACAGGAGGCGGCTGACACCTGGGATCATCCTATGGCCGCACAATCTGTGACAGACTGTGCGGCCATAGGAAGGAGGAGCCACACGATGCGCGCTCCCGTTGCTCCCTGCACCCTGGGAGCCCCGACCACGGCAGCCCCCGGTCCCCAGTGTCAATGGGCGACTCATGGCGGGGGTTAGTGCCAATGAGACTGCAGTGAGGCTGCAGTGGGAGTCCGCTGCAGCAGCGCTAGCAGCTGCCATCTTTTGCTCTCTTTCTGTGTACAGAAATCCCGCGTCGCTGATAGGTCGAGCCCGGCCGGGCGGACCAATCAGCACTGGGGCGTGATTTCCGTGACAGACAGAGAACATTAGACGATTATATAGTAGATACATGTATTTTATATATATATATATGTGTATATATATATATATAAATATATATATGGGTGTGTGTGTGTGTGTGTGTGTGTGTGTGTGTGTGATGTACAAATTGTTACTTCAGTGAGGAAGTGAAAAACTCTAATGCCACCCAATAAGGGTTGCAATCCTTGTAGTCATAATTGACTCTTTAGCAAGCATTTTAATATGACTTATGTGCCAGATCAGAACCCCAAACTGCAGACGCTGTATTTTGGGGTGATTGCCCCCATCAGTGCAGTGTGTGGGAATTCTGATCTGGTTGTATGAGAGGCTGAGACGAGGTCTGGGGAACTAGCTATTTTCCTTATGGAAAGGAATCAGCCTGCAGACATAAGGAGCATGGGCGTACCCAGGATCAAAACTAGGGGGGAGCAGGCCATTGTCGTTACCGTCTCCTATGGTACTCTGTCACACCAGCCCGAAGATCTTATCCGGCCCGATGCATTGTAGGTGCTGATCACATGTTCGGCCGGGCTCCGGCGCATGCCCAGTGCACATATTGAAGCTGCCCGTACATGTCATAAACCCCCAAAATGCACAGGACTGGATATGACGTTCTGGCCGGCGCGTCAGAGTACCACAGGAGACGGGAGTTTCAAAAAGAGGGGGAAACAACAGAAGGAACACTGATGCCCTTTAAAGGGAACCAATACTGGACAACATGTGCTCATTACATACACATCATACATGTTTTTTACACAGAGACACATGCCACATACACACACAGACAAAAAGCACACACAGGCAAGCAACAAGCTACACACATAGACACAAGCCACACGCCACACACAGACACAAACCCACACACAGACACAAGCCGCACACACGCCACCCATAGACACAAGCCCACACACAGGCACAAGGCACACACAAGTCCACACACAGACACAAGATCACACACAGGCACAAGCCACACACAAACCCACACACAGACACAAGCCGCACACACGCCACCCATAGACACAAGCCCACACACAGGCACAAGGCACACACAAGTCCACACACAGACACAAGCCCACACACAGGCACAAGCCACACACAAGCCCACACACAGACACAAGCCACATACACACAATCCACAGACACAAGCCACACACACAATCCACACATAAGCCACACACACAGACACACAAGTAACACACAGACAAATGCCACACACAGACATACACAGGCCACACACACAAGCCACAGACACAGAGACACAAGCCACACACAGAGACGGAAGCCACACACACAGAGACAGAAGCCACACACAGAGACGGAAGCCACACACACAGAGACACAAGCCACACACACACAGACACAAGCCACACACACACAATCCACGCACACACACAACACACAGATAAATGCCAAACACATGCACAGGCCACACACACAGACACATATACACACATATATACACACACACATACACCCACACATGTATACACAGACACACACATTTATATACACATATACACACTGTACACACACGCACACATATATACACAGACACACACACACATATATACACACTGTACACACACACATATATACACACACACGTATACACACATTTATTTAAACATATACATACTGTACACACCCACACATATATATACACACAAATACACACTGTACACACACCCACACACATATATACATATATACACAGACACACATTTATATACACGTATACATACTGCACACACCTATATATACACACATATATACACAGAGACACACATTTATATACACACTGTACACACCCCCCCACACATATATATACACACATACACAATGTACACACACACATATAAACAGACACACACATAGACATATAAGCACAGACTTACACAGATGCACACATACACACATGAGCAGTGTTTTGTTCTTTGCTTACCAGTGATGATCCTCTGAGTGTGAAGGGAAGGAAAGTTGCAGGGCAGCTGTGTGAGCTCACAGGAGACCCGGCAGTGTTTCCTAACTGTGATGTGGCTGGGCACATGTAATGCCAGCCAGAGCAGCCCATCCCCCACTTCCCCCTGCACTCTAGCCCCCCTCCTACTCCTCCCTCAGCACAGATTCACAGAAAGGAGATAAGCGATGCTTTGCAGGCTGCTTCTCTGTAAAGCATTGCATACTAATTAGCCATGTGGTGGCTTTCCTGCTCCCTTCTTGGGGGGGGGCACCAGCCCCCCCCTGCCCCACGCTGGGTACGCCCATGATAAGGAGACAGATAAGCTGATAACGAAACTTATAGATGCAATGCTCCTCAGGGAAATATGCAAATTGTCACTTCAGTGAGGAATTGACAAACTCACTGAAAAACTTTCTCACTGAAGTGACAATTTGTATATATAAATATATGTATATAAGTATATATATGTATATCTACTATATAATTGTCTAAGGCGTCTGTCGGTCACAGAAATCGTGCGCCAGACAGAGGTTGCTCATTGGTGCCCGCTGGAGACTATGCAAATAGGTACGAGAATTCAAAGTTCGAATTCCGCGCCAATTTGCAGCCCAGCTACAGTGGTGATACACTGTCTCTCCTCACAACCCCCCGTTCTTCCTGCCCACGCTCCCTGCGGCTCCCCCACTCCTCCTACCCCCCTCCTGTTGACAAAGGATGGTATCCGAAACGCGTCCAGCTTAAGGGACCATGCACCCTGTGACACTTGTCAATGGTTTTAACCTGCATTAATAAAGAAATAAACTAAATGAAGACTGAAGTCCTGTGCTGGAGTTTCCTCATACTAATCTAATCAGTGGATTACAGACGCCTCACTCCTCAGCACAAACCGGCCTCCAAGGTAAATACCAGTAGCAGCACCTATCCCTTACCCCTTTTCCCTGGATTATCTACCCCCTCCCGCTGCTCAAGCCCCTCTTCCGCTCCCCGCGGCCCCCCCGCTCTTCCTGCCCCCCTGCTCTTCCTGCCCCCTCTGCTCCCCATACCCCCCTCCGCTGCTTCTGCCCCTCCTCCGCTCCCCGCGGACCACCTCCCTCTGCCCCCCCGCCACCATCCTGCCTCGCCGGCTCCATCCTGCCCCGTCGGCTTCATCCTGCCCCCCACCACCATCCTGCCCCCCTGCCACCATCCTGACCCCCCACCACCATCCTGCCCCGCCGGCTCCATCCTGCCCCGCCGGCTTCATCCTGCCCCCCATCACCATCCTGATCCCCCCCACCACCATCCTGCCCCCCCGCCACCATCCTGCCCCGCCGGCTCCATCCTGCCCTGCCGGCTCCATCCTGCCCCCCACCACCATCCTGATCCCCCCCCACCACCATCCTGATTCCCTCTGCCACCACCCTGCCCTGCCAGCTCCAACCTGCCCCCCAGCATCCATGATGCCCCGCCGGCTTCATTCTGCACCCTCACCACCATCCTGTTTCCCCCCGCCATCATCCTGCCCCGCTGGCTCCATCCTGCCCCCCCCCACCATTCTGCCCCACCGGCTCCATCCTGCCCTGCCGGCTCCATCCTGCCCCCCACCACCATCCTGATCCCCCCCCACCACCATCGTCCCCCCCCGCCACCATCCTGCCCCGTCGGCTCCATCCTGCCCTGCCGGCTCCATCCTGCCCCCAACCACCATCCTGATCCCCTCCGCCACCACCCTGCCCTGCCAACTCCAACCTGCCCCCCAGCATCCATCCTGCCCCGCCAGCTTCATTCTGCACCCTCACCACCATCCTGTTTCCCTCCGCCATCATCCTGCCCTGCTGGCTCCATCCTGCCCCCCCACCACCATTCTGCCCCACCGGCTCCATCCTGCCCTGCTGGCTCCATCCTGCCCCCCCAACACCATCCTGCCCCGCCGGCTTCATCCTGCCCCCCCACCACCATCCTGATCACCCCCGCCACCATCCTGCCCCATCAGTTCCATCCTGCCCCAATGGCTCCATCCTGCTCTCCCCGCATCCATCCTGCCTCGCCGGCTCCATCCTACACCCCCACCGCCATCCTGCCCCGCTGGTTCCATCCTGCCCCGCTCGCCACCATCCTGCCCCGCTCGCTCCATCCTGCCCTGTTTGCTCCATCCTGCCCCGCCGGCTCCATCCTGCCCCCCACCACCATCTTGATCCCCCCGTCACCATCCTGATCCCCCCCGCCACCATCCTGCCCGCCCCCATCCATCCTGCCCACCCCCATCCATCCTGCCCCCCCCGCATCCATCCTGCCCCACCGGATCCATCCTGCCCCACCAGCTCCATCCTGCCCCCCCACCACCATCCTGCCACGCCGGCTCCATCCTGCCCCCCTACCACCATGCTGATCACCCCCCACAACCATTCTGCCCCTCCAGCTCCATCCTGCCCCCCCACCACCATCCTGCCCCGTTGACTCTATACTGCCCCGCTGGCTCCATCCTGCACCACCACCACCATCCTGCCCCCCCGCCACCATCCTACCCCCCCACCACCATCCTGCCCCACCGGATCCATCCTGCCCCACCTGCTCCATCTTTCCCCTGCTCACTCCATCCTGCCCTGCCAGCTTTATCCTGCCCCGCTGGCTCAATCCTGCCCCGCTGGCTCCATTCTGCCCTGCTCACTCCATCCTGCCCATCCGGCTCCATCCTAATTCCCCCGTGCCACCATCCTGCCCCGCCGGCTCCATCCTGCCCTGACGCATCCATTCTGCCCCACCGGCTCCATCCTGCACCCCCACCACCATGCTGCCCCCCGCCACCATCCTGCCCTGCCGGCTCCATCCTGCCCCACCGGCTCCATCCTGCCCCACTCTCTCTATCCTGCCCCGCTCGCCACCATCCTGCTCCGCCAGCTCCATCCTGCCCCGCTCAATGAAACCTGCCCAGCCGGCTCCATCTTGCCCCCCCCACCATCCTGCCCCGCATGCTCCATTCTGCCCCACCGGCTCCATCTTGCCCCGGTGCATCCATCCTGCCCCGCTGGCTCCATCCTGCACCCCCCACAACCATCCTGCCCCCCCGCCACCATCCTGCCTCCCCACCACCATCCTGCCCCGCCAGCTCCATCCTGACCCGCTCGCTCCATCCTGCCCTTCCGGCTTCTTTCTGCCCCGCCGGCTCCATCCTGCCCCGCTCGCCCCATCCTCTCCCGTTCGCTCCATCCTGCCCCACCGACTCCATCCTGCCCCCCCACCACCATCTTGATTCCCCCGCCACCATCCTGATCCCCTCCGCCACCATACTTTCCCCCCGCATCCATCCTGCCCCACCGGCTCCATCCTGCACCCCCACCACCATCCTGCCCCCCCTGCCACTATCCTGCCCTGCCGGCTCCATCCTGCCCCCCCACCATCATCCTGCCCCGCCAGCTCCATCCTGCACCCCCGCCCACCATCCTGCCCCGCCAGCTCCATCCTGCCCCGCCGGCTCCATCCTGCCCCCCAACCACCATCCTGATCCCCCCCGCCACCATCCTGCCCCCTGCATCCATCCTGCCCGCCCGCATCCATCCTGCCCCGCTGGCTCCATCCTGCCCCACCGGCTCCATCCTGCCCCCCACCACCATCCTGCCCCGCCGGCTCCATCCTGCCCCCCTACCACCATGCTGATCACCCCCCACAACCATCCTGCCCCTCCAGCTCCATCCTGCACCACCACCACCATCCTGCCCCCCGCCACCATCCTACCCCCCCACCACCATCCTGCCCCACCGGCTCCATCCTGCCCCCTGCTCCATCCTGCCCTGCCAGTCCATCCTGCCCCGCTGGCTCAATCCTGCCCCGCTGGCTCCATTCTGCCCTGCTCCACTCCTCATCCTGCCCATCTGGCTCCATCCTAATCCCCCGTGCCACCATCCTGCCCCGCCGGCTCCATCCTGCCCTGATGCATCCATTCTGCCCCACCGGCTCCATCCTGCCACCCCCACCACCATCCTGCCCCCCGCCACCATCCTGCCCTGCCGGCTCCATTCCTGCCCCACCGGCTCCATCCTGCCCGCTCCGCTCCATCCTGCCCCGCTTGCCACCATCCTGCTCCTGCCAGCTCCATCCTGCCCCGCTCAATCCATCCTGCCCAGCCGGCTCCATCTTGCCCCACCCCACCATCCTGCCCCACATGCTCCATTCTGCCCCACCGGCTCCATCTTGCCCGGCGCATCCATCCTGCCCCGCTGGCTCCATCCTGCACCCCCCACCACCATCCTGCCCCCCCGCCACCATCCTGCCTCCCCACCACCATCCTGCCCCGCCAGCTCCATCCTGACCCACTCGCTCCATCCTGCCCTGCCGGCTTCATTCTGCCCCGCCGGCTCCATCCTGCCCCGCTCGCCCCATCCTCTCCCGTTCGCTCCATCCTGCCCTGTTTGCTCCATCCTGCCCCACTGGCTTCATCCTGTCCCCCCACCACCATCTTGATCCCCCCGCCACCATCCTGATCCCCCCCGCCACCATCCTTCCCCCCGCATCCATCCTGCCCCACCGGCTCCATCCTGCACCCCCACCACCATCCTGCCCCCCCTGCCACTATCCTGCCCTGCCAGCTCCATCCTGCCCCCCCACCATCATCCTGCCCCGCCAGCTCCATCCTGCACCCCCGCCACCATCCTGCCCCGCCAGCTCCATCCTGCCCCGCCGGATCCATCTTGCCCCCCTACCACCATCCTGATCACCAACCACCACCATCCTGCTCCTCCGGCTCCATCCTGCCCCCCCCACATCCATCCTGCCCCGCCGACTCTTATCCTGCCCCGCCAGCTCCATCCTGCACCACCGCCACCATCCTGCCCCCCCCGCCACCATCCTACCCCCCTACCACCATCCTGCCCCACCGGCTCCATCCTGCCCCACCAACTCCATCCTGCCCCGCTTGCTCCATCATGCCCTGCCAGCTCAATCCTGCCCCGCTGGCTCAATCCTGCCCCACCGGCTCCATTCTGCCCTGCTCACTCCATCCTGCCCATCCGGCTCCATCTTAATTCCCCCCCACCACCATCCTGCCCTGCCGGCTCCATCCTGCTCCGCCGGCTCCATCCTGCCCCGACGCATTCATCCTGCCCCACCGGCTCCAACCTGCACCCCCACCACCATCCCGCCCCGCCGGCTCCATTCTGAGCCCCCACCACCATCCTGCCCCCCGCCACCATCCTTCCCCTGCCGGCTCCATCCTGCCCCGCTGGCTCCATCCTGCCCCCCGCCACCATCCTGCCCCACTGGCTCCATCCTGCCCCCCCGCATCCATCCTCCCCTGCTCGCCACCATCCTGCCCCACTCGCTCCATCCTGCCCCCGCCACCATCTTGCCCCAATCGCCACCATCCTGCCCCCCCCCCCCTCCATCCTGCTCCTCCGGCTCCATCCTGCCCCTCTGGCTCTATCCTGACCCGCTCACTCCATCCTGCCCTGCCGGCTTCATTCTGCCCCGCCGGCTCCATCCTGCCCCGCTCGCCCCATCCTCTCCCGCTCGCTCCATCCTGCCCTGTTTGCTCCATCCTGCCCCACCGGCTCCATCCTGCCCCCCCACCACCATCTTGATCCCCCCGCCACCATCCTGATCCCCCCCACCACCATCCTTCCCCCCCGCATCCATCCTGCCCCACCGGCTCCATCCTGCACCCCCACCACCATCCTGCCCCCCCTGCCACTATCCTGCCTTGCCGGCTCCATTCTGCCCCCCCACCATCATTCTGCCCCGCCAGCTCCATCCTGCACCCCCGCCACCATCCTGCCCCGCCAGCTCCATCCTGCCCCGCCGGATCCATCTTGCCCCCCTACCACCATCCTGATCACCAACCACCACCATCCTGCCCCCCCACCACCATCCTGCCCCACCGGCTCCATCCTGCCCCACCAACTCCATCCTGCCCCGCTTGCTCCATCCTGCCCTGCCAGCTCCATCCTGCCCCGCTGGCTCAATCCTGCCCCGCCAGCTCCATTCTGCCCTGCTCACTCCATCCTGCCCATCCGGCTCCATCCTAATTCCCCACCACCACCATCCTGCCCTGCCGGCTCCATCCTGCCCCGCTGGCTCTATCTTGCCCCGACGCATCCATCCTACCCCACCGGCTCCATCCTGCACCCCCACCACCATCCTGCCCTGCCAGCTCCATCCTGCCCCGCCGGCTCCATCCTGCACCCCCACCACCATCCTGCCCTGCCACCTCCATCCTTCCCCTGCCGGCTCCATCCTGCCCCGCCGGCTCCATCCTGCCCCCCGCCACCATCCTGCCCCACCGGCTCCATCCTGCCCCCCCGCATCCATCCTCCCCCGCTCACCACCATCCGCTCACCACCATCCTGCCCCACTCGCTCCATCCTGCCCCCCACCACCATCTTGCCCCAATCGCCACCATCCTGCCCCCCCCCCCTCCATCCTGCTCCTCCGGCTCCATCCTGCCCCTCCGGCTCCATCCTGCCCCGCCGGCTCCATCCTACCTTGCTCCCCCACCATCCTGCCCAGCCCCCCAACCAAAAAAAATCAAGCGGCTGCGCACCGTGTTCACCAAAGAACACAAGAAGGCGCTGATGGCTCTGTCGGGGGATGGAGATGAGGAGGTCCCTAAGCCACGTTTGTGGTATTATGACCTCCTCACCTTCACCCTGGGCCAGGAGACTCATCGCCCAACACGGTGCAGCAGCCGCCTTGCCAACCATCTTCGGCCACAAGCCAAGAGCCTGCCCCATCACAGGAGGTGCGTAATTGTTGTTTTGCTACCTATGTCTATACCTTGGCAGTTGGACTGATGTGTGGGTTGGTGAACATGTAGAAGGCACAACCATGTTGGACTTTCCCCATTCTTCTGTGTGTTTTGCTGTGTGTTGGCTTGTGGCTGTTGGCACAGATTGTGCTGTGTTATGTTGAGGCACTTGGCATATCAATTTGAACCCTCAGGTGAATACAGAGCACTGGTCTACTTCTTTCTTGATCTCTGTTTCCCACCCTGCTACTGTTGATTTCTGCCTTTAGCATGCTCAGATATGCGCCATCTGGTGCTGGGTGGTTGGTTGTGGTAATTGATGTCAGTACATTGCTACTCTTGTTAATTTTTGTTTTTTCTATGTTTGATTTACAGGCCCCTCGTGAGTCTGGCTGCAGTGCAGAGGACCCAGCCGCTGGCCAGGCTCCACCCTCATCATCTTTGGTGGAGCAGGTGCCTGATCCCAGTGGTGGTGGGCCATGCCCAGGGCCCAGCTCAGGCATACAAAGGCGGCGAACACCTGCTCTACACAACACTGAGCTGGGTACCTAGGCAAAACAGGTCCTATTGGACCGAGAGAGGATCCCCGCCACTTCAATCATGGCCAGTGAGTGGGTGTGTCGCATGGAGCCGACACAACGTGCCATCGCCGAGAAGGCCATCATTCGGGTATTGGAAGCGAGCGTTGATGGGGCACTGAGATGGGGTGGGTACATTGCCATCCCCAAAAAAACACCCCATTGCCCCCTGCACCCCAACAACCCATGGCTAGAAGTCGAAAAAATCAGGATCCCCCATGTCCCCCATGAAGACTCAAGCACAGAAGGGCCCCCAATGTGTAGGAGGACGGGGATGAGGGGGAGGAGCCATTGTATGATCGAGCGGACGACGAAGAAGCAAGACGCTACTAGGCAATGCACTACATTGTGCAATTGACTTATTTTTGTAATTTTTAAACAAAAAACAAGTGTGTTTTGTTATTTTTTTGTTGTAGTAATAAATCAGACTTTGATTTCCCATACCTACGTCCACATATGTGTCAGGTTCAGCAGTATGGTTGTGTGTGAAGTGTGTTGTGGGTGTAATGGTGATGTTTGTGTGACACAAGGAGAGGCCTCATTTCCACAATAACATAGTTGGGTCATTGTAGCTGACAGGAGCCTATCTCTAGATGACATGTGTGAGTATTGAGAGATTGCGAGTCTTCTGTGGCCAACATTGGCAAGTATGTTTGGGTCTGTGTATTTGTTAATGTGGGTGTGATACAGGAGACATTGATGTAAAATAGGGCTTCATCCGTGTAGAAATGGTACTGTTTGGTCAGATCTTTATCATGTCACACTGCACACCTACGCAAATTCTTTAGCCATGTGTTGTGTTTCAAATTTCACTTCCCAAACGTGTCCCTGTGTGTGTTGAAACAAGGGATCACACAGTATTTTGGTTTACACTCACATTTATTGTTTACAAAAGTAGTTTTGTCAAAGATGTTTTTTCCGATTAGTTGCAGACAAACCATACTACCCACTTTCCCCATGTGGGATACTATAAGAAAAGAGGCCAACAGGGCCTACAAAACAAGGGTGCCAACATGGCAAAAGTCACACAAAAAAGGTCCAACATGGACAACAAGATACAAGGGCCATTGGCCACATTATTGGGGGGGATATGGTGGAGTAGGGGCACTGGAAGACTGGGCTGCCTGAAGGCACAGTATAATTCACCCAACCGGTCCAGGTGTTGCTGGCCTTCTCAGTGGGCACACTCCAGGTGCTGCTGTGCCTCCCTGTGTGCCTGCAGCAGTTCAGCAATAGTTGGTACACCTGTAAGGGAAATAACGGCCATTAGTCAGTGACATGTGTAGGTGTGGGTGGGTGACGTCATTGGTCAGCATTTCACTTACGTTGCAGATCCCCATCCCGGGTTCCATCTTCTGGAGATGGTGATGCGCTGACATCCCATCCTGCAGCGCGAGCTCTTGCCCCTTGACAAAGAAAGGAAAAAAAAACAACATCATTACTCACATAGTGATGTCAGGGACACACAACAACATGTATATTACAAAACTTGGAGCCCATTGCCAACACTTACCACCAATCCCAACTAAAGCATGCTCAATGTCACTGTGTGGGGCATGGGAGCTGGAGATGCTTGGGGGGGGTTGAGCCTGGGCTTGGGTTCTGGATCAAGAGGACTGGACTTCCTGGTCCCTCCAGGGAAGGTGAGGGTGGGGTCCCGGAGGGTGCAGGACTTCCTGGGCCCTCCAGAAAGATGATGATGGAGTCCTGGGGGGAGCGGGACTTCCTGGGCCCTCTAGGGAAGGTGAGGATGGGGTCCTGGGTGTGCGGGACTTCCTGGGCCCTCCAGGGAAGGTGAGGGTCGGGTCCCTGGTGGTGTAGGGGACTGTCGGCCCTCCTCAGATGGGGAGTCCTCCTCATCTGTAATATCAAAATTGACAAGACACCGATTTTACAAAAGGAACACAACATAGGGCAAACACATACTGTGTGTGCATCAATGTCATTAGGGCGTGAAGCCTAGCATAAAGGTTTGGGTTTTGAGTGACCCTATGGTTAGGCGCCAGTCTGTTTTTGGACATGACCACAACACCAGTGAGCACATATTTGGGATGTAAAACACCCTTGGATTAGCAGAGGATGGATTTTTACACAAAACTCAAGAGCATACATTAAGCACCTGGTGGTGCCACCAAGGGGGCAAACACATAGCAGTCAGCTTGTAGTCACTTTTCTGGATTGTGATCAATGTCTTGTGAAATGCTATGTGTCAGAATGCGCACATATGTGCTGCCAGGTGTGATGTGGCCCTTCAAATTAGCATTAATATGTTGTGGTCAATTTTGCTGTCATTACACACGTATGTTCGGCCACACACAGGTCAAGGATCACTATAGCCGTCAGCATTAACAAAACATATGAGTGTATTGTGCTCATTCATGTTGCAGAGTGACCAACATGCAAATGCACATTGGTGACAGGTCCACATGCTGGTTTATGTCACACTATGTGCCATGGCACAATACCACATGATGGTTGGGTCGTGTTTGGAGTAGAATGATTGGCATGTGTGTGTTTGGCATTGCCACATACTCACCACGCAGCCTGGCAATCCGGGCATGAATGTCCACAATCCGCCCTGGGGACTTGTGTTTCAGGTCCGCCAACTTTTTTTGGATCTGCTTGCGGGTCCTCTCAACACCCACTTTCCGGAGCAGGGCACGCTGGATCTTCCTGAGGATACTATGCTTGCGCAGCCGTGGGTGGCAGTGATGCAGG
Organism: Allobates femoralis; assembly: GCA_033576535.1. NCBI lineage: Eukaryota > Metazoa > Chordata > Amphibia > Anura > Aromobatidae > Allobates > Allobates femoralis. Next base: position 258,552,706 of record JARQOC010000005.1, on the reverse strand, counting down.
TGGCACTAGTAGTCATGCCGGTAACACAGGTCTATCAGGATGACAAGTTCTGCCAGACCCCATGTGGCAGCACGCTGTGCGGCCGCCATGACTCTTCTACTATGTGCAAGGGAGGGAAAGGCACCTGGCAGGCAGGGAGGAATGAGCAGAAATGTGATGACATCACCACGCACACTGGCCCCGCCAAACAAGGTTGAGGGTGCTAACAAAGTAGACGTCCGCGGAGTGGGAGCAGTAGAATGTACCCAGCAGTGTCACCAAATTCACACATGGCATCTACGATGTGTAGCCCAACATTTGAGCTGTCATGTATGGCACTATACTTTATACAGCGCAACTTAATACACGTGGACAACATAGCTTGCGCTATTGAATGGCACGTGTAATTGCACTGAGTTTGTGGACTGTTGTGTAGATGAAGATGTGTGTGGTGCTGAAAGGACGACTCTTCAAATATGGCACAGTGTCAACTGACAGCCATTGGGAACACAATAGCCAACACCAATCATCTCAGATGTTCAGGAGTCAGGCGACGGGAGATAAGTGATTTATTGCTGCGAAATCGCCCAATCAAACGCCGCAACCGTGAGGTAATTTCACGGCGATTTCTCCGGGGCGACATATCGCCTTTATGATCTCCAGGCGAGATTGCGGCGTGTGACAGTACCTTAATCATCGCTCCTTATATACACATGTCCCTCAATTACCTCCCCGGAAAACAACCGGATACCGGCGCATGCATGGTTCGATGTGTCGCCTCACCAGAAAACTGCCTCTCACAGTGTTGGCGGTCAACTGCGCAGGATCGAGATCGCATCACCGAGTTCCCGCGCATACGCAGTGGCCAGATCTGACATCGGGGCAGGTGGAGTGGAGCAAGCATCATCACACATAGGAGTGGCATTCCACAATAACACAGGGGGAAAAGAGAACATGAATTAATGTACATGAGCGGGAGGAGTATGGAGCACAGAAAAGTAAAAAAAAACATGTTGATGTGTGTGTGGTTTTTCTATATGCAAGAGATTCTCTTGCATCCATAATAGATCTATATGGCTTGAGAAAGGTATATATAATGCGTATGCAGGCAGTTTAACTTACCGTATATACTCGCGTATAAGCCGAGTTTTTCAGCCCAAAAATTGGGCTGAAAAGTACCCCCCTCGGCTTATACGCGAGTCAGTGCTGTATACCGATGTATACATCGGTACATACCGATGTATACATCGGTATACAGCAGCCCCCGTAATGCAGGGCCCCCCCAGCCTCGCTCCGGTCACCTGTAAAGGAAACTATACTTATCACAGTGCCGCTGTCTGTCCGCGCCCGCTCGCACCCGCTCGCAGCTGCCGTCCGCGATCCTCCATCTTCATGCGTCTTCTTCCTGTTTCTGTGCTCGTCGCAGGCAATGACGTCATTCCCTGCGACGAGCACAGGAAACAGGAAGAAGAGGCATGAAGATGGAGGATCGCGTACGTCAGCTGCGAGCGGGTGCGAGCGGGCGCGGACAGACAGCGGCACTGTGATAAGTATAGTTTCCTTTACAGGTGACCGGAGTCAGGCTGGGGGGGCCCTGGATTACGGGGGCTGCTGTATACTACCGCTGGGGCTGCAATATACTGCCACTGGGGCTGTATACACCACTGGGGCTGCAATACCACTGGGGCTGCTGTATATAGGGGCTGCAATACCACTGGGGCTGCAATACCACTGGGGCTGCTGTATATAGGGGCTGCAATACCACTGGGGCTGCAATACCACTGGGGCTGCTGTATATAGGGGCTGCTGTATACACCACTGGGGCTGCAATACCACTGGGTCTGCTGTATATAGGGGCTGCAATACCACTGGGGCTGCAATACCACTGGGGCTGCTGTATATAGGGGCTGCAATACCACTGGGGCTGTAATACCACTGGGGCTGCTGTATATAGGGGCTGCTGTATACACCACTGGGGCTGCAATACCACTGGGGGTGCTGTATATAGGGGCTGCAATACCACTGGGGCTGCTGTATATACCACTGGGGGCTGCTGTATATCATACTGCTGGGGCCTGTATACCACTGCTGGGGGCTGTATACCTGTGCTGGGGTCCACCCTCGGCTTATACGCAAGTCAATAGATTTTCCCAGGTTTTGGGGGCAAAATTAGGGGGGTCGGCTTATACACGGGTCGGCTTATACACGAGTATATACGGTATTTGTTATTTATAAAGGGTGTATTAATTCTAAAGGTACCGTCACACACAGAGATATATTGCTGACAACTCACTGGTTGCAGTGAAATCATGGACACATTGTTCCATTTTGTTGCTGTGTACAAAATGGAACAATGTGTCCCTGATTTCACTGCAACCAGTGAGTTGCAAGCAATATATCTCTGTGTGTAATGGTACCTTAAGGCCAGAATAAGTCTGAAAAATCTCCTATTTTCACATGACCTTCTTATCTCCTCTTTGTGCCAAGTGTTGCAAATTTTAACAAATCCTTGTGATATTTTGGCCTCAAACTTTGAACTTAACTCTTATTTAAAAAAAGGGCTTTAACACCTTGTTAGCTACACAACCATTTTCTTTGCCACATTCCAGGAGCCATAACTTTTTCTTTTTTTTTTTTTTGTGGAGATACATAGAATGAAAGTTTGTTTTTGTTGGATAAGTTTAATTTTGCATTGGCAACAGTTTTGGTTACATAAAGCCTAATACCTAACTTATATTAAAGGGAATATGTCAGCAGGTCTTTGCTCTGTAATCTAACAGCAGCATGATGTAGAAGCTGAATTCCTGATTCCAGTGCTGTTTAACTTGCATTGTTTGTGGTCAAGAGCTGATTGGGAAAAAGCTCAGTTTTTCCCAGAAGATCTTTTATCCCATGGGTCCCCAACTCCAGTTCTCGAGGGCCGCCAATAGGTCATGTTTTCGGGATTTCCTTAGTAATGCACAATGTTTTGAATCATCTCCTGTACAGGTAATTAAATTATCACCTGCGCAATACTAAGGAAATCCTGAAAACATGACCTGTTGGAGGCCCTTGAGGCCTGGAATTGTGGACCTCTGTTTAACCACACATCTCATACACTGTGTAATGCCGAGACCAATGACCTCCTCCTCTGATGATATGACCTCCTGGAAATCCTTGTTTCATTCCCAGGTATGGAGCACCACAAAATCATCGTTATCAACATCATCATAGTCATCTTCCCTGACTCAGCTAAAAGTTTTATCTGTGTGGAAATAACACCCCCCAGGGCCGGGGGATACTCGGATCCCGGGTGTTGAGTTCTGGGGGATGTCAACGGTAGCCTGTGCCCGGGGCCATGGCCCTGGCAGTCGCTTAAAAAGAGGGTTAATAAAGAAAAATAAAATATAGTTCGTGACGCCACCTACGGGGTCCGGTGATGGCACCGGCGCTGCTGAAGACCTCCGGGGATGATGGATTGGCAGCCAGGTAGTAACGCTCCCTGTTGGTGGAGCGGGATCCCCAGGGCAGTGTAATAGGGATATATATGCACACAGGGAGGTGGCTCTGCAGGCTGAGGTGATGGAGTAGTCTCTGCACAATGCAGGCTCAGGGCAGTAATGACTGACACACACAAGCTGGGAGTATTTTTCATACCTTTTACAGATGACAACCAGGCATTGTCCGGGGTACACTTCCAGGTGGTCGGGAAGCACTTCAGTATTTCCACATCTAGTGAGTTCTAAGGCCTTCTTGTCTCTCTTCTTCTCCGTTGAAGCCATGACCTGTTTAGAATCTGGCCTCCTCTGTGTCTCTCACCTGTGTTAACTGCACTGAGAACCCTCCGTTGGTTGCAGATAGTGTCCTGCTGTTCCTGGCTCTTGTGTTGAAGGTGCTGCAGGTGCCCGGGAGACTGGAGTCTCCTCGGTATACTGGTGTCTGCTGGGCTAAACTCTCCCTGGCAGACTTGGACCCCAGTGTCCATGTTGCTTCTGTGGGGTGAGCCGGTATGTAACCTCTGCCCCCGTTGCTCTGTTCCTTGCCTTCGTCCCTCACTCATGGGTACCTCACACTGGCTAATATTTCTTTCTGGTTCAGGCCTAGCGTGGCTCTGCTACCAGGGTGTCTTCCTCAGTGCTGCCCCGCACTGAATTGCCTAACTCAGCCCCCAGCGCCTTTATTTACAGGGGATCTTGCCTAAGGGCAGCAAGTGGAGCTACCCCTACAGGCCTGGGATGGATGGTGTTGCATGTATGAGGTGTATCTGATGTGGAAATCACTCCATGCTCTAGGTGTTCCTGTGGCTTCCTGTAGCACAGGGTGCCACAGAAAGCTTCTTACCCATGCATTTAATTCTGAACTCGAGATTGGCCCTTGCTCACTGTGCTAACACTATTGCCAATGCCTCTTCTCCCCCAGCTTACAAAGCCAGCAACAACTTGGTGTTAAAAAAATCTGTCCTGAATGTCCTCCAACCTCATTTTATATGCTATATACTACATTAAGTGTTTTGCCAACAGGGAAAATAGACAAAGAAAAACATTGACTCAAGTTCATGAAGTCATGGTCAGAGGCTACATCATCTGATTAAAATGAAGTATGTGACACTTTTTCCATGACATTTTTAATTTCTTGCCCATCAATTAGCTTGCTAGAGGCAAAGAGGCCGTTTTCCACACTACTACTACTACTGCTGAGACAGTTGCTGTCAGCAATTCTGGTGGTGCTTCTGCCAAGGACATTTTTAGCCAGAGTGTATTTGTTGGTCTTCTTTTTTTCTCCGATGCTAAAATGTTCATTGCCAGTGCCACAATTTGAAATAAGAAACTTTCTGGGCACAAGTATAATGTTTAATTATTTACTAAGAATTTTCTTTCTACTCTCAGGCTGGCTTCACACCACGGTGTGATCCGGTCCAGGGCTGTCCGGGATGACCCTGACAGCCCCGGACCGGATCAGCACACAGAACCGGAGGGTCCAATGTGCCCTCCGGTCCTGTGTGCAGCTGGATGCCTGTAATTGCAGCCGCAGCTGCTGTTTTTTCAAGACCGCAGCTAGGATGGAGCTAGCCGCGGTCCTGAAACAACAGTGGCGTGCAGCCGCCAGTGTCCGGTTCCCGGATCCTCCCGGTCCGGGGCATTCCGGCCCCATAGGCTCCCATGTTAGGGAGCGCCGGATTGCCCGGGCTCCAGGAGAATCCGAGATCCGGCAAATTGGGGAGATTTTTCTCCCCGGACAAAAAAATGATGCAAGCATCATTTTTGTGTCCGGAGAGAATAATCCGAATTCTCCCGGATTCCACCGGAGAGATGAAGCTGGATGGCAGAGAGCTTCATCCGGCCCCATAGGCTGCTATGGGGCCAAAAACTGGACCGGATCACACCGTGGTGTGAAGCCAGCTTCAGCCAACCCTGGAAAAATCTGGAATTAAGATATAAATGCTTTCACATGACAACAAAACAAGGTTAGTGACCCCAAATCTGCATTGCATATATGTGTCCCTAGTTTGACAGTTTAAACAGTTCTGATAAAATAGACCTGCAAAATTAAATGTTTCCATTTAGAGCAATAAATTGTTTTCAAATTTTGGGTTAGTGTAAATTAATTTCTTATGCCTTAAAAAAACCCATTAACACCAGATGCAAGTAGGTAGAAATACTATATTAGGCTGGTTTCACATTTGCATTTTTGAACACAGCGTATGCTGCGCATGCGCATACGCATGTCAAAACGCATGCATACGCATGAAAACACAATGTTTTTTCAACGCATTGTCATCTGCGAACATTGCTAAAAATGCTGCATATGCAAGCGTTTCTTTGCGTTTATTCATGCGCATGTGTTTTTTCAGCACATGCGTTCAATAAGTCTTCTGCGGCATCCGCACTGTTTTGGTAGGTTTCTTGACAGATCCCGCCATAGGGAGTGGCTTAAGGGGAATGTATAAGTAGACCACACTGTAAAGAAAGTCTGTCTTTGCTGTCTTTCTGGGCATGCGCATTGGCCTATACACATGCTTATCAAATGCAGGCATCCACAAGGTCTTGTGTACAATTGCGTATCCATAGAGAATGATGCTTTGTTTATGGGCATCCGTACACATGCGGAACCTTGCGCTTATTTGAACACCCAGAAATTGCAACATGTTGCGTCTGCTGGCTGCGGAAATTCAACATTACTCTTGCGGTTTTTGAGAAGTTTTATCTGCAGCATCCACAGCGCTTGATAACGCAAGTGTGAAACCACCCTTAAAATGCTACAACTGCCTACTTTATTGGGATACTAGCTGTACTACCCGGCTTCGCCCGGGTTAATAACTGCTGTTAACAAAATAGAATGTGTTAACAAAAATGTATTCAGCACACAAAAACCACAAAACAAATCGATAGAAATGTAATTATTAAAAGGCAAAAACTAAGCTAATAGAAGCATTTCACAACATATATTTCAACACCACAGATATTCCACAGTTTCTATATCCTCTCACATAGAGGTCATGTGACTGACATCAGCCTTTCCACCAACACACCCTAACTGACATCCTCTAACCTCACAGACATCCTATTACCTCACAGAAGCTTTACTGAGAATGTCCTTTGTTGTCTATATTAACCAATCAGAGCTCAGATTAACAGTAGCAAAATAGAAGCAGAGCTGTGATGGGTTGCTATTGGCAGCCTGATAGATCCCCAGGCAACAGGAAACCCTCCCCCTAACAGTATATATTAGATCACACATACACATAATAGACAGGTCATGTGACTGACAGCTGCCGTATTTCCTATATGGTACATTTGTTTCTCTTGTAGTTTTGCTGCTTATTAATCAGATTTTTATTGTTGAAGGATAATACCAGACTTGTGTGTGTTTTAGGGCGATTATGTGGCGAGGTTGGTGTATGTGTGGTGAAATGTGTGCTGAGGGTGATATATGTGTTCAAGCACGTGGTAGTGTGAGGCACATTTTTGTGTGTGTGTTCATGTCCCCGTGTGTGGTGAGTATCCTATGTCGGGGCCCCACCTTAGCAACTGTATGGTATATACTCTTTGGCGGCATCGCTCTCATTCTTTAAGTCCCCCTTGTTCACATCTGGTAGCTGTCAATTTGCCTACAACACATTTCCTTTCACTTTTTCCCCATTATGTAGATAGGGCCAAAATTGTTTGGTGAACTGGAACACTCAGGGTTAAAATTTCGCCTCACAACATAGCCTATGACGCTCTCGGGGTCCAGACGTGAGACTGTGCAAAATTTTGTGGCTATAGCTGACAGCTGTCGATTTTCCTCCAACACTTTTCCTTTCCCTTTTTCCCCATTATGTAGATAGGGGCAAAATTGTTTGGTGAATTGGAATGCGCGGGGTTAAAATTTCGCCTCACAACATAGCCTATGACACTCCCGGGGTCCAGACCTGTGATTGTGCAAAATTTTGTGGCTGTAGTTGCGACGGTGTAGATGCCAATCCCGGACATACATACATACACACATACATACATACACACACACATTCAGCTTTATATATTAGATTAAAACAGGTATGTAAAAAATTAAAAAATATCTATAATGTGTTAGAATTTTTATTTTTGTTTTAAAAACACTATTATCCTCTTCTTACATTTTTTTTAATGCAGAATCCTATATTGTGTGATAAATGCATGCCTGCAGCATGATATCTGGAGCTTGTGACAGAGCAGCTCTGACAGCTACACTGTAGTGTAATGATCGAGCATTGCAATGCAGTGTAGATGAGATGAGAGCTATAAAAGGTAAACAAACAGATAAAAAAAAACTACACATATAAGGTATAACCGTGATCGTAACATTCCGTTCTATAAAACTATAACACTAGTTATCCCTTCAGTAAACACCATAAAAAAAACAGCAGAAACAATGTATTTTCATCATACAGCTGACAAAAAGTGGATTAAAACACAATCAAAAAGTCATATATAAACCAAGATGGTACCACTGAAAACATCATCTCATCTTGCAAAAAATAAGCCACCATATAGCTCCATCAGTGAAAAAAATTAAAACAAAAGCTGTAACTCTCAAAATACAGCAGTGTAAAAACTTTCTTTTTCCTATAAAATAGTATTTATGATGTAAAAGTGGCAAAACATAAACAAAAAAACTATATAAATGTGAAATCGCTGTAACTGTACTGACCAATGAGAATGAAGCGGTCCTATCACTTTGACGACACTTTGAACAGTGTAAATAAAAACAAAAGAAAACAACTCCTGAATTGCTGTCTGTTATGCTGCCTCAGGAATAGCAGAATAGAAAGTGATCAAAAATTATTATGTGGCCCAAAATGGTGCCAATAAAAACTCCAACTCATTCTACAAAAACATGCCATCACAAGGCTCAGTCAGCAAGATAATAAAAAAAACTATCTTTTAAATTGAGTAATGCAAAAGAACCCTTATTTTGTAAAAAAAAAAAAAAAAAGTAAAAAAAGTGTTTTAAGTGTAATAGGTGCCAAACCTAAAGAAACCTATGTAAATCTGGTATTGCTGTGATCGTACTTATCTGACTACTAAAGTAGCCTAAAAACTGCAAGGTGAATAGTGTAAAAATAGTAATAAATAAATTCTTCAGCTGCTGATGTGTTTATTCTGTCTCCCAAAGATTACAATATGGCGCAGCTTACGGTTAATGTAGAAATCCAGATAATATATCGGAGTGACACTCAGATCCATCGAAGAAGTTTATTGAATATTCTTAAAACATACACTGGCAATCAAAATTAGAAAACAACACATCATTTCCTTAATGTTAAGGTCATTGTGTTGTCCTATATGAAAATATCCTAACATGAGTAAAATAGCAGTATTTTAAGCTTATTTCATAAATTGACACCCCTGCAATTCTGTCAGATAATACTCGGTTTCTTCCTGAAAATGATTGCAATCACAAATTCTTTGGTATTATTATCTTCATTTAATTTGTCTTCAATGAAAAAACAAAAAGAATTGCCCTAAAGCCAAATTGGATATAAATCCACACCAAACATAAAAAAGGGGGTGGACAAAAGTATTGGCACTGTTAGAAAAATCATATAATGCTTCTCTAATTTGTGTAACTAACAGAACCTGTAACTTACCTGTGGCACCTAACAGGTGTTGGCAATAACTAGATCACACTTGCAGCCAGTTGACATGGATTAAAGATGACTCAACCTCTGTCCTGTGTCCTTGTGTGTATCAAATTGAGCAAAGAGAAAAGAAAGAAGACCAAAGAACTGTCTGAGGACTTGAGAAACCAAATTGTGAGGAAGCATGAGCAATCTCAAGGCTACAAGTCCATCTCCAAAGACCTGAATGTTCCTGTGTCTTCCGTGCGCAGTGTCACCAAGAAGTTTAAAGCCCATGGCACTGTGGCTAACCTCCCTAAATGTGGACGGAAAAGAAAAATTGACTAGAGATTTCAAAGCAAAATTGTGCGGATGGTGGATAAAGAACCTCGACTAACATCCAAACAAGTTCAAGCTGCCCTGCAGTCCGAGGGTACAACAGTGTCAACCCGTGCTATCCGTCGGTGTCTGAATGAAAAGGGACTGTATGGTAGGATACCCAGGAAGACCCCACTTCTTACCTCGAGACATAAAAAAGCCAGGCTGGAGTTTGCCAAAACTTACTTGAGAAAGCCTACAAGGTTTTTTTTTTGGGGGGCAAAGACATCAACATAGAGTTTACAGGAGAAAAAAGAGGCATTCAAAGGAAAGAACACGGTCCCTACGGTCCAACATGGCGGAGGTTCCCTGATGATTTGGGGTTGCTTTGCTGCCTCTGGCACTGGACTGCTTGACCGTGTGCATGGCATTATGAAGTCTGAAGACTACCAACAAATTTTGCAGCATAATGTAGGGCCCAGTGTGAGAAAGCTGGGTCTCCCTCAGAGGTCATGGGTCTTCCAGCAGGACAATGACCCAAAACACACTTCAAAAAGCACTAGAAAATGGTTTGAGAGAAAGCACTGGAGACTTCTAAGGTGGCCAGCAATGAGTCCAGACCTGAATCCCATAGAACACCTGTGGAGAGATCTAAAAATGGCAGTTTGGAGAAGGCACCCTTCAAATATCAGGGACCTGGAACAGTTTGCCAAAGAAGAATGGTCTAAAATTCCAGCAGAGCATTGTAAGAAACTCATTGATGGTTACCGGAAGCAGTTGATCGCAGTTATTTTGGCTAAAAGTTGTGCAACCAAGTATTATGCTGAGGGTGCCAATACTTTTGTCTGGCCCATTTTTGGAGTTTTGTGTGAAATGATCAATGTTTTGCTTTTTGCTACATTCTCTTTTGTGTTTTTTCATTTAAGACAAATTAAATGAAGATAATAATACCAAAGAATTTGTGATTGCAATCATTTTCAGGAAGAAACTGAGTATTAACTGACAGAATTGCAGTGGTGTCAATACGATTGGCCACAACTGTATGTGCTCATCACTTCTTCCCTCTCTTCCTCCCCTCCTTCTCTCCCTGTCAGTATATACCAGCCCCATGACACCTGACATCATGCATGGTGATAGCAAAATGTCAGGCTTTTATGTGGCTGAGCTCAGCACTCCCTCCCACCTCCCTCCCTTTTCTGTGTGCCTGCTGCCATCACCGCTTTCTCGGTCTCTTTTCCTAGATGTTCCAGCTGTCTCTAACTGGGAGGGATGCGCAGACTGGAGTGGGCAGGGCCTTGTTCTGCACTCCAATGACCAGAGAAGCAGTGAGAACCCAGGGAGGCTGGCAGGCACTCAGACTAGGGAGGGAGGGAGTGCTTAGCTCAGCCTCATATGAGCCTGACATTGTGCTAACACCATGAACAGTGTCAGTTGTCCTGGGGCTGGTATATACTGATAGGGAGGGATTGAGGGAGAGAGGGAGGAGGGAGGGATGGTTTGGATTAGAGACCACAGGGTAATAAAAAGAAACCTTGCCACTCAAAGTGACATTGTGCTGCAGTTATGCTAATGTGCTGCACAGTTTTCCTAGTGTTTGATAGCACTTTTCTCTGCAATCATACATGTAATCATTAAAGTGAAGGTATGATTGCACTTAGCATCCCAGTGACTGTAACGCAATGGCTTCATTTTATAGCCCTAAATCCTGCTGTTTGGATCCTTTTAAGTTGGTTGTTTTTGAAAACACAGTTCTAGTTGCATGGTGTACCCCTTACACAAAAACCTTCAAAGGTTGATCAATGTAGATTACATTCTGTCTGAAAAAAAATCAAATGATTGTTCTCTAATTTTGTTCACCAGTGTATTTATGGGAGCAGTACAGAGCAGTCCGGACAAAATCTGTTTTGTGTTACAAATATACTTTAACAGGTTCTTCTTATTGAAATGACTTAAAGCGACTTCCTAATATTGTAATCATTATAAAATTATAAAACTACTAGCTGTGAGCCCGATTCTAAAGAATCGGGTAGTCTAGAATCTATATATAGTTTATTTAGTAATAGTTAGGGTAGTGCGGTGAAATTAATTGTGTGTATACAGGCGGCTCAGTGGGTAGCAGAGTATACGGTGGCTCAGTGGTGAGCAGTGAGTGCGGCGGCTCAGTGGTCAGCAGTGAGTGCGGCGGCCCAGTGGTCAGCAGTGAGTGCGGCGGCTCAGTGGTCAGCAGTGAGTGCGGCGGCTCAGTGGTCAGCAGTGAGTGCGGCGGCTCAGTGGTCAGCAGTGAGTGCGGCGGCTCAGTGGTCAGCAGTGAGTGCGGCGGCTCAGTGGTCAGCAGTGAGTGCGGCGGCTCAGTGGTCAGCAGTGAGTGCGGCGGCTCAGTGGTCAGCAGTGAGTGCGGCGGCTCAGTGGTCAGCAGTGAGTGCGGCGGCTCAGTGGTCAGCAGTGAGTGCGGCGGCTCAGTGGTCAGCAGTGAGTGCGGCGGCTCTGTGGTCAGCAGTGAGTGCGGCGGCTCTGTGGTCAGCAGTGAGTGTGGCGGCTCTGTGGTCAGCAGTGAGTGTGGCGGCTCTGTGGTGAGCAGAGGACGGCGGCTCTGTGGTGAGCAGAGGACGGCGGCTCTGTGGTGAGCAGAGGACGGCGGCTCTGTGGTGAGCAGAGGACGGCGGCTCTGTGGTGAGCAGAGGACGGCGGCTCTGTGGTGAGCAGAGGACTGCGGCTCTGTGGTCAGCGCAGGACAGGGGCTATGTGGTCAGCGCAGGACGGGGGCTATGTGGTCAGCAGAGGACGGCGGCTCTGTGGTGAGCAGAGGACGGCGGCTCTGTGGTGAGCAGAGGACGGCGGCTCTGTGGTGAGCAGAGGACGGCGGCTCTGTGGTGAGCAGAGGACAGCGGCTCTGTGGTCAGCGCAGGACAGGGGCTATGTGGTCAGCGCAGGACGGGGGCTATGTGGTCAGCAGAGGACGGCGGCTCTGTGGTCAGCGCAGGACGGGGGCTCTGTGGTCAGCGCAGGACGGGGGCTCTGTGGTCAGCGCAGGACGGGGGCTCTGTGGTCAGCGCAGGACAGTGGCTCTGTGCAGGACGGCGGCTCAGTGGTCAGCAGTGAGTGCGGCGGCTCAGTTGTCAGCAGTGAGTGCGGCGGCTCAGTGGTCAGCAGTGAGTGCGGCGGCTCAGTGGTCAGCAGTGAGTGCGGCGGCTCAGTGGTCAGCAGTGAGTGCGGCGGGTCTGTGGTCAGCAGTGAGTGCGGCGGGTCTGTGGTCAGCAGTGAGTGCGGCGGGTCTGTGGTCAGCAGTGAGTGCGGCGTCTCTGTGGTCAGTAGAGGACGGCGGGTCTGTGGTCAGCGCAGGACGGGGGCTCTGTGGTCAGTGCAGGACGGCGGCTCTGTGGTCAGCGCAGGACGGGGGCTCTGTGGTCAGCGCAGGACGGGGGCTCTGTGGTCAGCGCAGGACGGGGGCTCTGTGGTCAGCGCAAGACGGGGGCTCTGTGGTCAGCGCAGAACGGGGGCTCTGTGGTCAGCGCAGGACGGGGGCTCTGTGGTCAGCGCAGGACGGGGGCTCTGTGGTCAGCGCAGGACGGGGGCTCTGTGGTCAGCGTAGGACGGGGGCTCTGTGGTCAGCGCAGGACGGAGGCTCTGTGGTCAGCGCAGGACAGTGGCTCTGTGCAGGACGGCGGCTCAGTGGTCAGCAGTGAGTGCGGCGGCTCAGTTGTCAGCAGTGAGTGCGGCGGCTCAGTGGTCAGCAGTGAGTGCGGCGGCTCAGTGGTCAGCAGTGAGTGCGGCGGCTCAGTGGTCAGCAGTGAGTGCGGCGGCTCAGTGGTCAGCAGTGAGTGCGGCGGCTCTGTGGTCAGCAGTGAGTGCGGCGGCTCTGTGGTCAGCAGTGAGTGTGGCGGCTCAGTGGTCAGCAGTGAGTGCGGCGGCTCAGTGGTCAGCAGAGGACGGCGGGTCTGTGGTCAGCGCAGGACGGGGGCTCTGTGGTCAGTGCAGGACGGCGGCTCTGTGGTCAGCGCAGGACGGGGGCTCTGTGGTCAGCGCAGGACGGGGGCTCTGTGGTCAGCGCAGGACGGGGGCTCTGTGGTCAGCGCAAGACGGGGGCTCTGTGGTCAGCGCAGGACGGGGGCTCTGTGGTCAGCGCAGGACGGGGGCTCTGTGGTCAGCGCAGGACGGGGGCTCTGTGGTCAGCGCAGGACGGGGGCTCTGTGGTCAGCGCAGGACGGGGGCTGTGTGGTCAGCACAGGACGGGGGCTTTGTGGTCAGCGCAGGACGGGGGCTTTGTGGTCACCGCAGGACAGGGGCTCTGTGGTCAGCGCAGGACGGGGGCTCTGTGGTCAGCGCAGGACGGGGGCTCTGTGGTCAGCGCAGGCTAGGTGGGCGGAGCCACGTCGGGAGTGACGCAAGGTGGGCGGAGCCACGTCGGGAGTGCCGCGATGTGGGCGGAGCAACGGTGGGAGTGACGCGAGGTGGGCGGAGCCACGGCGGGAGGGCCGCGAGGTGGGCGGAGCCACGCCGGGAGCGCCGCGAGGTGGGCGGAGCGACGCCGCGAGGTGGGCGGAGCCACGCCGGGAGCCGTGTAGCGGGATGGCGGCGGGGTAAGTATACTGGAGTGTGTGTGTGTGTGTTTGTGTGGGTGGGTGAGTGTGTGAGTGTGTATGTGTGATGTGGTTGGGATGGTGTGTGTGTGTTTTGGAGGACTGTAGTGAGAGGCTGTGTGTGTGTTTGATGAGACAGTAGTGAGGGGGGCGAGCGGAACGTTGAAACGCCGGTGCCTGTAGCTGCACGGAAAGTTCCGCGCGGCTACCCCGCACTGTGACGTCAGCAGCATGGTCGGAGGCCGTTACGGAAGTAACCCTTCGGGTTCTCCGGAAGTGGCCTTCGGCTTTTATATAATAGATAAATTTACAGTGTTCTCTAAATCATATAAAGAGTGACTGACTAGTATTTCCAACATAAAAAAGCAAATTGGGCACAAAATGATATATACCACATGTTTGGTGTGACATGATATAAATTACCTAACCCTGTGAGCATAGAAACCTACTTTTATAGGATTAGTATTTATATGATGCTGTCAAAATGGACAATTATCGCACCGAAAATTCCCAATAGGAATAGAGTTTTCTAACCAGTCATTTATTTTTGAGGAAAACCTATTTTGCACAAATGTATCTTTTAAATTCTTACAGTTTTTATAAGGCATGAGATGTTTTCGTAAAGTTACCTCTTTAAAATCTTTATCATTGTCTATCAAGTACCAAGTTTTATAAATTACTGATTTATTAATATCCATAGAACTATATTAAATATTAAAAATACATTTATTTCATTTTTTTATTCCTCCGTGTGATCAGATTGCACTGTGACATTAGCTCTCTTTTTCCTGTGCTTCTTCTAATAAGGTGTGCTGAGAAACCACTAACTAGAAATCTGCTTTTTAATTCTTCAGCCTGCTCTTTATAAAGAGAATTATTATTGTTAAATTTCTATAGGTGCAAAAAATGACTATATGGTAATTCTTAGCATGTGTGATATGGGTGTGCACTTTAGCTGTAGTTTTTCTGAAAACTTCTGTATTAATCTTCCCCTAAGTGATATTTACTTTCACTTTCAGAAATGTCACAACCTTATCTCAAAAATGTGACGTGAGGTGTATATTCATGTTATTAGTTGTATTCAAATGATTTACAAATTCTCTAAAGTCTGTTTTTGTTCCAACCTGTATGAAAAACACATCATCCATGTAGCTATAATATGCCCTTACGTATTTAGTTAAAGAATTTAATAGAATTAAGAATTTAATGGCGTAGACCATTCAATCAAAATCTGCACTCCAAATCATCACTCCTTCCCTTCCAAGCCTTGCCGTGCATCCAAACAGAGGTTATTCACCCTATATGGGGTATAATCATACTCAACAGACATTTCAAAGCAAATTTTTGGGTCTATTGCCTCCTATTACCCTTGCAAAAATGAAAACATGTATGCTAAATGAAATTTTTTGTGGAAAAAGAGAACTTTTTCATCTTCACAGCTGAACATGTGGGGTTCAAAGTGCTCATCACACAGCTAGATATAATCCTTGGAGGGGGGGGTTGATTTTCAATATGGGGTCACATGTGAGGGTTTTTCACTGTTTAGGTACATCATTGGCTCTGTGACATGGAGTCTGCTAATAATTGCAGCCAATTCTACATTTAAAGCGTCAAATTATGCCCCCTCCTTCCAAGCCCTGCTGTGCACAAAAGCAGTGGTTTTATAATGTGGCGCCCCTGTGACCCGGGTGGCCACATAGGGAACTGCAGCGAGGTAGGAGGAAAAGACAGTTTATATAATAAACACCCTCACAGACATCCCACACACCACTAGGAGGCAGCACCCAACTTTGAGCCCGGAACTCTAGGTGGGCAAGGGGTGGTGGGTTTAGAGAAAAGTGGGTGGGAAGCATGTAGGTCAGGTGACAGAAGGTACAAGTAGAGGAAGAGGAGGAGGAAGGAGTTAGTAGGCCGAGGGTGCCGACCAGTAAAGACCAAGTAGGCCACAGTAGGCTGAGAAGCAAAGACCAAGTAGGCTGAGGGTGCCGAGCTGAAAAGATACAAGAATAGCAAAAAAGAAAAACACACGAGTTCTGGAGGAGTGGGGCTGATGGAGATGGAGAATCCACAGAGTCACAGAAACCATGGAGAGAAAGCTCGTCCATAGCCAGCACCCCAGAGAAGTGTGAGGAAAGAGACAGATCGGCAGCACTGACTAACTAAGAGGAGAAGTCTTCCCTACTGAAGCTGGAATCACACGGGTCAGAGGGAGCCTGATAGTGCCTTGCGGGAGAGGACTATTGCAGGCTAGGCACACTGCAGAGTGTTGGCTCTGACGGGGAACTGAAGATTTACCCGGTATCCCCAGATTCACAGAGAAAATACAGCCTGGAAAGGACACTAGAGAGAGTGAGGGGTCGCAGCTTAGCAACCTGGCTGCAGGGAGTTTAATGGAAACCGGAGTAGAATGCCTGTAACTCGTGTTAAGAAGTGTACTTTACTGAGAAATACTGTGAACTGCTTAAAGGGAACTGACAAGTAAACCCGTTGAACCCTGGCTGTGTGTCCGTGTTTGATTCCAGGGATAAAAAACTGTTTAATACCTTTTCATTCCTGTCAGGAGCAGCCCGACCCGCGGCGGGCTCATCCATCTGGCTGCAGTCCATCCATCCATCCTCCTGGCAGAAGAAGAGCTGCAGCGGTGGTCCCATCACTGACCACACACCGTGGGTGGTGTCACGACAAACTGTATCCTTTGTATATATTCCTCTTTTACTTGTGAGAACCCGGGACACGGTCCGGACCAGGACCTCCGTGACATCCCCAGCAGCGACTCGGCACGGTACCGAGTACCCCGTCCCAGTGGGCTCCACAATAGCATATACACCATGTTCCAAATTATTATGCAAATGTTCTTTTTCTCTGATTTTCCTAAATGGTCAGTGCAAATGATAGTCAGTGTAATAAAAGTCATCACCCATTAGAGTATACATCGAATTTTATTGAAGAAACCTCCCAATTAGGGATGGGCGAATCTACTCGCTAGGACTCGTTACTCGGCGAGTAGTAAGGGACTCGCAGGACTCGGTACTCTGCGAGTTTCCCAGCGTTTACTCGCACAGTAACGAGTCCAATGCAAATCAATGGCAATCTTAGTTTTGTCAGAGATTCTTGCATTGGACTCGCTACTGTGCCAGTGATAGCAGGGAAACTCGCAAAGTAACTGCTGTTACTTTGCGAGCTGAGTCGGCTGTCTGCTCTGTGTACAGGCTGCCGCAGCTCCAGGGTCCTAAAGCCCGCCTGCTCTCCCTGTGCACAGAGATGATGTAGCAGAGCTGAGATTGTTCTCAGTCTGCTCATTCCCTGTGCATAGATATCTATATCTATGCACAGGGGATGTAGCAGAGAGGACATCGCATTTTGGACTACGTCGGACGGAAGAGGATTTTTTTAAATAAAGATGGAGTCCCTAATGGCTTTTTTATTTTATTTCTAATAAAAAATTTTCTCTGTGTTGTGTTTTTTTTTAACCCTTTATTGGAGATTCTTAGTGGCCGGGTCAAACCTGGTCTGACATTAAGAATCTCGGGCTTAATACCAGCTTGTGTAACAAAGCTGGTATTAACCCCTTTATTGCCACCGCCACCAGGGCCGCTGGAAGAGCGGGGTTCAGCGCCAGAGGATGGCGCTTCAATGAACGCGCCATCTTCTGGGGCGGCTGCGGGCTGCAATTTGCAGCGGGGGGTGCCCAGAAAGCTTGGGCCTCCCTGCGCTGCGGATTCCAGCCCCCAGCTGCTTAGCTGTACCTGGCTAGACATAGAAATTGTGCGAAGCCCCACGCATTTTTTTTTTATTATTTCATGAAATTCATGAAATAATAAAAAAAGAGGGCTCGCCTATATTCTTGTGTCCGGCCAGGTACAAATAGGCACCTGGGGGTTGGGGGCAGCCCGTCGCTGCCTGCTGGATCTGGCTGGTTCCAGAAATACGGCGAAGCCCACGTGAAATATTTTTCTGACAAATCAATAAAACAATGTAAATAAAAGGGACTGAATCTTTATTAACCCCTGGACCATGGGCGAGGGGTTAATAAAGATGCAGTCCCTTTTTTAGGATTGTTTTATTGATTTTTCAGAAAAAAAATTACATGGTCTTCGCCGTATTTCTGGAACCAGCCAGATCCAGCAGGCAGCGACGGGCTGCCCCCAACCCCCAGGTGCCTATTTGTACCTGGCCAGACACAAGAATATAGGGGAGCCCTTTTTTTTTATTATTTCATGAATTTCATGAAATAATTAAAAAAAAATGTGTGGGGCTCCGCGCAATTTCTATGTCTAGCCAGGTACAGCTAAGCAGCTGGGGGCTGGAATCCGCAGCGCAGGGATGCCCAAGCTTTCTGGGCACCCCCTGCTGCAAATTGCAGCCCGCAGCCGCCCCAGAAGATGGCGCGTTCATTGAAGCGCCATCCTCTGGCGCTGAACCCCGCTCTTCCAGCGGCCCTGGTGGCAGTGGCACGCTGGGTAATAAAGAGGTTAGGGCCAGCTTTGTATTATCAGCTGGCCCTAAGCCCGAAATTTATGGCGGTCACGCCAATATTAGACATGACCGCCATGAATTTCTATTAAATTGTTTTAAAAAAAACACAACACAGAGAAAATTTTTTATTAGAAATAAAAAAAAAAGCCATTAGGGTCTCCATCTTTAATTAAAAAAATCCTCTTCGGTCCGATGCAGTCCAAAACGCAATGTCCTCTCTGCTACATCCCCTGTGCATAGATATAGATGTCTATGCACAGGGAATGAGCAGACTGAGAACAATCTCAGCACTGCTACATCATCTCTGTGAGCAGGCAGGCTCTAGGACCCTGGAGCTGCACAGAGAAGACAGCTGGACTCGGCTCGCAAAGTAACAGCAGTTACTTTGCGAGTTTCCCTGCTATCACTGGCACAGTAGCCGAGTCTAATGCAAGACAATGGTAATCCTAGTTTTGTCAGCATTTGCCATTGATTTGCATTGGACTCGTGCGAGTAAACGCTGGGAAACTCGCAGAGTACAGAGTCCTGCGAGTCCCTTACTACTCGCCGAGTAACGAGTCCTAGCGAGTAGATTCGCCCATCCCTAGTGATGAGCAGTTTATGAGTGATGAGTTACTGCTACATCAGGCGGGCTCTAGGACCCTGCAGCTGCGGCAGCCTGCACACAGAGCAGACAGCCGGACTCTTATCTGTGCGAGTTTCCCAGCGATTACTTGCACAGTAAACGAGTCCAATGCAAATCAATGGCAATCCTAGTTTAGAGTCTCTGACAAAACTAGGATTGCTTCAGGCTGAAGCTTCCGAGACACATCTGTGATTTGTAAATCGCACACTACTCGCTATTACTCGCTTCCCCATTCATTAACATTGGACTCGCTAGACTCGCAACGAGTAGCGAGTCCCGGGCTCGGACTCGCTAGAGTCAAGCGATTCCGAGTAATTTAGGATTCGCCCATCACTACTCCCAATGATAACAGTATAATGTTCAAAATTTAAAAAAAAACTCTAAATGCACTGTTCCAAATTATTAGGCACAGTAGAGTTTCTAAACATTTGATATGTTTGAAAGAACTGAAAACGTTCATTTGTTGAATTTTCAGCATTGGGAGGTCACATTCACTGAAATAAAAAGCAAATTTAACTCCAAAAATCCTAAGAGGCCACGTTACATGTTAACATAGAAACCCTTCTTTGATATCACCTTCACAATTCTTGCATCCATTGAACTTGTGAGTTTCTGGAGAGTTTCTGCTTGTATTTCTTTGCATGATGTCAGAATAGCCTCCCAGAGATGCTGTTTTGATGTGAACTGCCTCCCACCCACATAGATCTTTTGCTTGATTATACTCCAAAGGTTCTCTATAGAGTTGAGGTCAGGGGAAGATGGTGGTCACACCATGAAGTTTATCTCCTTTTATGCCCTTAACAGCCAGTGACACAAAGGTATTCTTTGCAGCATGAGATGGTGCATTGTCATGCATGAAGATGATTTTGCTCCTGAAGGCACGTTTTTGCTTTTTGTACTATGGAAGAAAGCTCTCAGTCAGAAACTCTATTTACTTTGCAGAGCTCATTTTCACACCTTCAGGAGCCTTAAAGGGGCCTACCAGCTGTTTCCCAATGATTCTGGCCCAAAACATGACTCCTCCACCTCCTTGCTGACGTTGCAGCCTTGTTGGGACATGGTGGCCATCAACCAACCATCCAGTACTCCAGAGGTCCCCAACTCCAGGCCTCAGGGGCCTCAAACAGTGCTGGTTTTCAGGATTTCCTTAGTATTGCACAGGTGATAATTGAATCACCTGCACTGGTGATGATTCCAACTCTTGTGCAATACTAAGGCAATCCTGAAAACCTGCACTGTTGGCGGCCCCTTAGGCCTGGATTTGGGGACCTCTGCACTACTCCATCAATCTGGACCATCCAGGGTTGCTTGGCACTCATCAGTAAACAAGACTGTTTGAAAATTAGGCTTCATGTATGTCTGGGCCCACTGCAACCGTTTCTGCTTGTGAGCACTGTTTAGGGGTGGCTGAATAGTAGGTTTATGCACCACAGCAAGCCTTTGAAGGATCCTACATTTTGAGGTTCGAGGGACTGCAGAGGCACCAGCAGCTTCAAATATCTGTTTGCTGATTTGTAAGGCCTTTTTAGCAGCTGCTCTCTTAATCCGATGAACTTGCCTGGCAGAAACCTTCATAATTCTGCCTTTATCTACACGAACACGTCTGTGCTCAGAATCAGATGCAAATCTCTTCACAGTATGGTGATCACGCTTACATTTTTGTGCAATATCTAATGATTTCATCCCTTGTCCACGGCATTGCACTATTTGTTGCTTCTCGGCAGCAGAGAGATCCTTTTTCTCTTCCATGTTACTTGAAAACTGTGGACTGCTTAATATTGTGGAAAACCCAGCTTTCCTTTTATTGGGCTCACCTGCCAAACTAATTATCACAGGTATGTGAGATTGATTTTAGTGATCCATAGAACCCTGAGACACGATACCATCCATGGGTTTCAATGACAAAAAAAAAAAAAAACTTTATGACACTTAAAACCAATTTGCATAATAATTTGGAACATATTGTAAGGGGTATAAGTGTACTCAGGAGAAGTTGCACAAGAAATGTTGGGGTTTTCTAATGTCCCTGTGAAAATGAAAACATTGGGGCCAAAAGAACATTTTTGTTAAAAAAGTCCAGATATGATACATCTAGATAAAATCCTTGGAGGTATGGTTTTCAAAATGGGGTCACTTATAGGGGTATCCACTGTTTAGGAACATCATGGGCTCTCCAAATGCAACATGGAATCAGCTAACGATTCTATCCAATTTTACATTCAAAAACTCAAATGTCCCTCCTTCCCTTCAAAGCACTGTCATGCACCCAAACAGTAGTTTTCCACCACATGTGGAGTATCAGTGTACTCATGAGAAATTGCATAACAAATTTTATGGTGCAATTTCTCCTGTTATCCTTGTGAAAAGTCAATATTTGAAGCTAAAGGAACATTTTTGTTGGAAAAAGTCCTTACACGTTTTTTTAGTCCCTGTAAAGCACCTGAATGGTCAATAAACTTCTTGGATGCGGTTTTGAAAGTCTAAAGGTGCCGTCACACGCCGCAATCTCGCCTGGAAATCATAAAGGCGATATGTTGCCCCGGAGCAATTACCTTGAAATTGCATCACAGTTGCGGCATGTAATTTGGGAATTTCACGGCGATAAATCGCCCTTTGGCCGTCGCCTAGTTCCTGACCAGTGCTCAGTTATCAACCGCAATCCTTAAGGCGATAATTCCGTGTTGTGGCGATAATGATGGAAAGAGCGTTGCCTATGATTTCCCATAGACGTGCCTCAGCGTGCTGAAGTCCGCGCCCCGTCTGACATAAGTGGTGTGGGCTACTGTGTTCCCATTGGCTGTCAGTTGACACCGCACCATATTTGAAGAGCTGTTCGTTCAGCACCAAACACATCTTCAGCTACACAACCGTCCGCAAACTCAATGCAAACTCCGATAGACAATGGCGTCATGTATTAGCCAGCCTCCCAGAGCACGCTGACCAATCGTAATGTTGTTGCATTGTTCAATGAGCGTGTATGGGGCGCTGTATACACCACTGTGGCACATCTATCTCTTCGCCGCGCTGAACATGTACGCCCAAATTGCCTTTGAGATTGCGGCGTGTGAAGCGGCGATGGAATTAGGCAAGATTGGTTTCGCTATAGGGGAGGCGATTTCAGGAGCGACACATTGCCTTAGCTTCAGGCAAAATTGTGGCGTGTGATGCCGCCATTGGCGATCTAAGGTGACCACGAGAAACGTTAGTGCGCATGTTAGATCACCACATATCGCCAGCCGAGATTGTGGCGTGTGACAGTACCTTTAGGCTGGCTTCACACCACATTTTTTGCCTGTCCGTCTTAGATCCTGTAATTTGCAGGATCAGATGGACCGGCATGGATGTGTGCCAACAGATGTCAATTATGCCTCCAGTGTAAGCTCCGGGAAGGAGAGAGAGAGAGAGAGAGAGAGAGATCTGGAATAGAAATTTGGCTGGGAGGAACAGTGAACTTGTACTGAACATTCTCAGTAACTGAAACCGAATCCGGGAAACGATCCCTTTTTTCCCAGATCCGTCACCATAGACATCCATTTAATATGCGCCAGACTGCAGTGGATTAGTTTTCTGCCCGTTTTTGTCCAGTGCGCTCAATAATGGTGCAGTCTCCAATTCTGGGTCCCAGAAAAAAACAGGACACAAACGAATCCAGCACCGAATTCACACACCTAGATGGCCATAAATGACAAATCCGGCACAATAGCGATACATGGGTGGCAAAACAGGATCCCTGCCTATCCGTTTAAAAACAAATAGACCCGGATCCCCAAAAACGTAGTGTGAGGCCAGCCTAAGAGGTGCAGTTTTTAGAATGATGTCACCTTTGGATATTTTCTGCCATAAAGTCTCAAATATGATGTGGTCCCTAAAAAAAAAAGAGGTTTTGTAAATTTTGTTGGAAAAATGAGAAATTGCTGATAAATTTTAAACCCTTCTAACTGAAATGAAATAAATGAATGAAAAAAAAAATGTTTTAAATATTGTGCTCATGTAAAGTAGACATGTGAGAAATTTTATTTATTAACAATTTTTTGCGATATAATCCTCTCTTCCATTGGTATCACTGACCTTGCCCTCTCCTGGATCTCCTCCTACATTTCCTACCACACATTTAGTGTCTCCCACTCCCACACAACCTCCTCACCTCATCCCCTCTCTGTTGGGGTCCCTCAAGGCTCTGTACTGGGACTCCTCCTTTTTCCATCTATACCCTTGGTCTGGGACAACTCATAAAGTCACATGGCTTCCAGTACCACCTGTACGCTGACGACATTCAAATCTACCTCTCTGGCCCTGATGTCACCTCTCTGCTGTTCAGAATACCTGAGTGTCTATCAGCCATATCATCCTTCTCTTGTCGCTTCCTAAAACTCAATGTACACAAAACCGAACTCATCATTTCTCCTCCATCTCCCACACCTTCATTACCTGATCTATCTATCGCCATAAATAACATCACTCTTTGCCCTCTACCTGACGTCCGCTGCCTCGGAGTAACCCCTGACTCTGCCCTGTCCTTCAAACCGCATATCAAAGCCCTTGCTACCTCTTGCCACCTCCAACTCAAGAATATTTCCAGAATCCGTCCCTTCCTCAACCCTCCATCTACTAAACTACTGGTGCATGCCCTCATCATCTCCCGTCTCGACTACTGCAACTTCCTCCTCTGTGGCCTCCCTGTTAACTCTCTTCTCTTACACCTCTCCAATCTGTCCTTAATTCTGCTGCCTGATTAATCCACCTCTCTCCTTGCTATTCCTCCACTTCTCCCCTCGGCAAATCCCTCCACTGGTTCCCAATTCACCAGTGCATCCAATTCAAACTCCTAACATTGACTTACCAAGCCATCTACAATCTGTCCCTCCCATATATCTCTGAACTAATCTCCCGATATCATCCAACTCGTATCCTCCGATCTTACCAAGACCTCCTCCTTTCCTCCGCACTTGTACGTTCCTCATCTAACCGCCTGCAAGACTTCACCCAAGCATCCCCTATCCTCTGGAACTCTGCACCCAAAACGTCGGACTGTCCCCTACACACGGAACCTTCAAGCAGAACCTGAAAACCCATCTCTTCAGAACAGCTTACAAGGTGCAATGACCACAGTGCCACCTCACTACGACTGGACCTAGTGCTCCACCACCATTGGACCTGGCGCTCCACCACCATTGGACCCGGCGCTCCACCACTAGCAGAGCAGACCCAACTTACTATCTCTCTCCACTGCCCTGTAGAATATAAGCCCACAAGGGCAGGGTCCTCTCTCCCCTCTGTATCAGTCTGTCACTGTAAGTTTGTTTATTGTATTTTTAACGTGCTTGTATGTAACCCTGTCTCATGTACAGCACCATGGAATCAATGGTGCTCAATAATAATAATAATAATAATGTATCTCTTAGGTTTAAGCGTATAAAATTTCAAAGTTTAAAAATTGCAAACCTTCTGCTAAAATTTCTGTTTATTTTTCACGAATAAATACAAAAAAAATATCATCGTAAACTTACCATTGATATGAAGTACAACAGGTCACAAAAAAGTCTCAGAATCTGTAGGACCCATTGAAGTGTTCCAAAGTTAGTACCTCATAAAAGTGATGCTGGTCAAAATTGCAAAAAATGGCCTGGCCATTAAGGTCAAAACAGGCTAGAAGGTAAAGGGGTTAAAGGGGTATTCCCATGAAAAAGAGTTAAATCTGAAGCTGATTTTAATCAATAGATCTTGGAAAAATAATACCTTTCTCAATTGGATGTGTTTAAAAACAAGTGTTGCGGTGCTGAGAATATCTTATAAACATAATTTTTTAAACACATCCAATTGGAGAAATTATTATTATTCTAAGTTCTATTAAAGTTTAATTAAGTTAAGTTTATTAAAATAAATTTTGTTCATCATGTAACCCCATTAAATTTGACCAGTAAACCAGTTGCAAAATGTTAATCTATTTTTGCATTCAACCTTATTTTTTTTTAAAAGTAATTTTTTATTGATTTATCCTTCCTTGTCGACAAAAATAAAACCTAAGTTTTACAACCCTAACATGTTACATAACAAAGTAGCTACATGTAGATTTACGACAGTAATCAAACAGGTGGAAATAACATACCATATGGTCATGCTATTGTCAAAGAGCACTTGTCAGAATAAAGGCACTAACTGGATAATGGTAATGGTCACGAGATCTAGATATGTGATGTTTATTAGATTGTAAAGTAAGATAAATATTTTAAAAAAGGTTTTATACTTTTATCTTCTATTCATATACCATAGTAAATGGGACATCAATGCGGCTGGGAGATGTTATAAGGCATCTACAACGACAGAAGAGAAGCCTACCAATAGATTTACATTGTCATCTGAAAAACATATTATAGTTACCACTGAATTATGTATAATGGAATTAAGCACTTTAGATGTATCAAATATTATATGTATAAAATAAGATATTCACTGTAGCACTTTATAAAAAAGTAAAAAAAGTAACAAAATAAATAAAACAACCCTTTTAAGCATCATAAAAGAGGTTGAAAAGCGTTATTTATGGGAAGGTGGTGTATATGACTGGCATCTATGGATCTGAATAACCTATATAACCCTAAAAACTGTACTGCTGATACAGTAGGTGAACTTGCTAGATGTGTTGTAGGGCACTGTAGCGAGTGAACCCTGGGTGAAGGGTATAACCAATCAGAATAACTGAACGCGGCGACCAATCAGAATAGTGGCACGCGCCATGGCGCCATATTTCAAATACACTGAGTGCAGTGTATTTGAAATATGGCGCCAAGGCGCGCGCCGCTATTCTGATTGGTCGGCGCTGAATGCGTTGACCAATCAGAGGAGCGGCATTCAAACCATGCACCGCTTCTCTCATTGGTCGCCGCATTCAGCGCCGACCAATCAGAATAGCGGCGCGTGCTATGGCGCCATATTTCAAATACACTGAGTACAGTGTATTTGAAATATGGCGCTATGGCGCACGCCGCTGTTCTTATTGGTCGGCGCTGAATGCGGTGACCAATCAGATTAGCGGTGCGTGCCATGGCGCCATATTTCAAATAAAATGTGCGGCATGGTGCGTACCGATCCTCTGATTGGTCGGCGCTGAATGCGGTGACCAATGAGAGCAGCAACGTGTGGCTTGAATGCCGCTTCTCTGATTGGTCGCCGCATTCAGCGCCGACCAAGAGCGGCTCGCGCCATGGCGCCACATTTGAAATACAATGTGCGCCATGGCGAGCACCGCTATTCTGATTGGTCGGCGCTGAATGCGGCAACCAATGAAATATTTTAAAAACATTGTGCATCTTGGCGCGCCGCCCCGCCGCGTTCAGCAGTGACCAATGAGAAAAGCGGTGCGCGGTTTGAATGCCACTTCTCTGAGACGCGGCATTCAAACTGCGCGCCAAGTCTCTTATTGGTTGCCGACAGCCGCGGCCACCAATGAGAGTCGTGGTATTCAAATTGCGATATTGGCGCGCAATTTGAACTGCCTCTCATAGTGTGACACAGTTCACTCCTGTTTACAAGGTCTGTCAGTCAGTGTGACGCAGTTTACTCCTGTCTATAAGGTCTGTCAGTCAGTGTGATGCAGTTTACTCCTGTATACAAGGTCTGTAAGTCAGTTTGATGCAGTTTAGTGCTGTATACAAGGTCTGTCAGTCAGTGTGACGTAGTTTACTCCTGTGTATAAGGTTTGTCAGTCAGTGTGACACAGTTTATTGCTGTCTACAAGGCTGTCAGTCAGTGGGACGTTCTTCACTCCTGATTACAAGACTGTCGGTCAGTGTGACAAACTTCATTCCTTTCTACAAGGCTGTCAGTCAGTGGGATGTAATTCATTCCTGTCTACAAGGCTGTCAGTCATAGTGTGACGAACCTTACTCCTGTCTACTAGGTCTGTCAGTCAGTGTGACACACTTCACTCCTGTCTACAAGGTCTGACAGTCAGTGTGACGAAGTTCACTCCTGTCTATAAGGCTGTCAGTCATTGTGTGCTGTTCTTCAGTCATATATACATATTCTAGAATGCCTGATGCGCTAGAATCGGGCCACCATCTAGTGTATGTGTGTATATATATATATCTACTCTATAATTGCCGTAGGCATTTTCATGTCGGCCCCCGACGTGCCGTGGCTATGTCACACTCTGTGACGTCATCACGCCGAAGCATTGGCCGCGAAGCGGCCATTGCGAGCCGTCGCAATGCCCGCGAAGCGGGCATTGCGACCCCTCGCCGTTGTCATCCCGCTCCGGAGCAGCTGCTCCGGAGCCTGTGCCTCTGTGCCCCTGTGCCTCAGTGCCCCTGTGCCCCTGTGATCCCGCTCCGAAGCAGCTGCTGTCAGCTCATGCTGACACAGCTGCTCCGGAGCCTGTGCCCCTGTCATCCCGCTCCGGAGCAGCTGCTCCGGAGCCTGTGCCCCTGTGCCTCAGTGCCCCTGTGCCCCTGTGATCCCGCTCCGAAGCAGCTGCTGTCAGCACATGCTGACACAGCTGCTCCGGAGCCTGTGCCCCTGTGATCCCGCTCCGGAGCAGCTGCTGTCAGCACATGCTGACACAGTGCTCCGGAGTCTGTGCCCCTGTGCCCCTGTGCCCCAGTGCCTCTGTGCATCAGTGCCCCTCTGCCCCAGTGACCCTGTGCCTTTGTGCCCCTTTGCCTCTGTGCCCCTGTGCCCCTGTGGATTACCGCAACCGCGCCGCATATGTGCCGCACCTGCCGCAAGTCCCCCTATACTTTCTATGGGGATTACCGCAATCGCGCCGCAAGTGTAATGCGGTTACACTTGCGGCGCGGTTGCGGTAATCTCCATAGAAAGTATAGGGGGACTTGCGGCAGGTGCGGCAAGTGCGGTTTTGCACTTGCGGCATGTTTGCCCGCGAAAAATCCCGTGGCAGACTACGCTGTTGCTGGGTGGCAACACATTTTGCCTACCAATCACTATACTCCCCTTTGCCTACCAATCACTATACTCCCACCTGACGCAATTTTAATTTTATAGTGTTTACTTTAACTTTTCCTCACAAATTATTCCTGCCTTGGTGATCCTGTGGACGGACGTCGGAAAACCAGTGCTGGAACCTCATCCCTACAAGACATCTTTTTGGCCAATATAATCGATTAATAATTATTATTAATTATTAATATTAATATTATTATTAGTGTTAATATTAATTATTATTATTAATCGATTATGGCTTGGTGATCCTGTGGGACGGACGTCAGAAAACCAGGGCTGGAATCTCATCTCTACAAGATCAGCTAAGATATCTTTTTTAACTAATATAATTGATTATTCATTACGATTATTTATTAATATTATTATTTTTAGTTTTAATATTAATTATTATTATTTATATATTATTATTATATTTATATTTATAATTATATGTCTTTTTGGATCAATATAATTCATTATTCATTATGATTATTAATTAATATTATTATTATTAGTGTTAGTATTAATTATTAGTATTAATCCATTATTAATATTATTATATTGATATATTCATAATTATATATATATATATATATATATATATATATATATATAAGATATATATATAGAGAGATATATATATATATATATATATATATATATAGAGAGAGAGGTCATATTATATATATGTATATGATTAGTATATATATATATTGTATATCAATCTATATATATCAGCTAAGATATCTTTTTGGCTCAATATAATCGATTAGTTATTGGCTAATATAATCGATTATTTATTGATATATTCATAATTAGATATATATATATTGATATAGATATATAGAGATAGATTAATATATATATATATATATATATATATACATGTCATATTATATATATGTATATGATTACTATATATATATATATATTGTATATTAATCTCTCTCTATTATTTATTTTGTTTTTTTATTTACTATTTTTATTATTATTAAATTGATTTATTATTTTTTATTTTAAGTGAATTTATTTGTATTAGAATAATTTAATTTTATTAAAAAACCCCATCTGCGGCCCGGTTGCGGTAATCCCCATACAAATTCGCACTTGCCGCACCTGCCGCAAGTCCCCCTATACTTTCTATGGGATTACCGCAACCGCACCGCAACTTGCACTTGCGGCGCGGTTGCGGTAATCCTTATGGGTATTACCGCAACCGCGCCGCAAGTGCTCCCACTCAGCCAGCGACTCGCAATGCGGCCCGATTGCGGTAATCCCTATGGGTATTACCGCAATCGCGCCGCAAGTGCTTGCACTCAGCCAGCAACTCGCAATGCGGCGCGGTTGCGGTAATGCTTATGGGATTAATCTATATATATATCTTTTTGGCACAATATAATCGATTATTTATTGATATATTCATAATTATATATATATATATATGTATAGATATATATATATATATATATAGATATATAGAGATAGATTAATATATATATACATATCTATGTCATATTAAATATATGTATATGATTAGTATATATATATATTGTATATTAATCCCTCTCTCTCTCTCTCTCTCTCTCTCTCTCTCTCTATATATATATATATATATATATATATATATATATATATATATATATATATATATATATATACACATTATATAGATAAATATATATATATATATAATATTATATATATATATATATATATATATATATATATATAGAGATGTCATATTATATATATGTATATGATTAGTATATATATATATATTGTATATTAATCTATATATATATATATATATATATATATATATATACACACACATTGTAATATATAATATACATAATTTATTTAACTTAATAATATATATAATATATTTTTACGATATTATTTATATATAAAAATATTTTGCATATATTGGTATTAAATAAATTATTGATCTATATGTTACACAATTATATAAATCTTTTTCAGGCTTATATTAACTTTTTGTCTGAAATTATGTCAGTGCCTGAATATTAAATCTATATTATCTATTTATAATTCTTTTAACATCATTTGACATCTATATGTAAATAATGCTCCTTACTTCATTAACTTCTTTGGTGACTTTTTTTTATCTTAATTTTTTTCTTGCCACCACTTGCCCAACCCCTGTCACTATACACCCCCATATGTCCTCACCCCCCCTCCATATGTCCGCACACCCCCGCTAATTCGCGGCTGATGCAGTGAAAAAACCGCATCTGCCACGTTTGCTGCATAAGCGTTACACTTGCGGTGCAGTTGCGGTAATCCCCATACAAAGTATAGCGGGACTTGCGGCAGTTGCGGCAAGTGCGGTTTTGCATTTGCGCCAAGTGTGGCTGCGAAAAAAACACGTTGGTTTTTGCCTAACAATCATTATACCCCCCCGCCATTTTAGTGATTAATAATATGTTTAATCCGCCATTTTATAGTGTTTCCTTTAACTTTTCCTCACAAATCATTCCTGCCTTGGTGATCCTGTGGAAGGACGTCGGAAAACCTGTGCTGGAACCTCATCCCTACAATATCAGCTAAAGATATCTTTTTGGGCCAATATAATCGATTATTTATTTATATATTCATAATTATATATTATATATATATATATATATAGATATATAGATATATAGATATAGATTAATATATATATATATATATATAGATATATATGTCATATTATGTATATGATTAGTATATATATATATTGTATATTAATCTATATATATATATAAATATAAATATATATATATATATATATATATATAATATACATTGTAATAAATTGTAATATATAATATACATTATTTATTTAAGTTAATAATATATATAATATATTTTTATTATATATTTTTATGATATAATTTATATATAAAAATATATTGTATATAATAAAAATTATCAATATAAATATTACTACTTTGACTATATTGCTATGCAAAATGTATATTGATTGCTTCCTTAAATAATATACTGTAGCTATTATTGCATACATTTTCCTGTACTGTGCTCAGTATGAGCTCTGAGAAACAAAGAAGCTCTGTTAGAGCTAAGAATGCTGCACGCCAGCGCAAGAAGCGTGCGCAGGAAGATCTGGAAACAAGACGTCTCCGTTTGCTTAAGCTCACGGAGGATTTGAATAAAAGAATTGTAAAGGAGTCTGCTGAAGAAAGAAGCAGTCGGTTGGCAAAAAAAGCTGAGGCGGAACGCAAAAGACGCAAAAAACAACAGG
This sequence comes from Allobates femoralis, assembly GCA_033576535.1. NCBI lineage: Eukaryota > Metazoa > Chordata > Amphibia > Anura > Aromobatidae > Allobates > Allobates femoralis. The sequence goes on along the minus strand of JARQOC010000005.1, from coordinate 258,521,471 downwards.
TGAAGGTGCAAGGAGAACCATTTACCTCTGATATGGCGTCCATATCTGGGTGTCCAACACTTTCTGAAACTCAACTGCCTACAACATCTGGCCGTAAACAAGAAAAGGTGAAGGTGCAAGGAAAACCATCTACCTCTGATATGGCGCCTATATCTGTGTCTCCAACACTTTCTGAAACTCAACTGCCTACAACATCTGGCCGTAAACAACAAAAGGTGAAGGTGCAAGGAAAACCATCTACCTCTGATATGGCGCCTATATCTGTGTCTCCAACACTTTCTGAAACTCAACTGCCTACAACATCTGGCCATAAACAACAAAAGGTGAAGGTGCAAGGAGAACTATCTACCTCTGATATGGCGTCCATATCTGTGTCTCCAACACTTTCTGAAACTGAACTGCCTACAACATCTGGCACGGGTAAAGTGAAGGGCAAATGTTCTTCTAAAAAAAGAACACACAAGATTGCTTCTGCCATGACAAAACATCAATTGGCTAAAGTCAAACGTTTACAAATTATGTCACCTACCTCAAAACAACGCCATTTGGCTCATTTGGCTGCCTCACAGCGTCAATTACGCCAAAAAAAAATCCTCTGTAAGAAGTCTCCAGTCACTACTTCTTTTCTTGAATGTGTTGACAGTTCTACACAGCCACGCCTTATTTATGTAGGCATCTACAAAAAAGGTCATCGGTTGCTCACTTCACCTACGTCATCAATCCCTATTGGCTTTACTAATGACGATACCGGTATTTTAGAACATACCTGTGGGCCCATGAATGTGTTATGTGAACATTGTGAAGCACAACATTTTGAGGCTGAAAGGCCATCTGATGGACAGTTCTCCCTTTGTTGTCACAAGGGCAAAGTTAAGGTACCATTACCTCAGTACCCTGAGCTGTTCACTACTTTACTGAAAGGAGACAGCCCATATAGTAAAAATCTCATGGAGAATATCAGGAGCATTAATAGTTCCTTTGCATTTGCTTCGATGGGTGCAAGTGTTTCTCAACCACCTGGACACGGTCCTTATTGTTTCCGGATTCACGGCCAAATTTACCATAGAACTGGAACTCTCCACCCCGCTGAAGGTCAAGTTCCAGCATATGCACAGCTCTATATTTTGGATAGTGCTACTGCTACTGAACAACGCCTACAGTCTCCAGAAAATCTCAAGTGTAATCCAGCCTTGATGAGAATTATTGCTGAGCAATTGGAAGGTATTAATCCCTTTGTTTCAGCTTACAAAATGTTACGGCAAGTGGAGGAAGAGGAAGAACAGAAAGCATTGGAACATGGCACAAAAATGCCTAATATCATCATGGCAATTAAACAAGACAGAGAGCAAGACCCAAGACGGTATAACAACCCTACTGTCCATGAAGTTGCAGTCATCTTTGAAAATGCTGATGGAGAGCCACCATTTAATAGAGACATTTTAATACATCTAAAACCAGACATAAATAATCCGTTGGTCCCCAAAACACAGCAAATAAGTATTTTACACAGTAATTTGGATGCATTACTGTATCCATTGTTTTTCCCTCATGGAGAGCAAGGGTGGCATGAATCACTCATGCACCAAGGCCAAAATGTTCGCAGGGTGACACAGCTGTAGTATTACTGTTATTTGCTGTCAGTACGGACAGAATTCAATCCTGTCCTTAATGGAGGTAAACTGACACAGCAGTACTTGGTGGATGCCTATGTTAAGATCGAGGCCAATCGTTTAAATTTTATACGCCAACACCAGAAGGATTTGAAGGTGGAAGATTATTGTCTCCTTCAAGAACATTTGCTGAGAAAATCCGTAGAAAAAGGAATCCCCATTGGCAAAACCGTAATTTTACCATCTTCCTTTGAGGGAAGTCCCCGAAACATGCAGCAGAGGTATCAAGATGCCATGGCGATTGTAACTAAATTTGGAAGACCAGATCTTTTTATAACGATGACCTGCAATCCGAAATGGAGTGAAATTGCAACCAATTTACAGCCATGGCAGCGTGCTGAACATCGCCCGGATTTAGTGGCCCGTGTATTCAGGATTAAACTTGAAGCCCTTTTGAAAGATATTAATTCTGGATTATTTGGCAAGGTTTGTGCTATGGTTCATGTGATAGAATTTCAAAAGCGAGGCCTACCACATGCTCACATTCTAATTATTCTGGATGCCAACTCAAAACTAAGAACTGAGGTGGAAGTGGACAATACTGTTTGGGCTGAAATTCCTGATCCATCACATTACCCTGTGCTCCATCAAATTGTCATGCAACACATGATCCATGGCCCCTGTGGACAACACAATCCCAATTCTCCATGTATGGAGAATGGAAAGTGTAAAAAAGCTTTTCCCAAACAGTTTCAAACAAAAACTGTTATACCTGAGGATGCATATCCAAGTTATCAAAGAAACGAAGGACCTTCTTTTCAACACCATTCCAAGATGATTGATAATTCTTGGGTGGTTCCATATAACCCTTTCCTTCTATTAAAATATAAGTGCCATATCAATGTGGAAGTATGTGCTTCCATTCAGAGCGTAAAATACCTCTTTAAATATGTGTACAAAGGTCATGACAAAGCCAATGTGGAAATTTGTGAAACCAACATCAGACACGATGAAACTCATAAATTCATGGATTCCAGATATGTCAGTGCACCAGAGGCAGCTTGGCGAATCTTTGCTTTCCCAATGCATAGACAATCTCACAGCATTATTCGTCTTGCAGTACATCTGCCTCATTCACAATCACTTTTTTTTCACGAGGGTGATTCTGCGGACAACATCAGTTATTCAATGGACAGACAATCAACACTCATGGCCTACTTTACCCTCAATGAGAATGATCCCAATGCTCGGGAGTACTTATATCGTCAAATTCCTGAGCATTATGTTTGGAAAGAAGGTGCATGGGAAGTTAGAAGGAGAAGAGGTGCTTCAGTCATTGGTAGACTCTACACTGTTAGTATTCAAGAACAAGAACGTTATTTTTTAAGGCTGTTGTTACTCCATGTTAAAGGAGCTACAAGTTTTGATAACCTTAAGACTGTTAAGGAAGTCACATACCCAACGTTTAAAGAGAGCGGCATTAGCCCTTGGATTGCTCTTCGATGACAGTGTTTGGAGAAAAACTTTATTGGATGCCTGTGTTCTCAATATGCCTGCACAGCTCCGTGACATGTTTGCATATATATGTGTCTTTGGTCCTCCTAATCATCCCCTGGAGTTGTGGCAAGAATTTAAACAACACTTCGTTCAAGATTACTGCCATGCCTACCACCCTGACACTGATGATTGTGAGCATTGTGAAGGATATGCCATGACTGATGTTGAACATGTTTTAAAATTTCATGCTAAACATTTTATTGATTTTAATCTGCCACGCCCAAAAAGAAAACCACACATTCGTCCTCAATACAACAAAGAAGAAGAGTTAGTAAGAGCACATGAAATGAAAGCCACCTTAAATGATCAACAACGTTTGGCCTATACTGCAATCCATAAAGCTTTAGAGGATACAAGTGATAAGCCAAAGTGCTTTTTCCTTGACGGTCCCGGTGGAAGTGGGAAAACATATCTCTATCATCTATTGATTCATGAACTGAGAGGAGAAGGAGAAGTTGTCTCACCTGCAGCCAGTACAGGGATTGCTGCTAATCTATTGCAAGGAGGAAGAACTATCCATTCACTGTATGGCATACCAATACCAATTAATGAGACATCCGTTTCAAGAATCAAAAATGATACTGATGCGGCCCAACATTTGAAGACTACCAAACTCTTCATCATCGATGAGTCTACTATGTTGTCAAAATACGCTTTGCATGTAATTGATCAATTATTACGGGATGTCATGACAACTGATGTCTCCAAGAAAAATAAATTACCCTTTGGAGGGAAAGTCATTGTTCTGGGAGGAGACTTTCGGCAGTGTCTTCCTATCATCTCTCATGGAACAAGGACAGACATCGTAGAGAGCTGCATTAAATATTCACGACAATGGCAGCTTTTCAATCAATTGCCGCTCATTAACAACATGCACTCCATTGATTCTGAATATAGCAATTGGTTAATTCAATTGGGAAATGGAGAATTGTCCAATGATTAAAACCTTGGTGATGATGTCATTGAGGTCCCGCAAGACATGATCTGCACTGGCTCTTTAATCTTGGACATATTTGGTCAAAACATTGTCATTGATGTGAATAATGACGAAAGTATTCAGAATGCTGCATCACATGCCATTCTTTGTCCCAAAAATGACGCTGTGGATTTGATCAATTCAAAAGTTATGGATTGTATTCCTGGAGAATACATGGAATATATGAGCCATGATTCCATTGATCCAGATGAGACGGAAAATCCCGAACAATATCCCGTGGAATTTCTAAATTCTCTAACACCAACAGGAATGCCTTCTCATCTCCTGAAATTAAAAGTTGGTACAATTATAATGCTTTTGCGTAATTTTAACAGCAGAAAAGGACTTTGCAACGGGACTCGGATGATTATTATTGCTTTGTTTGACAACTTGATACAAGCAAAAGTAATTTCTGGCTCGGATGAAGGAAATGTAGTCTTCATTCCAAGAATTGATCTCTGTCCATCAGAGACTGGATTGCCTTTCAAACTAAGACGTCGGCAATTTCCCGTGAAGCCTGCCTTTGCCATGACCATAAATAAATCCCAAGGACAAACTTTGGAGAAAGTGGGGATTTATTTGCCAGAACCTGTTTTTGGTCATGGACAATTATATGTGGCTTTCTCACGTGTGAAGAGACGATGCAATGTGAAGGTGAAAGTGGTGGATTCATGCATTCAAGGCAAATTGGTGCCTAACTGTGAGAAAGTCTTCACCAAAAATATTGTCTATCGGAATATTTTGGGATGAACTTTTGCATATTTTATATTTTTACCTTTTCTATTTAAAAAAAAAAAAAAAAAAAAAAAAAAAAAAAAATTAGTTTAGTCTTTTCAATTTCAGTTTTTTATGTGCATAGTTTATACAATGTTTGTGGAAAAACACATTTCAGATTTCATTGGAGATGTGTATCATTCTGATTTTCTCACAGGGTGATAGAAACCACTATTTAAAGCTCCAGTGCTTTACGTGCTGAGAGATTTGATTCTTATTCTTTAAAGGGAGAGGTTTTTGTGAACAGCTAAGAGACGGGTGGGACGGCTGTTCACACACATCTCATTAGCAAGGTGTGTTCCACATGTTTAGATAGATAGGGACAAACATAAATTATTAATTAGATTCTACCACGACATTTTTCTTAGATTTTTTCACTTTGTTGAGGAATATACTAAATGATAATAATTGTTCATGAATCACTTATCAAGAACATACTTGCTGTAATTTTCATAATTGCATATATGTAATTTGTACTTAACTTGCAGTTTGTGCAGACAACATAGTTGCGGCAGTGTCATCTATATCAACTGCAGTCACCTGTGGTTAGTTAGTGGATGCATCTTATGCACCTGCTGAAGCTATGTTAACTCCATTTACTGTAGGTTAACTACAAGTTTTTTTGTTATTGTATGGATATTGCTGCAAGTCTGTAGTTGGTAACTCCTTCTGTATCAATTTACAAAATTTTATTATTTACATCACAATCCTCAAAAAATCTAAGAAAAATCCAGCTATTAAAAATATCTAAATTATATCAATTCGGATTTAGTTAGAGTAGGTCCCACCAGGCGTAAGGGCATCTTGACGCGATTGGTGGGCTGACACAAAGTGGCTGATACATATATTAGTACTGTTAATTCATCAATTCAAAAAATTGACATATTAAGAAGTATTGCTACTTTGTGTTCTAAGACCCTTACAACATAATAGTTCAATTTTCCTTAAATGATATCAACCATACTAATATATGTAGTTGGTGTAAAGATGTCATTGGAATAATTGGATTATTATTTGAAAATATAAAAAAAAATTTAAAAATATTCTAGACACCCGATGCATTTGCATCGGGCTCACAGCTAGTATATATATATATATATATATATATATATATATATATATATACACACTGTATAGTACTGTGTAGTATGTATATATATATTTTTCGTTGCAAATTTTTGAAAAGTCCCAAACCTGACAGTGAAAAATGAAACAAATATTACAAAGTAAAAAATTATTTCTTCTTGAAGACAACATACATAAACATTTTTCCTGCGTTTTTTGAGCTGTAAAACAGGATTCACTTTTCAAAAAATGCAACACGTATTCACACATTGCATTTACGATTTGTTTTTTCTGTATTGTGGGTGCTGCATTTTTTTTTCTCCATTTCGAATGGTACCATATAAGAAAATTGGATGAGAACAATGCCACAGAAAGTAACTTGCCCCTTTTTTGGACAGATCACTTTTCCAGGATAAAATAGATCACACCACAAATTCCCAGTCTAAATGGCAAAAAAATGAAAACCCATTGACTTTGGTTAGGGTCACATTTAGAAGGCAAAATGCGGTTACTGCATCCAGTTCCGGATGTGGAAATCTCATGTCCCTTCAGACTAATTTTGCCCTCCAAGTGTGTCCCTAAATCCACATGCGGTAACCGGATTTCCACTTAATGTGGCATCTAGTTGCCGGATGCAGTAGACGTTGTGGTGATAATAAACGTTCCCCGGCTTCCAAGCATGGTATTAAATAGGTTGGATTCGAATTGTCCCGGATTGTCCCGGATCCGGAACAATCCGGGACGATGGACACCCATTTTAAAATGCGCTGGATTGTACCGGACCAGGAGAATCCGAGAAAATCCGGTTTTGTCTGCTTTTTTTCAAGGGACTATAAGAATCATTCATGATCCTTTTGGTCCCGCGGACTGAAAATGGCTTCACCCAGATCCACCCGGACAGCACAAAACCGGACGCCAATACACTCGGGGAAACGCAATGCTGTTGAGGCGATCCGGTTTTAGTATTGCTGTCTATGGGTGCGGATCCGGATCCAGTTTTGAGCATTTTTCTTGCTCAAAACCGGATCAGGATCTGCAATTGCAACCGCAAATGTGACCCTGGCCTTTCTCAGGATTATATTTGAGTGATCCATTAACTGCATTTTCACTGGAAGAACGGATGCAAAAAAAGGATAAAAACCGGTGTGTATGAATGTACCCATACACTAAACCTAACCCTAAAAGCAAAAAATGAAAGAACAAATTATTAAAAGAAAAATCGGACTAGGGGGATGACATGGGTTGTGGGATGATCAAGGGGGTGATTAGGTTATTGGTGATTATGGGGAAGATTTTTTTTAATCTAGCTATAAAAAATATTTTCATCTTCACTGACAGCAATTTTATTGCATATCTAGGGTCACTCTTGAGCCCTGGATCCATTAAAACCATCAGTTTTTCCAAGTTGAAAATGTTGAAAAACTGATCTGTTAATGGATCCATAGGCTCCAATGCAAAAAATGCAGTGTCAAAATGCACTGCTTAAAAACGCTATGTATTTTTTACTGCACCCAAAAATGCTGCTAGCAGTGTTTTTGGGTGCAGTAAAAAAACGCATACCATTTTTTTTTAACATGGGGCCCTATGGGAAATGCATCCATTAACTCATGGTACATATAGGTACTATGCGTTAATGCATAGCGTTTTTGGGATGCAATCATGACAATCTCCAAAAAACAGAATCAGGTTTGGAATAGGCAGAAAAACGGACTGCGATGTGTGACCCTAGCCTATCTCTACGTGGAGAGCTTTATGAATCAGAGTCTGCTGCAGGTCACCCTGCTACTGCAGCAGTTTGTAGTTTAAAGCTTGTGTAGTCATCTCAAGGTCAGTCCTGATATCGCAATCCTGAGCACTGTGGCCATATTGTTAACAATATCAGCAAAATGCCCCTATGTCTCCAAGCACCAGATATGCTTCCTCTAAATGACCTCTGCACCCAAGTCGTGACAGATGAAGGAGCTTGGAGAGCCAGAACTGTCTCCCAAAGCTATACTCATTTAATTTGCATCAGGTCTTTCAGTTCTTCTCCCAGTGCATGAACCACATCCTTCATAGATTCAGAGTCTTCAAACCTTGGCTAACTTTCTGTCACTTGTGTGCTACTCACTGTTTTATGAAGCACAGGTATGGATTCCTCCTCCTTCTGTATAGCAGCAAGGTATCCATTGAAAAATATCAGGTCAGCCATCATCCGAGTCAGTTCTTGCAACTTGTTCTGTAAGAATTTGTTTGCTAGCCCAAATATGAAATGATACCACTGCAGTCTATCCACCTCCTGGAAAACTACCATGGTGCAGACATCTCGAGGTCATCCTTGGCATTGCAATCCTGGGCAATGTTGCCATCTTGTCAACAATACCAGCAGAAGGGCCCCCCTAGGGTCTCCAAGCATCAGACATGTTTCCTCCAAATGGCCTCTGCACCTGAGTTGTTACAGATAAAGAATCTCGGGGAGTCAGATCAATCTTTTGAGACTAGACTGGTCTAATCTACATCAGGTATTTCAGTTTGGATCGTAGTACCTGTAAACACATCCTTCAAAGACTCCAAGTCTTCAGACCCTAGCCGACTTTCTGTCATCTGGGTGCTACTCACTGTTTTGTGAACCAACGGTATGGACTCCTCCTCCCTTCTATTGCAACAAGGTAGAAATGGTAAAACTTGAAGGCAGCCACCATGTGGGTCACTTCTTGTAGCTTATTCTGTAAGAATTTGTTGGCTTAGTCATGATGTGAAATGATGCCACAACAGCCTATCCACCTCCAGTAAATCCTCCCATGGCCTCTGGATCCTGCCTTTGTACTTCATATCTTGCAAGGCAGTTAAGTATGCAGATTATATAAATCTCCATAATTCTGAAGTTTGAATACAACTGTCTATCTCACAAAGATTGTGTGTGCAAAACTATATATTTTCATACTCTATTGTTGCAATAAGCCAATATTAGTCCCGTAAACATCACTTGAATGCAGCGGCTCATTGTAGGCGCTCACTTTTCGAACATAAAGAAAACTGGCATATCTTTTCCTGACCATTTTAATAAAGGCCCAGAGGTGTTGTTTTTTAACCTTTTAAGAAAAGGGCCCATATTATTTTTAGAATCTCTGTTTAATAATCAAATTTAGTTTGTAACGGAACCAGTCCACAGGGCCGAGAGATTCATGTTCCTAGTAATTTTAGCATACTACATGCAATGCCGCCTATGTAGGCATATGCTTGGTGCCTCATAAAATTAGCCCTAGGGGCTGTCTATTACTTGTGATTATAAAGCAGGGCTCAGTTGCGATACCATACACTTTATTTTACTTGGAGCATAGTACATGCAATGCCCACTATGCAGACATAGGCTTGGTGCCTCAATAAATTAGCTCAATGGGCTGTATGTATTATACTTGATGACAAAAAAAAAATGGTGATGCATCATCAGAAGCGGATCGGCTGGTAAATTTGAAAGTAGAAAACTTATTGTGCATTTTGCGGATCCTGAGGAAAATGTTTCAGGAACATGAGTATGCAAGTCGTCTGAGATGATGGACATACTTCTTGGCCACAAAGGTATGAATGTTAAAACTTTATATTATATATATTATATCCAATTTCTTAAGCTAATGTGACTTTAGCTTTGGCTACTGTCGTCTGGGGGGCTTAAGATCTGTGGTGAAATCCAGTCCTTATTGAATTTGATCAGAGTCAGCCTGTCGGCATTCTCTGGAGTAAGCCGTATCCTTGTATCAGTGATGATACCCCCAGTGGCACTGAAAACCCGCTCAGAAGTCACACTAGCAGCAGGGCAGGCCAGCACCTCCAAAGCATACAAGGAGAGCTCTGTCAAAGTCTCAAGCTTTGACACCCAGTATTTAAATGGGACAGAAGGGTCAGTAAGGAAGCTGGTACTGTCACTGACATACTCGTTGACCATGTTGGTCAATTTCTGTCTCCTAGACATGGTAACCGGAGCCAAAAGCCGTTGCTGATTCGATGGTTTATTGAACATGGTCCAGTTTCTGGACATCTTCCCGCTACCTCTTTTGGACATCGATGTCGTGTCTGTCTCGATCAATGGCTGCTGTTGCAAAGAGCTGCTACTTCTGGGAAGAGTGGTGTCTGACTGTGATGTTGTCAGCAAATTTTCTACAACTACCGTCCTGAAGTAATCTATTGTTAATCCCCTTGGTGACTGCAACAACAGCGACGTAAATTTGTCTTTGTACCGTGGGTCCAGAAAGGTGGACAACCAGTATAGGTTGCTGTAATATATGTGAATGACGCGTGGGTCTTTGCACAGACATTTACACATAAAGTCAGCCATGTGTGCCAAGCTGCACAGACTCAAATGTTCTGGCTCACCAGAAGGATGAGCAATACCCATCGTGGCCTCCAAATCTATATCCGCCTCCTCCTCTCCATCCCACCCATGCTGTACTGACATAAAGCTAGGGTTGGGAGTACCATCAGGGTTGACATAGGTAACACCTAAAAATAAATCATCTTCTTCATCGTCTTCGTCACGGTCTTCTTCTTGACCCAATGTTGCCTGATGATATTGGCTTTGCTGGCTCGGATCCGCGATGTTTAAATTTGGCTCCATAGCCAGCCGCTGGGCCCTCAAAGATTCTGTTTTGAGATTCATTAGTGATTCTTTTAGCAGGCATAGCATGGGGATAGTGACACTGATAATGGACTGATCTCCGCTCACCAGTATGGTGCCATAATCAAAGTTGTCGAGCACCTCACAAATGTCAGCAATCCACACCCACTCCAGAGTACTAATGTGTCTTGGCTGAGTGCCGGTGTGACGGGCATGTTGAGGTTGATATACAGCTATTGCCCTCTGCTGCTCACTAATCCGTGCTAACATATGAAATGTTGAGTTCCATCTTGTGGGCATGTCACAAATTAGTCTGTAGTTTGGCAAATTAAAGTGCTTTTGAAGCGCTGAAAGACTTCCAACCGCTGTTGAGGAATGTCTGAAATGGGCGCAAATGCGCCGCACCTTATCCAGTAGGTCTGTTAACTTTGAGTATGTTTTAAGAAATTTCTGAACTACTAGGTTCAGCACGTGAGCCATGCAAGGCACGTGTACAAAGTTACCGAGGTTTAGTGCCGCAACGAGGTTACGACCATTATCGCTGACGACAAGACAGGTTTGAAGTTGCATTGGAGACAGCCACTCTTCAGTCTGCTGCTTTATAGCTTTCAAGAGCTCTGCTGCAGTGTGAGGTGTGTGACCTAAACAGATCAGCTTCAGCAGAGCCTGTTGTCGCCTTGCTGAAGTGCTGCTGCAAAGCTCCCAACTTGAGCGTGATGTTGATGGCAAGTCAGGATTGGAGGATAAAGCGGAAGAGGCAGATTATGTACAGGAGGTATATGATGAGGCGGACACTCTGAATGATGTTGTGCCTGCTATTCGTAGCGTTGGTAGAATCTGTGATGGTCCAATTTGAGACTTTGGCACACTCTCCACCAGGTTGATCCAGTGTGCCGTCAGTGAGATGTATCGTCCCTGACCACTACTACTTGTCCACGTGTCCGTTGTTAGGTGTACTTTCCCCGTTACAGCATTGGTGAGTGTACGCTTTAGGTTGTTTATAACATGCTCATGTAACGCGGGGACGACACAATGAGAAAAATAGTGGCGGCTGGGAACTGAGTAGCGTGGTGCTGCCACAGACAACAGCTACCGAAAAGACTTGGTACCCACAAGCCTAAAAGGCAACATGTCAACAGCTACCAACTTCGCTATGTGCGCATTTATTTTTTTGACAAAAGGGTGCGAAGAATGGTATTTGCGTTGCCTCTCATAGCTCTGTGTCACAGACAACTGGACAGTTGGCGCTGACTGAAAAGTGGCTGGACTAGTGTTCATTCTCTCTTCAACCGCAGATTGGGAGGAGTATGTATGAGCAGAACCTGCTTCATCTAGACTAGATTGTGAGGAACGGATCAGAGGTAGCCTGGCAGTGTTTGGATCAGAAGCAACTGTTTTTGAACCCTGTTGTTGTGACCACTGAGTAGGGTGCTTAGCTGCCATGTGCTTCTGCATACTTGTGGTGCTCATGTTGCCTTTGCCGTGGCCTCTGCTTAGCCTTGTATGGCAGATGGTACAGATGACGACATTTTGTTGTGAAGGGCTGTCCTTAAAAAAATTTCACACAATCGCTCACCGACCTCTATGCTTGGTTGGTGGCACTGACGGATTGATCTGTGCCACGGTTGACACATTTTGTGTCAAAGTGGACACATTTTGTGCAACAGTTGTTGTGACAGTTTGCATTCTGGTGACATGAGTAGGCCTTGGTGCCTTTGCCGGTGGTACATAGACACTTTCATACTCCGTGCTGCTCTGCTGGCTCTGCATGCCAACATTCCAGGTGGGATCAGTGGTCTCATCATCCACACCTTCCTCTTCAAAGTCTTAATGATAATATGATGGCTTTGGCTGGCCAGATGACAACTGTGTCTCATCATCATCATCGGCCACCTCCTGATACGGTCTATTACTTTCCTGAAAGCGGCTTTCTTGTGGCCGTTGTGTTTCCAAAATTTGGCCGTGAATAGAGAAATCATCCTCTTCAAGTATGTCGTCAGGGTTTGACGCAGATAGGCCTGATTGAAGCAAGGGGTCATAAGAAGCAAATAAATCCTCAAAGTGCTCAAGGTCGTGGTCCAAATTTTCCTGGGGCTGCTGATGGGTTGAGGAAATGGTAAGAGGTGGAGGTTTTAATGGGCCAGCTTTGTCTCTACCAACAGTGAATTGTGTGTTCAATGAAGATTGTGTGCTGCAATAACCAGTCGTTGAGGTCTTATCAGCCATCCAAGACGTTAGTTGGTCTTGCTCTTCCGGCTTCAAGACTCTTTTTCGTTCAGTAGTGGGAAATTTAGACAGGAGGAAGGTCGATCTATCAATCCTCATCTGTCTAGCTGACTCTGTGCCTTGTTGGGCACGACTGGCAAGACCACGACCTCGTGCCTGTCTCTTTGCAACTGTTTTTTTGGATTTGTTTGTTTTTGTGACATGGTTTAATTTGTTTAATATCACAGTTTGTAAAAAAAATGAGCAGGTACTATTTCGTATAAAAAGTACAGTACAGGCTACTACTGCTTTTTGGGACAGATGTAAGGTACAGTGCGAGCTGTTGTGGTTAGGACAGCAATGCACTGGCCCCGAAAAAATTAGCGATTAGATTACGCTAAACCAGTCACCACTTAGGGACTGCGGTGCTGGCTGCGTTAAATATTGCTGGTACAGTGCGAGCTGTTGCGGTTAGGACAGCAACGCACTGGCCCCGAAAAAATTAGAGATTACTCTAAACCAGTCACCACTTAGGACTGGGATGCTGGCTGCGTTAAATATTGATGGTACAGTGCAAGCTGTTGTGGTTAGGACAGCAACGCACTGGCCTCGAAAAAATTTGAGATTATGCTAAACCAGTCACCACTTAGGATTGCGGTGCTGGCTGCATTAAATATTGATGGTAGAGTGCGAGCTGTTGTGGTTAGGACAGAAACACACTGGCCTAGGAAAAATTAGACATTACGCTAAACCAGTCACCACTTAGGACTGCGGTGCTGGCTGCGTTAAATATTGATGGTACAGTGCGAGCTGTTGTGGTTAGGACAGCAACGCACTGTCCCCGAAAAAATTAGAGATTACGCTAAACCAGTTGCCACTGCGGTGCTGGCTGCGTTAAATATTGATGGTGCAGTGCGAGCTGTTGCTGTTTGGACAGCAACGCACTGGGCCAGAAAAATATTACGCTGCAGGGGTAAATGTGACCCCAAAATTATCTGTTGAATATAAAAAAAAAATAAGCTTAGGATTTCAGCTCTGAGGAAAGCTGACTGAGTTAAGCTATGAGGTCAGTGCTGTGTGGAACTGTAAAGCTGCTCCTGCCTGTCTCCCTGCCCTACAGTCCCTTAAAGAACTCCTCAGTCCTGGTAGCCCTCAAAAGAGCTTTTGGGTTAAATTTTAGGAATGTTGTGGTGGCTTTCCTACACTCACTAATACTCCCTAGGATCTACTCTAACTCTCCCTACACTAGCTCAAATCGTCACAGAAATGTGCCCAAAATGGTGGGCGCAAGGCTTACATACAGGCTATGACTCATACATGACTTAGGCATGACGCTGGACAGCCAATCATAGTAATGCCACAACAAAAATGGCTGCGGCATTATTAAGTACGATTGGCTAACATGCTGGGCTGGCTGTTAACATTTTACATAATCTATATTCGGCGAATACCGAATACTGAATACGGGAGTAGACTCGCTCATCCCTATTACTCGCTGATAACAGCGGGTGTCCGGTAACCGGTCCGGTTTTGTAGACGAATCCGGCTCCATAGACACCCATGTTAGGTTGCATCGGATTAACCCTGACCGGTTTAGTACGATTCTTTATAACCGGAGAAAACCGGATTGTCCCGGTTTGTCCCTGTAAGGGTCAATCCGGTTCAGTTTAACATTGTTGTCTATGGGACCGGATTGAACCGGACCGGGACAATGCGGGACTAACCACTTTCAATTTACAGTTACCTGCTTTTTACCACCGGCTTATAAACAATAAATTAGGGAATTGCAGGTTTTTCCTCTGCTGCCAGACCTCTTTATAGGGTCCAGCAGCAGAGGATTAGCATTTACCTTGATTTACATTGGACTCGTTACTGTGTGAGTAATCGCTAGGAAACTCTTAGAGCAACGAGTACAGCGAGTACCCTACTATTCGCCGAGTAACGAATAGTAACAAGTAGACTCGCTCATCCCTAGTTGTGATCTATATTCATACCCTCTGGAGACCTTTTGTCACTTTGCTCTCCTCTTATGTTAGAGACACCAGTGACCTAATTAGGAAACTTGATGATATCACTATGGAGGAAAATTTATTTTTTGCATCTATTGATGTGGAATCTTTGTTTAGTTCCATACATCATGACGTTGGTCTGAGGGCAGTTGAACATTTTTTGAGAATGAGAGGTAGTCACTTGACATAACGTAACCAATTTGTCCTTGAAATCTTGTGGTTTGTCCTGAATCATAATTACTTCCTGTTTATCTGTAAATACCACCACCAACTCAGGGGCACAGCAATGGGGAGCCCCTGTGCCCCCTCTTATGCTAATTTGCTCCTGGGTTGGTGGGAAGACACAATTATGTTTAGTGATTCTATGTTTTGTTGGACAGAGAAGATTCTTTTCTGGGGCCGATATGTGGACGATGTCCTCATCCTCTGGAATGGTTCTGTGGAATCCTTGGGGGAATTTATATGAGAATTAAACTCTAACACCAGTGGTCTCTATTTTACTTCTGAGATCAATTACAAGAAACAGGCCTTCCTAGATGTACATGTATCTAGGGATTCTAGAGGCTGGATTTGTACAAATATCCACCGTAAACCAACGGCAACTAATATGTTACTCCATTGGACGAGCCACCACCCCGACCCTCTAAAGAGAGGTATTCCTAAAGGTCAATACCTCCGGTTAAGACGCAATCGTTCAGATTTGAACACCTTTCATAAACAGGCAAAAGACCTGAAGAGGCGGTTTCTGGATAGGGGATATCCAAAGGATACCTTGAACAAAGGTTATAAAAATGCTATATGCCGCACTAGAGAGTCTGTCCTCATACCAAAAGTAAAAAAATAAGTACATCAAAAGACAATAATCATTGGGACATTTGACGTCAGAAATTTTGAGATTTCTGACATCCTTGGGAATTATTGGGATGTGCTTATGGCAGACCCTAATATCTGTGAGTTTTTTCTGCCGTATCTATCGATGACATTTCGTAAAGGTAGATCTATAGGTGATTGTCTTGTTCACAGCTTCTATCAACCACCCACCAGTGTGGGTACATGGTTGGATTAGAAAAGGACTACTGGAACCTTTAGGTGAGGACACTGCAAGGTCTGCTCGTGGATCATGCCAAGTAAAGAATCTGTTTGTGCCAAAACTGGTCAGAGATATACTATGCAAAGTTTTGCGAATTGTAGTACTAAGAGCGTCATCTATCTCATTACCTGTAGTTGCCCCCCGAATTATGTAGGGAAAACTATCAGGGAATTGAGAAAACGGGTGGGTGAACACCTGGGCGATATACGGAATCGCAGGGACACCTCTGTGTCTCGACATGTCCAGTTATTTCATAATAGTGACCCCAAATGTCTTAATTTTAGGGTCCTTGATGTTGTCCCTCCCTCTCCCAGACATGGTGACTTAGACAAAGTTCTACTGAAAAAAGAAACTAGATGGATCTATCAGTTTAAATGTCTTCAACCTGACGGCATGAATGAACAATTCACTTTTGGATGTTTTTTGTAACCATACATCATTTTCAGTTTGGGTTTCCATACTCACATAGACTGGACAATAAAACCCAAATTATGCCACTGAGACTAAGATTACCCGATAAGGGTTATGTCTTTACAGCAGTGTTCTAATAAAATCACTGTTTATTTTTCTCCATAAATCAATCCTTTGAGTATATATATGATAGACCCTATCAGGAATTGTAGGTGACCTTAGTTTTGTTAAATCTGGTCTCCGGGGTTCTGATGTGCCCCTCAGTATTGCTATATTACTTGTTATGGTACCTTTACACGCCGCTACCGAGGGTAGCAACAGGTAGGCACCGAACGTGCACGCGCGCATTTTCAATGGTCCCTAACGGTACCTGATGCCGTAATTACACGCCGCCACAAGGTGCTCTACAGAAGGTATTTTTGATCCCCAGAAGTGCCAATGGGAGCCGCAGGTTACCTTCTGTGGAGCACCTTCCCTCATTTACACGCCGCTACCACAAGGGAATCTGCGCATACATATTGTGCGCCGTAACTACATAGGCGTGACAGAGTTGTGTATTACGCGACGCTCGTACGGTGATTGGAAAATGCAATAACATCATGATTGGCCAGCCAGCGCAGGGAGGCTGGCTAATACATGACGCTATAGCAAATGTGTATTGTGACTGGTCTGCATGTTAAATATGCCGCCCTGTGCAGGGACAGCCAATGGGTGCACAGTAGTTCCCACCAATGATAGCTGATGGGGCGTGGTATACATGACGCTGTAGCACGCCCCAGGTAACTCAAATACCTTGCCTGTGCCCCGATTACACGCCGCCACCGTAGGGAATATACCTGCTTGTTTTTCAGCACGGCTGAAACACAGGTATCCAAAGAGACAGGAAGGAACAACCTGAATTACACGCCGCCACTTCGCAGTGTTTTGAAGGTAAAAGGAACAATTGTCTCCGACACCTGCCGGTTTCTACCTTTCGGTAACGGCATGTAAATGTACCATTATGTGACTATTGCCTCTTATTTGTGGCCGCATCTTCTGTTTGCACTCCACGGTCTCATATCATGTGACCGGTGGAGCGCATGTGTCACTTCCGGTGGGCGTAGCGATTGCGCAATGATGTTGTTGCGGTGTACGCTACACGGTCCCGTATCAGGTGACCGGTGGAGCGCATACGTCTCTTCCGGTGGACGGACATCAAGCCCCGGCCAGGTTATCTTGCACAGAGTGGTCTATAGGCCAAATTGGCGGCAGTTGCATCATATGTTTTGGGGATATAAAAGGGCAGGCATGGTTACTTATCTCACTCCTCCATGGGGGCTTTATCCTGATTGGTCAGAACAACATGTGAGCACTATCATGGGCTTACTATCATACAATGTATGGTAACTTATACCAGATTGTTTTTTTAGGGTAGGTTCCAAACTTTTCAAGTTAAAATACTGAAACACATTGGTCCTACTATTTAGTGGACCTTCTGCTTTTTGAATGTGAGTACTCTCCTTCTATGTATTTATTTTAGGTGGTTTTCCTTCACATTTTCTTTGCTATTTTGTGCAAATAGACCTGACTGTTCTGCACTTTTATCGAAAAGCCCTCTGTAGTGATGTCTCATTTTCACTGGTGCTACCTTGTAAGTATACACCAGTACAACTGTCTGCCTAACAAATATTATATCCCCCTTGACAATATTTTTATTATTTTCTAGTATGAACTAGCCTGTTTTGCCTGAATTATCCTTGTGCTTGACTCTGGATCATTCTATGATGATCACCTACAAGTGCCTACATTTATCCTACAACGTATTTTCTACTATGTATTAATTCTATTAATGATACATGGTTGAATGTCTATCTGTGATATATATACTCACTAGATGGTGGCCCGATTCTAACGCATCGGGTATTCTAGAATATGTATGTAGTTTATTTATGAAGATTTAGGAATAATGCAATGAATGCACGATATCTATCATCTACATATGTGTCTATCGTGTCTATTGAATATTCTCCTGGGCTTGCCTTAGTTGGTAGAGAATTCGTGTTGTATGAACGGTGCGAATATGTTCTTGTCTGTTTGCCCTGTCTTCTGGAGATTCATTCAGCCGACACTGTCTGTGAGATTCGGCATCTTGGGCTTGTCTGGCAGAGGTTTGTTGTGGTGTCTCATGTTGCCGACGACGTCTGTGAGATGCCACATCCTGGGCTTATCTCACGGCAGTTTGTTGTGGTGTCTCTTGATGTCGACATTGTCGTAGCCTTGCTGCTTCTGCAGCTTTTCTGTTATCGTCATTGGCGTATTTGCGCTTATGAGCAATTAAACCCATTGAATAAACGTGACTGAAGTAGTTCAGACTGTCACTGACACAACGTGTGAAGTAAATGTGACTGAAGAACTGCACACTATGACTGACAGCCTTGTAAACAGGAGGGAAGTGCGTCACACTATGAGCGGCAGTTCAAATTGCGCGCCAAGCCGTGCTCCGCTTCGCTGATTGGTGGCCACCAACCGTGGCGACCAGTGTACTTTGGCGCTTGTTTTAAAACATGTTTCGCCGATTGGTCGCCGCGGCCGGCGGCCACCAATCAACGAAGCGGCGCGGCTTGGCGTTAAATATGAATCCTGCGTGGCTAATTGGTTGCCGCTCTCAGCAGGCGCACGATTTTCTGGATAGACAAACACGATTAGGCAATTATATAGTAGATAATATTGTCTTTCCAGGCAAAAAATCCTTCTCCCTTGCTTCTGATGAACCCCTCATATTACAAGGGGAGAAAAGCGTCAGGTTAATGGAGAATTTTAACCTAACTGGAACCACTACTCTGAACGTTACAGCATCTGAGACCAAAATCCTAGTTAAGTTGGACTCAATTGTTACCTCCTTACTACTGTAAATGGTTAAGACCAGAGGCAACTATAGGGAGAGCCGCCGTGGAATGGGGGCAACCTTTGCTTAAGGTGGAAATCCTCCATTGACAAGAAGGGTTGATTATAGGGCAAATTAGTCCCTTTTTGGTGCTGAAATACTTGAAACTGTTGGTTCCTTTCATGTATTTGCCTGTTTGGATCCTTTTAATCATTTGTACAATAAAGTTGTATTTTTTATCTATAAAATCAAGAATTTGGTATTACTCTTATAGCAACCTAGTTTACTAATACCATATATATCTAAAATCCATACACCTGGAGGGTTAACAATTGTCCTCACAGAAGTTTTGAAGCATTTGAGGGGTATGCGTTTTAAAATGGTAATATTTTTGAGGAGTTATCAATATATTGACTTCTCAAAGTCCAATTAAATCTGAATAGATCTCCAAGGACACCCTCATAACAAAATAAAACGATACTTAAAAAATGATGCAGACATAAAATAGACTTAGGGGAAATGTTATTTATGAATTATTTTATACCAACCAAGGAACATTTCTGACAATAGCAAGGACATCAAATACTAGGTCTGGACAGAATCTAGTAGAATGTAATGCTACATTATAATAAAAAGTGTTATATATAAAGATGATAGTATATAAATTTTAGGGTGGAAACACGCAACGTGAGATGCGTGCAAATGTCTCGGATGCATCTCACACAAGTCACTTGGCCCAAAAGCATTTCTTCCATTTCTGCATCTATTGCACTACCCAGCACTTTATTTATAAATACAGTACCTTAGGTGGGTCTTCCATTATTTTGTGGGGTCATATTCTTATAGTATGATACTTGAAGCATTATATTATATCGCTAGAATATTGATCTGCATTCCATTGTTAATGTACATTCATTTTTATAATAATGTGTATTATTCTGCTCTATCATCAATATTCTATAACGTATTATACTTTTCTGTAATATTTAACTACTGGTTAGAGAGATCTTATTTTACCACATTTAATATTGTTTGACAATCAGATTCAAATATTTTTACCCATTACCATCAACTATATTTTCTGGTCATCTAAATTATTATTCAATAAATATCTTTTTGGTATTTTTATGAAGTCACTAGCACTTTTTATTACTGATTTTAAATATATTTTTATTTTAAAATAATTAATAACATTTATGATTTTATAATTCAATACCTCTCAGAGCTTATTTACACACAGGGGTTAGCTAATTCACCTTTGTCTAAATTTATGAACAATTTATTTGAGCAGCAGAACAAATAACACAATATCTAAAACACAATAAAGTGTCTGACTTGCTTTTCTTTCTATATTACTTCTAATAAGGAATTAATAAGAGTTTGTCAATATGTTATATGTACCACAAAGCTATGTTAATGTGAAACACTGTTCATCCTTAAAACTACTGTGAAAATGATTCATACTGACACGCAACTCCAGGGCCTTAGGATACTCGGAACCATGCTTTCTTGAGGCTTCATCATGGGGATCACAGGGACCGAGACACGACTCCGTGACCCTGGCGGTGTCATTAAAAGTTCGGTGTGGGTGGCACTCTCTCTTAGGGATAAGGATCTGGTGTGGAGGGTTCATTTTGGAAAGGGATGACTGGACCTGGGGATACTTCTTAATTTATACGTGACATCACCCGCAGGTTGCAACTATCAATGGCTGCAATGTTCTTAAGCCCTCTATGGGTAGGGCTGACCCCTAGGGTGGCCAAGGTACCAAAGTGATTTGGTAGTTGGGTTTCTGGTGCTTTTGACACGTTAAGAAAGTTCACAGACACAGTGGGTTGCAGTCATCAGTTCTTTTACTCACAGTCTTTATGTAACAGCCCGCTGAGCACTGGGTTCTCGGAGGCAGGGATCCAGCTACTCACTGGTAATAGGATGGTATGTAATCGGCACCCCTTCTATGTCCTTTCCAGGTCGTCTCACACAGTGCTTGCTTTGCCCTTTCTGCCTTGTGCATCACCACACAGAGCTCTGAGACAGTGACTGTGAGCTTTTGTTACGGGTTCCCCTGCAGTGTCTCCCCTTAGCCCAATGGTTGCCACCTTTTCAGCAGATGTGTGCAGTTGTCGTCTGTGTCACCTTGAAAGTGGCACAGCCTCCTGGTTGCTAGCTGAGCCTGGTCTTCTCCACTAATCTTTTGGGTTCCTGGTGTCCCTAACGGCCTAGTCCCTCCACTTGCCTGTGCTTGACAATAGATGTGAGTCCCACGGGTGGATTGCTCACTTCCTGTGCCTCTAGGACCCCCTCTTCCTCCCAGAGCCACTTGGGTGATGTTTTGCTCTAGGGTTCTAGGATGTTCTAGTGAGTGAAATACTACACCCTAACAGGTATGCAGTACCTCTGTGGCGACTGGATCCACAGGGGCACCACAATACCAAATAAACATTTTCACATTTTTTGACATTACGACCACAAATTTTAATGTATTTTCTTGGGATATTATGCCATATACCAATGTAAAGTAACAAGTATTTGTAAAGTGCAAAAGAAATGATACAAATTTTTCTAAATATTCTAAAACAATAAAGCAAAAACATTTAAGCATTTTCAGTCCCCGGAGTCAACTCCTTGTAGGACCCAATTTTGCTGCCATTATTGCTGTGAGTCTTTTATGGCATGGCTCTACCAGCTTTGTAAATCTAGAGGCTGAAATCTTTACCCATTTTTCTTTGGAAAATAGCTCTAGGTCAATGAGATTGGATGGAGAACATCTGTGAAAAGCAGCTTTCAAGTCTTGCTACAGACTCCCAATGTGAGTTAGATCTTTGCTTTGACTGAGCCATACCAATACATGAATATGCATTGACTAGATGGCGGCCCGATTCTAAAGAATCGGGTAGTCTAGAATCCATATATAGTTTATTTACTAATAGTTAGGGGAGTTCGGTGAAATGAATTGTGTGTATACAGGTGGCTCAGTGGGTAGCAGAGTATACGGTGGCTCAGTGGTTAGCACTGTATATGGTGGTCAGTGGTTAGCACTGTATGGTGGCTTTGTGGTTAGCACTGTATACGGTGGCTCAGTGGTTAGCACTGTATATGGTGGTTCAGTGGTTAGCACTGTATATGGTGGCTCAGTGGTTAGCACTGCGCGGTGGCTCAGTGGTTAGCATTGTATACGGTGGCTCAGTGGGTAGCAGAGTATATGGTGGCTGAGTGGTTAGCACTGTATACGGCGGCTCAGTGGTTAGCACTGTATACGGTGGCTCAGTGGTTAGCACTGTATATGGTGGCTCAGTGGTTAGCACTGTATATGGTGGCTCAGTGGGTAGCAGAGTATATGGTGGCTGAGTGGTTAGCACTGTATACGGTTGCTCAGTGGTTAGCACTGTATACGGTGGCTCAGTGGTTAGCACTGTATATGGTGGCTCAGTGGTTAGCACTGTATATGGTGGCTCAGTGGTTAGCACTGTATATGGTGGCTCAGTGGTTAGCACTGTATGGTGGCTCAGTGGTTGGCACTGTATACGGTGGCTCAGTGGTTAGCACTGTATACGGTGGCTCAGTGGTTAGCACTGTATATGGTGGCTCAGTGGTTAGCACTGTATATGGTGGCTCAATGGTTAGCACTGTATGGTGGCTCAGTGGTTAACACTGTATATGGTGGCTCAGTGGTTAGCATTGTATGGTGGCTCAGTGGTTAGCACTGTATATGGTGGCTCAGTGGTTAGCACTGTATACGGTGGCTCAGTGGTTAGCACTGTATATGGTGGCTCAGTGGTTAGCACTGTATGGTGGCTCAGTGGTTGGCACTGTATACGGTGGCTCAGTGGTTAGCACTGTATACGGTGGCTCAGTGGTTGGCACTGTATATGGTGGCTCAGTGGTTAGCACTGTATATGGTGGCTCAGTGGTTAGCACTGCATATGGTGGCTCAATGGTTAGCACTGTATGGTGGCTCAGTGGTTAACACTGTATATGGTGGCTCAGTGGGTAGCACTGTATGGTGGCTCAGTGGTTAACACTGTATATGGTGGCTCAGTGGTTAGCACTGTATACGGTGGCTCAGTGGTTAGCACTGTATATGGTGGCTGAGTGGTTAGCACTGTATACGGTGGCTCAGTGGTTAGCACTGTGTACGGTGGCTCAGTGGTTGGCACTGTATACGGTGGCTCAGTGGGTAGCAGAGTATACAGTGGCTCAGTGGTTAGCACTGTATACGGTGGCTCAGTGGTTAGCACTGTATACGCTGGCTCAGTGGTTATCACTGTATATGGTGGCTCAGTGGGTAGCAGAGTATACGGTGGCTGAGTGGTTAGCACTGTACAATGGCTCAGTGGTTGGCACTGTATACGGTGGCTCAGTGGTTAGCACTGTATACGGTGGCTCAGTGGTTAGCACTGTATACGGTGGCTCAGTGGGTAGCAGAGTATACGGTGGCTCAGTGGTTAGCACTGTACAATGGCTCAGTGGTTGGAACTGTATACGGTGGCTGAGTGGTTAGCACTGTATACAGTGGCTCAGTGGTTAGCACTGTATGGTGGCTCAGTGGTTAGCACTGTATGGTGGCTCAGTGGTTAGCACTGTATATGGTGGCTCAGTGGTTAGCACTGTATATGGTGCCTCTGTGGTTAGCATTGTATATGGTGGCTCAGTGGTTAGCACTGTATATGGTGGCTCTGTGGTTAGCACTGTATATGGTTGCTCAGTGTTTAGCACTGTATACGGTTGCTCAGTGGTTAGCACTGTATACGGTGGCTCAGTGGTTAGCACTGTATATGGTGGCTCAGTGGTTAGCACTGTATATGGTGGCTCAGTGGTTAGCATTGTATATGGTGGCTCAGTGGTTAGCACTGTATATGGTGGCGCAGTGGTTAGCACTGTATATGGTGGCTCAGTGGTTAGCACTGTATTTGGTGGCTCAGTGGTTAGCACTGTATGGTGGCTGAGTGGTTAGCACTGTATATGGTGGCTCAGTGGTTAGCACTGTATGGTGGCTCAGTGGTTAACACTGTATATGGTGGCTCAGTGGGTAGCACTGTATGGTGGCTCAGTGGTTAACACTGTATATGGTGGCTCAGTGGTTAGCACTGTATTATACGGTGGCTCAGTGGTTAGCACTGTATACGGTGGCTCAGTGGGTAGCAGAGTATACGGTGGCTCAGTGGTTAGCACTGTACAATGGCTCAGTGGTTGGCACTGTATACGGTGGCTGAGTGGTTAGCACTGTATACGGTGGCTCAGTGGTTAGCACTGTATGGTGGCTCAGTGGTTAGCACTGTATGGTGGCTCAGTGGTTAGCACTGTATATGGTGGCTCAGTGGTTAGCACTGTATATGGTGCCTCTGTGGTTAGCATTGTATATGGTGGCTCAGTGGTTAGCACTGTATATGGTGGCTCAGTGGTTAGCACTGTATATGGTGGCTCAGTGGTTAGCACTGTATATGGTGGCGCAGTGGTTAGCACTGTATATGGTGGCTCAGTGGGTAGCACTGTATTTGGTGGCTCAGTGGTTAGCACTGTATGGTGGCTGAGTGGTTAGCACTGTATATGGTGGCTCAGTGGTTAGCACTGTATGGTGGCTCAGTGGTTAACACTGTATATGGTGGCTCAGTGGTTAGCACTGTATTATACGGTGGCTCAGTGGTTAGCACTGTATATGGTGGCTGAGTGGTTAGCACTGTATATGGTGGCTCAGTGGTTAGCACTGTATACGGTGGCTCAGTGGTTGGCACTGTATATGGTGGCTCAGTGGGTAGCAGAGTATACGGTGGCTGAGTGGTTGGCACTGTATACGGTGGCTCAGTGGTTAGCACTGTATATGGTGGCTCAGTGGTTAGCACTGTATATGTTGGCTCAGTGGTTAGCACTGTATGGTGGCTCAGTGGTTAGCACTGTATGGTGGCTCAGGGGTTAGCACTGTATATGGTGGGTCAGCGGTTAGCACTGTATGGTTGCTGAGTGATTAGCACTGTATATAGTGGATCAGTGGTTAGCACAGTATATGGTGGCTCAGTGGTTAGCACTGTATATGGTGGCTCAGTTGTTAGCACTGTATACGGTGGCTTAGTGGTTGGCACTGTATATGGTGGCTCAGTGGTTAGCACTGTATACGGTGGCTCAGTGGTTGGCACTGTATACGGTGGCTCAGTGGTTGGCACTGTATATGGTGGCTGAGTGGTTGGCACTGTATATGGTGGCTCAGTGGTTGGCACTGTATACGGTGGCTCAGTGGTTAGCACTGTATACGCTGGCTCAGTGGTTAGCACTGTATACGCTGGCTCAGTGGTTAGCACTGTATATGGTGGCTTAGTGGATGGCACTGTATACGGTGGCTCAGTGGTTAGCACTGTATACGGTGGCTCAGTGGTTAGCACTGTATATGGTGGCTCAGTGGTTACCACTGTATGGAGGCTCAGTGGTTAGCACTGTATATGGTGGCTCAGTGGTTAGCACTGTATATGGTGGCTCAGTGGTTAGCACTGTATATGGTGGCTCAGTGGTTAGCACTGTATACGGCGGCTCTGTGGTCAGCAGAGGACGGCGGCTCTGTGGTCAGCAGAGGACGGCGGCTCTGTGGTCAGCAGAGGACGGCGGCTCTGTGGTCAGCAGAGGACGGCGGCTCTGTGGTCAGCAGCGGACGGCGGCTCTGTGGTCAGCAGAGGACGGCGGCTCTGTGGTCAGCAGAGGACGGCGGCTCTGTGGTCAGCAGAGGACGGCGGCTCTGTGGTCAGCAGAGGACGGCGGCTCTGTGGTCAGCAGAGGACGGCGGCTCTGTGGTCAGCAGAGGACGTCGGCTCTGTGGTCAGCAGAGGACGGTGGCTCTGTGGTCAGCAGAGGGCGGCTCCGTGGTCAGCAGAGGACGGCAGCTCTGTGATCAGCAGAGGAGGGCGGCTCTGTGGTCAGCAGAGGACGGCGGCAGAGTGATCAGCGCAGGAAGGAGGCAGAGTGATCAGCGCAGGAAGGAGGCAGAGTGATCAGCGCAGGAAGGAGGCAGAGTGATCAGCGCAGGAAGGAGGCAGAGTGATCAGCGCAGGAAGGAGGCAGAGTGATCAGCGCAGGAAGGAGGCAGAGTGGTGAGCGCAGGACAGCGGCTCTGTGGTCAGCAGAGGAGGGTGGCTCTGTGGTCAGCAGAGAACGGCGGCTCAGTGGTTAGCACTGTATACGGTGGCTCAGTGGTTAGCACTGTATATGGTGGCTCAGTGGTTAGCACTGTATATGGTGGCTCAGTGGTTAGCACTGTATATGGTGGCTCAGTGGTTAGCACTGTATGGTGGCTCAGTGGTTGGCACTGTATACGGTGGCTCAGTGGTTAGCACTGTATACGGTGGCTCAGTGGTTAGCACTGTATATGGTGGCTCAGTGGTTAGCACTGTATATGGTGGCTCAATGGTTAGCACTGTATGGTGGCTCAGTGGTTAACACTGTATATGGTGGCTCAGTGGTTAGCATTGTATGGTGGCTCAGTGGTTGGTACTGTATATGGTGGCTCAATGGTTGGCACTGTATATGGTGGCTCAGTGGTTAGCACTGTATATGGTGGCTCAGTGGTTAGCACTGTATGGTGGCTCAGTGGTTAGCACTGTATGGTGGTTCAGTGGTTAGCACTGTATATGGTGGCTCAGTGGTTACCACTATATGGAGGCTCAGTGGTTAGCACTGTATATGGTGGCTCAGTGGTTAGCACTGTATATGGTGGCTCAGTGGTTAGCACTGTATATGGTGGCTCAGTGGTTAGCACTGTATATGGTGGCTCAGTGGTTGCCACTGTATACGGCGGCTCTGTGGTCAGCAGAGGACGGCGGCTCTGTGGTCAGCAGAGGACGGCGGCTCTGTGGTCAGCAGAGGACGGCGGCTCTGTGGTCAGCAGAGGACGGCGGCTGTGTGGTCAGCAGAGGACGGCGGCTGTGTGGTCAGCAGAGGGCGGCTCCGTGGTCAGCAGAGGACGGCAGCTCTGTGATCAGCAGAGGAGGGCGGCTCTGTGGTCAGCAGAGGACGGCGGCAGAGTGATCAGCGCAGGAAGGAGGCAGAGTGATCAGCGCAGGAAGGAGGCAGAGTGATCAGCGCAGGAAGGAGGCAGAGTGATCAGCGCAGGAAGGAGGCAGAGTGATCAGCGCAGGAAGGAGGCAGAGTGATCAGCGCAGGAAGGAGGCAGAGTGGTGAGCGCAGGAAGGAGGCAGCGTGGTGAGCGCAGGACGGCGGCTCTGTGGTCAGGAGAGGAGGGTGGCTCTGTGGTCAGCAGAGGACGGTGGCTCTGTGGTCAGCAGAGGACGGCGGCTCTGTGGTCAGCGCAGAAAGGAGGCAGAGTGGTCAGCGCAGGAAGGAGGCAGAGTGGTGAGCGCAGGAAGGAGGCAGCGTGGTGAGCGCAGGACGGCGGCTCTGTGGTCAGGAGAGGACGGCGGCAGAATGATCAGCGCAGGAAGGAGGCAGAGTGATCAGCGCAGGAAGGAGGCAGAGTGATCAGCGCAGGAAGGAGGCAGAGTGATCAGCGCAGGAAGGAGGCAGAGTGGTGAGCGCAGGACGGCGGCTCTGTGGTCAGCAGAGGACGGCGGCTCTGTGGTCAGCAGAGGACGGCGGCTGTGTGGTCAGCAGAGGACGGCGGCTCTGTGGTCAGCGCAGGAAGGAGGCAGAGTGGTCAGCGCAGGAAGGAGGCAGAGTGGTGAGTGCAGGAAGGAGGCAGAGTGGTAAGCGCAGGAAGGAGGCAGAGTGGTAAGCAGAGAACGGCGGCTGTGTGGTCAGCAGAGGACGGGGCTGTGTGGTCAGCAGAGGACGGCGGCTGTGTGGTCAGCAGAGGACGGCGGCAGTGTGGTCAGCAGAGGACGGCGGCTGTGTGGTCAGCAGAGTACGGCGGCTCTGTGGTCAGCAGAGGACGGCGGCTCTGTGGTCAGCAGAGGACGGCGGCTCTGTGGTCAGCAGTGGACGGCGGCTCTGTGGTCAGCAGAGGACGGCGGCTCTGTGGTCAGCAGTGGACGGCGGCTCTGTGGTCAGCAGTGGACGGCGGCTCTGTGGTCAGCAGAGGAGGGCGGCTCTGTGGTCAGCAGAGGACGGCGGCTCTGTGGTCAGCAGAAGAGGGTGGCTCTGTGGTCAGCAGAGGACGGCGTCTCTGTGGTCAGCAGAGGACGGCGGCTCTGTGGTCAGCAGAGGATGGCGGCTCTGTGGTCAGCGCAGGAAGGAGGCAGAGTGGTCAGCGCAGGAAGGAGGCAGAGTGGTCAGCGCAGGAAGGAGGCTCTGTGGTGGTCAGCAGAGGACGGCGGCTCTGTGGTCAGCAGAGGACGGCGGCTCTGTAGTCAGCAGAGGACGGCGGCTCTGTGGTCAGCAGAGGACGGTGGCTCTGTGGTCAGCAGGAGACGGCGGCTCTGTGGTCAGCAGAGGACGGCGGCTCTGTGGTCAGCAGAGGACGGCGGCTCTGTGGTCAGCAGAGGACGGCTGCTCTGTGGTCAGCAGAGGACGGCGGCAGAGTGATCAGCGCAGGAAGGAGGCAGAGTGATCAGCGCAGGAAGGAGGCAGAGTGATCAGTGCAGGAAGGAGGCAGAGTGATCAGCGCAGGAAGGAGGCAGAGTGATCAGCCCAGGACGGCGGCTCTGTGGTCAGCAGAGGACGGCGGCTCTGTGGTCAGCAGAGGACGGCGGCTCTGTGGTCAGCAGAGGACGGCGGCTCTGTGGTCAGCAGAGGACGGCGGCTCTGTGGTCAGCAGAAGAGGGCGGCTCTGTGGTCAGCAGAGGACGGCGGCTCTGTGGTCAGCAGAGAACGGCGGGTCTGTGGTCAGCAGAGGACGGCGGCTCTGTGGTCAGCAGAGGACGGCGGCTCTGTGGTCAGCAGAGGACGGCGGCTGTGTGGTCAGCAGAGGACGGCGGCTCTGTGGTCAGCGCAGGAAGGAGGCAGAGTGGTCAGCGCAGGAAGGAGGCAGAGTGGTCAGCGCAGGACGGCGGCTCTGTGGTCAGCAGAGGACGGCGGCTCTGTGGTCAGCAGAGGACGGCGGCTCTGTGGTCAGCAGAGGACGGCGGCTCTGTGGTCAGCAGAGGACGGCGGCTCTGTGGTCAGCAGAGGACGGGGGCTCTGTGGTCAGCAGAGGACGGGGGCTCTGTGGTCAGCAGAGGACGGGGGCTCTGTGGTCAGCAGAGGACGGGGGTCTGTGGTCAGCAGAGGACGGGGGCTCTGTGGTCAGCAGAGGAAGGGGGCTCTGTGGTCAGCAGAGGACGGGGGCTCTGTGGTCAGCAGAGGACGGGGGCTCTGTGGTCAGCAGAGGACGGGGGCTCTGTGGTCAGCAGAGGACGACGGGTCTGTGGTCAGCAGAGGACGGCCTGTCTGTGGTCAGCAGAGGAAGGCGGGTCTGTGGTCAGCAGAGGACGGCGGGTCTGTGGTCAGCAGAGGACGGCGGGTCTGTGGTCAGCAGAGGACGGCGGGTCTGTGGTCAGCAGAGGACGGCGGGTCTGTGGTCAGCAGAGGACGGCGGATCTGTGGTCAGCAGAGGACGGCGGGTCTGTGGTCAGCAGAGGACGGCGGCTCTGTGGTCAGCAGAGGACGGCGGCTGTGTGGTCAGCAGAGGACGGCGGCTCTGTGGTCAGCGCAGGAAGGAGGCAGAGTGGTCAGCGCAGGAAGGAGGCAGAGTGGTCAGCGCAGGACGGCGGCTCTGTGGTCAGCAGAGGACGGCGGCTCTGTGGTCAGCAGAGGACGGGGGCTCTGTGGTCAGCAGAGGACGGGGGCTCTGTGGTCAGCAGAGGACGGGGGCTCTGTGGTCAGCAGAGGACGGGGGCTCTGTGGTCAGCAGAGGACGGGGGCTCTGTGGTCAGCAGAGGACGGGGGCTCTGTGGTCAGCAGAGAACGGCGGGTCTGTGGTCAGCAGAGGACGGCGGGTCTGTGGTCAGCAGAGGACGGCGGGTCTGTGGTCAGCAGAGGACGGCGGGTCTGTGGTCAGCAGAGGACGGCGGGTCTGTGGTCAGCGCAGGAAGGAGGCTCTGTGGTCAGCAGAGGACGGCAGCTCTGTGGTCAGCGCAGGAAGGAGGCTCTGTGGTCAGCAGAGGACGGCAGCTCTGTGGTCAGCGCAGGCTAGGTGGGCGGAGCCATGGCGGGAGTCCCGCGAGGTGGGCGGAGCCAAAGCGGGAGTCCCGCGAGGTGGGCGGAGCAAAGGCGGGAGTCTCGCGAGGTGGGCGGAGCCAAGGCGGGAGTCTCGCGAGGTGGGCGGAGCCAAGGCGGGAGTCCCGCGGGGTTGGCGGAGCCATGGCGGGAGCCCCGCGATGTGGGCGGAGCCATGGTGGGAGCCCCCCCCCCCCGCGATGTGGGCGGAGCCATGGCGGGAGCGGTGCAGCGGGATGGCGGCGGGGTAAGTATACTGGAGTGTGTGTGTGTGTGGGTGTGTGTTTGTGTGTATTTGTGTGGGTGTGTGAGTGTGTGAGTGTGTGTGTGTGATGTGGTTGGGATGGTGTGTGTGTGTTTGGGAGGACTGTAGTGAGAGGCTGTGTGTGTGTGTTTGATGAGACAGTAGTGAGGGGCGAGCGGAACGTTGAAACGCCGGTGCCTGTAGTTGCACGGAAATTTCCGCGCGGCTACACTGCACTGTGACGTCAGCAGCATGGTCGGAGGCCGTCACGGAAGTAACCCTTCGGGTTCTCCGGAAGTGGCCTTCGGCTTTTATATAATTATATTATATTATATTATATTATATTATATTATATTATATTATATTATATAATAGATATAAACCATTACAATGTGGCTCTGGAAGCATGCTTGTGGTTATTGTCCTGCTGGAAGGTGAACATATACCCTATTAAAAAAAAATTTCAGATCCAACAAGTTTTCCTCCTGGATTGAGCTGTATTTAGCTTCATTCATCTTCCCATAACCTCTTGCCAGCTTCACTGTCTCTGCTGAACAAAAGCATCCCCACAATAAGATACTTCAAATACCATGTTTGATGGTGGTGATGGTGTTTTGAGGGTAATGTGCAGTGTTAATTTTCTGCCACAGATAGCATTTTGGATTTAAGCCAAAAAATGTCTACTTTGGTCTCACCTGATTAGAGCACCTACCACATGATACCCCTGCAGGGTATGTTCCTAATTCTAAACTGGAGTTTATATGAATTGCTTAAAAATATGTCTTTGTTCTTGTCACCCTTCCATAAAGGTCAGCCGGCGATCTCCACAGGTAAACACAGCCGCCCTGTGCACACGATCTGCGCTCAGGGAAGAGTGGATTTTCCCTGAATTCAGCCACCGATATCGCATCTGACTCTGCAGCAATAAATTGACATGCCACGGGGAAGCAGTGGTGCGGAAAGCCGCTCTGCATGTCAGTGTACGGTACGGAGAAAAAATGCACAGTGAGCATGGGATTTCTGGAAATCACATCCACTGTGCTTGTATTGCACAACACAGCGTTATGGACGCAGTGCAAACACTCTGCGTCCATAACGCTACAAACACTGATCAAGTGCATGCAGCTTTAGTCTAACACAGAGGTCTCAAACAGGCGGCCCGGGGCCCGTGGCTTCAAAGTGCGGCCCGCAGCACCATGGACAATGTAAGGACGCCGGGATCCACTGTGCAGAGGTCTGCCACGGTGAGCTGTGTTAGGGGCCGCAGAGGTGCAGTGTGCTGGGGACTGCGGCTTTATTATCACTTCCTGCGGCCGCTACGACAAGCTCTGAGCCTCTTTTCCTCAGCTACATCAATGGAAGCTGGCGTGCCAATCAGATCACAGACTCGGAAGTGACGTCGGCCAATCAGAAACCTCAAGTAACGTCATACGCCGACGTCACTTGCGGGTCTGTGATCTGATTGGCATGCCAGCTTCCATTGATGTAGCTGAGGGAAGGAGGCTCGGAGCTTGTCGTAACGGCTGCAGGAAGTGATAATAAAGCCGCAGTCCCCAGCACTATGCACTGTGGCGGTCCATTACACAGCGGATCCTGGCATCATTAAGGTGTGTGTGTGTGAGATAGTGTGTGTATATGAGTGTGTGTATGAGAGTGTGTATGTGAGTGTGTATGAGAAAGTGTGTATTAGAATGTGTGTTAATGAGTGTTTGTGTGAGTGTGTATATGAGTCTGTGTGTATATGTTGTGAGGTAGCAACCGGGGAACCCGCTTGCAAAACGACAACAAACACGTGTTTATAAGGTAACCAATGTCTACCCGTTTATTTTCACATATTAATAGCATAACCCGGGTAGCATGTTTAACACGTATCACATTGATTACAAACACTTCACATAAATACACCATACATTTACATATAACATTACATAAGACATATATTGCACATAACGCTTATAGTAACCCGGAACCTGTAGCCATCTCTCTGTCCCCATTGGAGCTCTACTAACAGCTCCCGTGGTGGCTACGGCCTCCGGCCTATATACACTTTACCCATACATTTCTTAGTTCACCATATGTATATTTATCCACGATGATTCCTCTGGGTTTAGAACAGAGATTGAGCAACCTGAGTCACGGGTACGCCATGCCTCACCAAGGGGCTCCTTTCTGGACATGTTTCACCCCATGTCCAGGTCAGTGCCCACCTGGTTCAACCACAGTTTCCCCACTCTAGGAGCCCTTCTAACCCCTGCTTCTGCCCGTCGTTATATCCCCTTCAACGGGCCCTGTGGGTCCCAATGGCGGTTCCTGCCGCCTGGCTTTAGTCACCCAGCCTGATGACTCCATATATATATATTCCATAGTCAGGATTCCTGCCTGACCGGGTCCTTACATACTGTATGTGATCCATCATTCAAACGACCATGGATCACACACACATTTCTTACACCCGCTCACAGCCCATCATAACACATCCATGGACTGTGGCTCCTCCATGACGATAACAGGGACCTGGTCAACCGTAGAATCCGGGCTAACCATGCGTCACCGTGGCCTACTCACCACGGTACGGGTCACCAGTCGCCACCAAACCTCCATCTCATCTCATGACAGGTCTCCAGGTCGACGACTGTACCCTGCGTCTGAGTAGCACCCTAACGGATCAGCCATGGGTACCCTTCTAGGAGCCTTCGTGACCCCTGTCTCTGGCCACAGGCACACCCACACCATTAGAGGTCGTGGTTGAGGGACAGGTACCCACTGCAAGCAGCAGGCCAACCTCCCTCTCGTCCCACAGGGACGGAACGCCTCCAACATCATCCACTCCAGCTGGGGCTCTCCCACAGACTCCGCACATGGCCTTTCTATCTAAGCCATCATATACATATTGTTTACAACAGGTCCCTCACGGACTATCTAGTCGGACCTCGGGCAGCTATGCCCGCCGGGCACCTTTCACGCACCGGGTACACAGTTCACACCAACTTTCAGGAACTGCTTTCTTACCGGGCACGGATCCGGGTCTCGCTACCTGTGTAACGGGTCCACCAAGCTTCCCCCAAGGCTCCTTTTGCCGGACGTGGTTCACCCCACGCCCGGACCAGTCTCCACCGGGTTCAGCCACGGCTTCCCCACCAGGTGCTATCACAACCGCGGACCTCGGCACCGGCATGGAGCTAGCATGCTCCCTTCCTTCACCCAGAGCCTCTGGACTGCTCTGCACATAGCTGGTCTCAGCACAATCTCCAGTCTCTGAATGAATCTCTCAGCATGAGTCTCTCAATCACTCAGCTGGCTGCCTCTTATCGTGCCAGCCACTCCCACATGGACACACCCCCTTAGCTGCTGGTAATCAGCTTTCACACAGCTCAGGTTAACTCCCTGTGTTCCGGGTTGTAAGCACTCAGCCCTCATTTTTTATTGCCTCATCGATCTCATCCCACTCTCACTGCCGCTCATTAGGCTCATGAGTGTATCACGTCTATAACAGTTACTCACAATTAACCCCTTGTGTTCCGGTTGAGTTCACACAGCATCATCACAGTAAAACCGGCCAGTGTGCACAGGATCATACCTTGATCCTGCATGTGATGCGCCCCGGCCATGAGGACCATGCCGGCGGTGCCTCACAATGTGTATGAGAAAGTGTGTGCGTATGAGAGTGTGTATGTGAGTGTGTATGAGAAATTGTGTGTATGAGTATATGTATGAGTGTGTTTGTGTGTGTATGAGAGTGTAGGGTAATTGAGTTTGTATGTATGAGTGTGTGTGTATGAGAGTGTGTGTGTATGAGAGTGTGTATGAGAAAGTGTGTATATGAGTGAGTGTGTATGAGAGTGTATGTGTATATGAGTTTGTATGTATGAGTGTGTGTGTATGAGAGATTGTGTGTATGAGAAAGTGTGTGTATGAGTGTATGTATGAGTGTGTGTGTGTGTGTGTATGAGAGTGTATGCATATGAGAGTGTGTGCATATGAGTGTGCACATGAGTGTGTGTGTATATGTGTATGGGAAAGTGTGTGTGTATGAGAGTGTGTGTGTGAGTATGTATGAGAGTGTGTGTATATGAGTGTGTATGTGAGTGTGTGTGTATGAGAAAGTGTGTGTGCATGAGAGTGTGTATGTGAGTGTGTATGAGAAAGTGTGTGTGTTAAGAGAGTGTGTGTGTGGAGCCCACTGGGACAGGGTACTCGGTACCGGACCGGGGTACTGCTGGGGATGTCCTGGGTTCTCACAAGTAAAGGGGTATTTACAAGGATAATGTTTGTCGTGACGCCACCCACAGGTTGTGGTCAATGATGGGACCACCGCTTCAGCGCTGCTCTGCCAGGAGAATGGAGGGATGGATGGGCTGCAGCCAGATGGATGAGCCCGCTGCGGTCGGGCTGCTCTTGGCAGGATAAAAGGTATTATAAACAGTTCTGTATACCTGGAATCAGACACAGACACTCAGACAGGGTTCACCAGGTTTACTTGTCAGCTATTCAAAACAGTTTACAGCAATTCTCAGTACAGTTCAGTTCTTAACAGTTCACAGTGCAGTTACTTCGGAAACATTGAACCCACTGCAGCCAGGCTGTCGCTCTGAGACCCCTCACTCTCGCTAAGTGTCCTTTCAGGCTGTTCTCTCTTTTGTTGTTTCTCCGGATTGTATAGCAGCAGCTCGGAACCTTGTGGGTCCTCGTGGTTTCTGCTGTGCTTCCAACCCTTTTGTTGGGAACTCCAACCTGGAGATCAAGCTCCCCGTCGGTTTCTGGGAAGCTGATATGGAATCTCAGTTCACCTCAGAGCTAATACTCTGGTGTATGCCTAGTCTGCAGTAACCCTATCTTGCAAGGCGTTACCAGACTCCATCTAACCCATGTGATTCCAGTCCAAACTAGGGAAAACTACTCCACTGGTAGTTGGTCTGTGTTGCCATGTTCGTCGGACCCGGTGATACCGGTCCGGTCTCCTTCCTCACACTCCCCTGGGATGCTGGCTATGAACGAGCTTTCTCTCCATGGTTTCTGTTACTCTGTGGATTCTGCATCTCTAGGGAGCCCAATCCCACTGAGATGTGTCACTGTCTGTCTGTTCTTGTCTGCTCAGCTCACTCTGGCCTACTAACTCCTTCCTCCTCTTTTCCTCTACTTGTACTATCTATCACCTCATCTACATTCTTCCCACCCACTTTCCTCTAAACCCATTACCCCTTGTGTCCTGGACTCCGGGTTGGGTGCCGCCTTTAGTGGGTGTGTGTGGTCTGTGAAGGTGTTTGGTGTACAAACCGTCTATCTCTCTGCCTGGCTGCAGTTCCCTATGTGGCCACCCTGGTCGCAGGGGCGCCACATGTGTATATGAGTGTGTATATGAGTGTGTATGGGAAAGTGTGTGTATGAGTGTATGTATGAGTGTGTGTGTGTATGAGAGTGTATGTGTATATGAGTGTGTATGTATGAGAGTGTGTGTATAAGAGTATGTATGAGAGAGGTGTGTATATGTGTGTGTGTATGTGTGTGTATGAGCGTGTATGAGAGACTGTGTGTGTGTATGAGTGTATGTATGTATAAGAGTGGGTGTATATGAGTGTGCGTGTGTATGAGAGAGTGTGTGTATATCAGAATGTGTATGAGTGTGTGTACCTGAGTGTGTGTATGAAAGTGTGTATGTGTGTGTTAGTGTGTATGTGCATGTATGAGAATGGGTGTATGAGCATGTGTGTGTGAGTGTGAATGAGCGACTGTGTGTATGTATACGTAAAAACAAGAGAGACCAGGTTGGGACATCACTACAAAGTGGCATCAGGATGGGGACATTACTACAAGAGGACCAGAATGAGGCATTACTACAAGAAGAGGACCAGGATAAGGACATTACTACAAGAAGAGGACCAGGATGTGGGCATTAATACAAGATGGAGATGGGGACATTACTAAAAGGAGATCAGGATTTGAACATTAC
Organism: Allobates femoralis; assembly: GCA_033576535.1. Lineage (NCBI taxonomy): Eukaryota > Metazoa > Chordata > Amphibia > Anura > Aromobatidae > Allobates > Allobates femoralis. Next base: position 258,485,059 of record JARQOC010000005.1, on the reverse strand, counting down.
TACATTGAGTGAAAAATTCTAGAATGACTAAAAATGTCACTTAGTAATGCGGCACCCCCATATCAACTATGTGCGGCCCACCAACCCACCCAAGTTAGACCCCTGGTTTAAAAGTTAACAAAACACAATGAGGCATCATTTTAGAGTAAGCAACTCCCCTTTAGGTTGAACAGCCCTAGAGAAAATGCTTTATGCAAGAAATACTTGTCATACACATTTTTGAACAATACAAAATCAAGTACCATGCAGATAAATTCAAGTTTTATTGTGCTAAAACAAGATGGAAGTGAAGAAAAAGCAGGGTAATCTTATCCAAAATATTGGGAGGCTCAATCCCACAGAATATAAATATATTTCAGTATGTCCGCATAGTATGAGAAAGGTACCCATGCAAGGGTCCACATGCAAAATGCAAAAGGGTCCAATCAAAGTTGGGACAAAAATAGTACATAGTATCCTATATAATAATTGGCAGTTGCTGGCATCCGGCCACTGTGCCGCTATTCCGCGGCCGGATACTAGCACCGCAAGCGATGGTGCCCATGTGCTATCGCGAGCCGCAATGTCCCTGCAGCTGCAGCTTCAACCGGGATCTGTGCTCTGTGATCGGCTCCCGGTGTCTCCACATGTCGAGAGCAATAGAGCAGAGAGCACAGATCCCGACTCACGCTGCGGCTGCAGGGACCCGGGACCTCATCTGCCTGGATGGCAGAGGTGAGCACAGGCAGGGTGAGAGGAGGGGGCACGGAGGGAACAGGGAGTGGGCACAAGACAGGGGGCCACACAGGACATACAGGGGGCCTCAGAGGACACACAGGGGGCCAGACAGGACTCACAGTGGGCCACACAGCACACACAGGGGGCAACACATAACATACAGGGGCCCTCAGAGGACACACAGGGGGCCACACAGAAATCACAGGGGGCCTCACAGGACAGACAGGGGGCCACACAGGACACACATGGGGCCACGCAGGACACACAGGGGGCCACCCAGGACACACAGGGGCCCACACAGGACACACAGGGGCCAACACAGGACAGACAGGGGCCTATACAGGACAGACAGGGGCCCACGCAGGACAGACAGGGGGCCACACAGAACAGACAGGGGGTCACACAGGACAGACAGGGGGCCACTCAGGACAGGGACACACAAGACAGGACAGGGCCACACAGGACAGGGGCACACAGGACAGAGGGACATAGAACAGGAGCAGAGGACGGGGACACAAGGCAGAGGACAGCGAGACACTGGGCCAAAGGACAGCGGGACACTGGCCCACAGGACAGCGGGACACTGGGCCACAGGACAGCAGGACACAGGACCAGAAGACAGGGCCAGAGAACACCGGCACACAGGGGCAGAGGACTGGGGAACACAGGGGCAGAGGACAGGGAGACACAGGGCCAGAGGAAAAGGGGACACAGGGCAAGAGGATAAGGGGACACAGGGCCAGAGGACAGGGGGACACAAGGCCAGAGGACAGAGGGAGACAGCTAACCACTCAGCCACTCTATACAGTCCTAACCACTGACCCACCATGTACATTGCTCTCCACTGAGCCACCATATACAGTGCTAACCACTGACCCACCATGTACAGTCCTATCCACTCAGCCACCATATATTGTCCGAACCACTGAGCCACCATATACAGTGCTAACCACTGACCCACCATATACACTGCTAGCCACTGAGCCACCATATACTGTGCTAACCACTGAGCCACTGTATACTGTGCTAACCACTGAGCCACCATATACAGTGCTAACCACTGAGCCACCGTATACACTGCTATTCACTGAGCCACCATATACTGTGCTAACCACTGAGCCACTGCATACATTGCTAACCACTGAGCCACCATGTACAGTGCTAACCACTGACCCACCATGTACAGTCCTATCCACTCAGCCACCATATATTGTCCTAACCACTGAGCCACCATATACAGTGCTAACCACTGACCCACCATATACACTGCTAGCCACTGAGCCACCATATACTGTGCTAACCACTGAGCCACTGTATACTGTGCTAACCACTGAGCCACCATATACAGTGCTAACCACTGAGCCACCGTATACACTGCTATTCACTGAGCCACCATATACTGTGCTAACCACTGAGCCACTGTATACATTGCTAACCACTGAGCCACCATGTACAGTGCTAACCACTGACCCACCGTATACACTGCTATACACTGAGCCACCATAAACTGTGCTAACCACTGAGCCATTGCATACTGTGCTAACCACTGATCCACCATATACAGTGCTAACCACTGAGCCACCACACAGTGCTAACCACTGACCCACCATATACTGTCCTAACCACTGAGCCATCATATACTGTGCTAACCACTTAACCACTGTATACAGTGCTAACCACTGACCCACCGTATACAGTGCTAACCACTGAGCCACTATATACAGTGCTAACCACTGAGCCACCGTATACACTGCTAACCACTGAGCCACCCTATACTGTGCTAACCACTGATCCACCATATACTGTGCTAACCACTGAGCCACCACACAGTGCTAACCACTGACCCACCATATACTGTCCTAACCACTGAGCCATCATATACTGTGCTAACCACTTAACCACTGTATACAGTGCTAACCACTGACCCACCATATACATTGCTAACCACTGAGCCACTGTATACAGTGCTAACCACTGACCCACCATATACTGTCCTAACCACTGAGCCATCATATACTGTGCTAACCACTTAACCACTGTATACAGTGCTAACCACTGACCCACCATATACATTGCTAACCACTGAGCCACTGTATACAGTGCTAACCACTGACCCACCATATACAATGCTAACCACTGAGCCACTGTATGAAGTGCTAACCACTGAGCCACCGTATACACTGCTAACCACTGAGCCACCGTATGCATTGCTGACCACTAAGCCACGATACTGTGCTAACCACTGAGCCACCATATGCAGTGCTAACCACTGAGCCACCGTATACAGTGCTAACCACTGAGCCACCATATACTCCATATAAATCCCGCAACAACAGCTACTTTCCGGAGAGAAGACTGTACTATTCAGCAGCTATTTTTACGGCACCTGTTCATTACACTGCACTCCCTTTTTCTAGTTTTTAGTATATTTAAAGCATTAGGGTACCAAATGCCCCATAAAGGTACCTAAACTAGAACCCCCCTGCAAAGTGTGGACCACTCACCAGCAATGAATGCAATGACTGCAGTCTCAAAAGTGTCAAAGGGTTAAAATGAGCCAAACATCAGGATGACAAAAGGAGGGACACGGAATGCCCTGCGTTCAGGGCAGAGTGTATTTTCCCTGCATTCACCTGCCGATATTGCATCTGACTGTGCAGCAATAAGTTGATATGCTGTGGAGAAACAGCAGTGCGGAAAAATGCACAGTGAGCATGGGATTTCTGGACATCCCATCCACTGCGCTTGTACTGCACAACACAGCGTTATGTACGCACTGCAAACACTCTGCATCCATAACACTTCAAAAACTGATCAAGTGCATGCCGCTTTAGACTAACGCTACATGAAGCCTCTCACTGTTGATCACACAGATGTTCTACAATTGTCTCACATTTTCTTCAGACTATTATGTTAGGCTGTGGTCACAGTTCCATTTTTCACATGCTTTTTTGGAGACCTGCGTTTTAAAAAACGCATGTAAAAAACGCACCCATAGGCCCCCATGTTAAAAAATGCATGCCCTAATAGCCAAAAAGCATGTGTGACTGTCCCAATGGTTTTTGGCGCATATCCAAAAACGTATGCGTTTTTTAATATCGGGCCTTATGGAAAACGCATGCAAAAACGCATGTACAATTAGTGCCATTCAAAAACGCATGCGTTTTCCATAGGAGCCCATGTTAAAAAAAACGCATGCATTTCCGGAAACGCATGCGTTTTTTTAACATGGGCTCCTATGGGAAACGCATGCGTTTTTGAATGGCACTAAAAGGTACTAATTGTACATGCGTTTTTGCATGCGTTTCCCATAGGAACCCATGTTATAAAAACGCATGCGTTTTCTACAAAAACACATGCGTTTTTCAAAACGCTCAAAAAAATACTACAAGCACTATTTTTAGGTGCAGATTCAAAAACGCACCCAAAAACGCAGGGAGCCATCACACACCTTACAAAACTCATGCTGACATAAAAAAACGCATGAGTTTTGTAAAATAATTTAAAAAAACGCATGGCAACTGTGACCACAGCCTTAGGCTGTGGTCACAGTTGCCATGCGTTTTTTTTAGTGATTTAACAAAACTCATGCATTTTTTCATAGGAGCCCATGTTAAAAAACGCATGCGTTTCCTAAAACGCATGCGTTTTTTTAACATGGGCTCCTATGGGAAACGCATGCGTTTTTGAAAGGCACTAAAAGGTACTAATTGTACATGCGTTTTTGCATGCGTTTTCCATAAGGCCCGATATTAAAAAACGCATACGTTTTTGGATATGCGCCAAAAACGCATGGGACAGTCACACATGCTTTTTGGCTATTAGGGCATGCGTTTTTTAACATGGGGGCCTATGGGTGCGTTTTTTACATGCGTTTTTTAAAACGCAGGTCTCCAAAAAAGCATGTGAAAAATGCTACTGTGACCCCAGCCTAACTCAGTTTTTACCCTTTTAGTGCCCTGTAATATAAATCAAATACAAATCATAGACTTTGGGAAATTGTTTAATCCAGTTAATGGATTTTTAGTACTATAAATCCTATAATCTGAAAAGTGCTCAGAAATCCTATTTTTAATCTTCGTGATAGCATAAACAAAATATTGGAGTTAGAGATCTATGCAAGTTATTAAAAACACAACATTGTTAGGGTGGATTATCATTCCATGTTCATTAAAGAAACTGATGACATCAAAGGAGTATTCAAATTGCTAATGGTCTTCCATACTCAACAAATGTACTTAAGGGGGCCGTCACACGGAACGATATCTTGCCCGATATCGTTTAAGCGATCTCCTTTTTGATCGCTTAAGCGATATCGGGCAAGATATCGTTGCATGTAATCAAGCGATTTACGATGGTAAATCGCTTGATCGTGACATCGCTGATCTGAGGTTCGGTTCTCAGATCTAGCGATGAACGATGCAACGATCTGCATCATCGTGGTGTATGACACCACGATGATCCATCTCCCAGCGACCGCGCCTATGCTGGGAGATGGTAACTATGGTACACGTCGGGTAACTAAGCGACGCGCGGCGCCTAGTTACCCGATGTGTACCATAGTAACGAGCGAGATCGCTGCTCCACATCGCTGGTGAGTCTGTCTGTGTGACATCTCACCAGCGATGTGAGCGATATTGTAAGCGATTGCGCGTGCACGTGATCGCTTACAATATCGCTAAAGATATCTCACCGTGTGACGGCCGCCTAATGTATGCCGGAAAGCTGGCATACATTTTTGCTTAAATATAAGATGCTCCTTGATTGATAAAGATTTAATTTTTTTGGTACTTGGACATTCCAAGTAAGTACCAAATATCTTTAAATGCATTCATTTCTAAGGGTACCGTTACATGTCACAATATCGTTCCAATATCGCATACAATTTCACGTGAGCGCGCTCATTTTTGGCACTTGTCCAAGATCGCATAAGAGATGTTACACGTAGCAATCACACCTTCAACCTCCGACAATCCAGCGTCCCGGAAGTCGGCTGGAAAATCGGGCAGCCAATTTGTCAGATCGTAGTTGCGCCGTCACACAGCACAACCACATAAGTAGTGTGGGCGTACTTTTCACCCAGCTTAGGACATAGGCATACCTGAGTTAACTTTTAACCGTGCCCAGAACACTCCAATTGGATAGCGAAAGAGCATTACCATTGGTCAGCCATCTCAGACATAATGGTGGCGACATGGATGCTATTGACCTTTATATCATCTTGAAACTGATGTCATATGTGATGTGTAGCAGCTCCAGCAACACACTGCGGCATCGCCAAATTGGCAAACAGGAACGCTAGTGAAGTGCAGTGTGTTTGGGCTAAATGTATGGACATTCTGTCCATCTACTGTAGAAGTTGGTAAGCTACACACAGGAAGTATGGACATGTGTATGCACATTACATAGCATTATCCAAACTATGTTGCTGCCTAGATGTATGCATGTGTTTCCAGATATGTACATATGTCTCAATCAGACAATATAGAAGTGACCATGTGTGTACACATACCCATGTCTACATGCAGCAATCTGGACAGGGAAACACACAAACACCATACAGTGGGTTGGCGTCTGCCACACATGTGTTGTGTACCTGTGCACACAATGGTGCAGGAACCCTGAAATAACATTGTAGTCTCACACCTCTGAGCACACCCTAATGCTATGTGATATTGTGGTCAGCTACAAATAAACGAATTACACACATTTGTCTGATCAGAAACAATTACCGTATATTAGGAGTGTGGCCACCCAAAAAAACCAACAAACACACAACAACCAAAAAAGTGTTTTCATCACACAAGTAACATATTACATAAATCAAATACTGGTTAATTCTGCCATAAAATAGAAAACAATGCATGTTAATACAAAAAATAAAGAAACATCAATGGCCTTGTTCACACACAATTTGCATTTTTTTTAGCACTCCAAAAACCTCAGGCGTTTTTCTAAGAGTGCCAAAAAGTGTCCCTTGTGTGTCTTGGACTTAGACATTTTTTCAACAAAAACGCAGGCAAAAACGCTAGCGTTAACGCAGGGTGCCTATATGCGCCCCATGTTAAAAAAATGCATGCGTTTTTTAAAACAACCCCTGCATTTTTTTTAAATCAGGGAAAAAAACACAAGTGTAGCTAAAAAACGCATGTACACTTAAATGTACCATGCATTAACGTATCTGCGTTTTTTAAAAACTGCAGAAAAACACAGAGAGTGCCAAAAACGCAGGTGAGTGTGAATAAGGCCAATGACAAAAATAATGTGAGGCAAAATATATCCTCCCAACAAAAAGTAAGACACATTGGACAGTGTGGACCTTTGACACACCCCTTACATCTGATGGTCCTGCCAGGCCACCACCCCAAGGCCATTGAAATACGAGCATTAGCTGTCTCTGCTGCTCTTGGCATCCTGCTGATGTCGGCCCTGGCCCAATAGCTGTAGTGGCGCTATGCCAGGGTCGTTTGCACGCCACTCACCTGGCATGAGATCCCCAGTTGTGGGGTCCACAGAATCTACATAACTTGCTGAAATGTTTGATTGAGTATCCCTACGATGCAGAAAGTTATGCAGCACACAACACGCCATCACTACCATTTTGATAGATTCCAGTTTCATATTTAAAGCACTATGAAACACGCGGAATCTATTGGCCATGATCCCGAACGCATTTTCAACCACACAATGTGCCCAGGATAGCCGGTAATTGAAAAGACGTTGTTCAAGGGTCATACTCCTCTGGGGATATGGCCGTAGTAGGTTTGTGTGAAGTGCGAAGGCCTCATCCCCCACAAAGGCAAAGTTAAGATGTTCAGTGGTGTCATCATTTGGGGGTAAGTTCAGCCACCCTCTAACAAGGTCTCGACCAAAGGAGGTCTGTGCCAAAACCCCCCATCAGACACACGCCCGTTCATCCCCACATCCACAAGGAGGAACTCACAGTTCGCATTGACGAGGGCCATGAAGACCACACTGAAATAACCTTTATAGTTAAAATAATAAGACCTGCTGTTGGGGGTTGTGTGATCCTCACATGCTTGCCTTCCAATGCTCCCCCCGCAGTTGCCACCTCTCCTGGAAGCCAGTGGCAACTTCCAACCATTCCACGGGGGTTGTTGGAAACCGCATATAGGTTGGCAAGAGACACCTTACAATGGCCTTACCTGTCTCAGGGATTAGGCGGCTCAGCAGTGGGCATGAGACTGCAGCAGAATACTGCAGGTCAGTCATCGTGTGCCCTGTTGCCAGGAAACACAGAATCACAGCCAATCGCTCCTCTGCTGGAACAGCTTGACGCATCACAGTGTCCTCACAGGCAATATGTGGTATAACCAACTCCAAGAGGAATTTGAAAGAGTCCTCGGACATCCTGAGATAGTTCCTGAAGTCCTGCAGATTCCTGTCCTCCAGCTGACAGACAAGACCCATGTGACTCAGGTGGCCCTTTGCAGAAGCCAAGCCCGAGACCACACACACCATCGTCTATGCCTCCGCAGTCTCTCAATCCTCTCATCCGTCATCAAGGCATGATCCACCATGGACACAGCCACTACTGCCATTGCGGCACAATGCATGATGTCCAATCTCTGTTAGCAAGGCTCTGGGGATGTGAAAAGAAAAAAAACAATATAAGCACATGGAGACATAAAATGTACAAACTTCATCAACTAGCCCATGTACATAGTCCTGTCATACCACTCCAATACATACTTACATGGTTGGGCTGTTACGTTACACACCATATAATTCTTGTCGACCTTGCTTATTGAATCCACTACAGTATGACATTTAACATAACACATACTACACATATGTGAACCCATACTACTCATCATGTACAGCCTACACATTATGGGCATCCAGAAAGGCACTACAACAGCAAGATGTGTCCCATGGCTGCCAACACTCATTATGTATGTAAGCAAAGTATTGTGCACTCCACAAATACACTGAATTGGGTCAACTACATTACACATCACAAGAGGGTAATGCTTGCAGATGCATTTTTGTGTCTTTATATAAATGACAGATATACAATCCCCAAGGCTGCATGTACTGGGATCAGTTAGCAATGTGTGTGTGCAACCGGTGTTGCCACATTTCCTGCCATTTGGTTATAGTCCATATTTCAACTTACCCACACTCTTGTTATCAAGACAGGGTTACAGACCCAAAATGGATGCTCACTGAATACGTCCA
>JARQOC010000005.1:258382984-258476040 GCA_033576535.1 Allobates femoralis | reverse complement strand
TTGATGAGTTTTTTACCTCAGGATTTGTAGACAAAACCAGGAGTGGAACAATCAGAGGAAAAGTCTAATAGAAACACTTGCACCACTTCTGTATTTATCACCCACTCCCGGTTTTGTCTACAAATCCTGAGGTAAAAAACTCATCAAATCCTCAGCGTGTGCACATGGCCTCAACTCATTACCTGCATAACAGACAGCGGTCTTAAATTGTCACCTGTATAAAAGACTCCTGTTCACACACTCAATCAGTCAGACTCTAATGATGGGTTTACACGTTGCGATATCGGCATCCAACTCCGACCCAACTCCGACCAAAAGTCATGTGGTTCGTGCGTTGGACCCGATATCGTTCGTGCGTTGTATGGTGTGAACGTCCAATACGATGCACGAACGATGTCAAAACGATATCGGGGATCGAATGAGCCTGCTCTCCAACGGGCCGATATTGGATGGAGGTTGGAGCCGGATCGTGCTGTGTGACACCCCAACTACGATTTCAAGCCAGATTTTTTGGTAGTTGCCGGAAGTCCCGTAGGCGTTGCAAATGTTTAATTTATAAGCCGCCCACCTCCAATGATTGGTGGCTAGGTAGTGTATGCGGATTGGATGAGCGTTGCGAAGCAGCCATTTTGTTTGTTTTTCAGTTTATTATTGTGATGTGCGTTGCATAATCAATTGTTTATGGAGCACCGCAAAGGTGGCGAACAGAATGTATCAAAATACAATTCCACAGCTCCTGTACTGCTCTTGCAAATAGTTTATGGACCGTGTGACGACGACTGTACCATGTAATGACAACATTTTGTTTACGGTTTGCTGACGGAGACATGTGTTCAATGTTAATCTAATGAAAAGGAACATCGTACAAACAGTAGTTTGCATCTCACAACTCCCTCCACATATATCTTTCTTAGGTATAGACATCGTGTGTGGGCGACGCTAATGCGTTGGGCTGTGCACAATTTATGACCGCGGAGCGTGTCCTGGCCTCAGCCACTATGAGTTTGCGACTCCTTTGCGGAGTGACAAATTCTGCACCGCTCCCACAATTTGCGTCATGACGTCATGCAGCAGGCTCAGCCTTATAGGTGGAGTCAAGTCTCAGCACTAAAGATGGCGGCGGAACAGCTTGCAGTAGCCTGGGGCGAGCCAGAGCTCCTCATTTTATTTGATCTGTTGGACAGACATGATTAATGGTGTGTCCTGCCACACCAGCACCCCCGGCTGCATAAAAAGCGCATTGTGCGCAAGGTGCAACGTGCCCTGACGTGCCCTACACGTGGATCGCAGCACCAAGCAAATCACAAAGAAGATAGCAGATATGAAGCATAAGGGCAGGGACCGCATAGCCGCCATCCGGGCACAGATACAGAGTGGTGAGTATTATGTCATGATACATACAAACATGTGACATCTTGACACAATATAGCATATTGCGCCTAACACAGAAGCAAACATCGATTGGCTACTACGTTCTACTACTACTACTGCTCTTATTATATTTTTTAACAAATACAATGACAATAGTGCTGTTGCCTGTCATTAACTAAGAAACAGTGTGGTGACAAAGTCAACTACCTAAACCTAGGAACCTTATGTTGTAATGTTCAAAAAACATACTCGGTGACGGTCAAAAACATCTGACGGGTACATACCCTTGCAGACACACTTTAATGTCATCATGGACGTAAGGCCATCATGTATGTAACATGTTATTTACCCACCAAAGGGCATTAGGCACACACTACACCAGGGGCGTAACCAGAACTGCCCGGGCACCATAGCAAACTTTTGAACGGTGCCCCCTCCAAGACACGACCCCAATGACATGCCCCCTTCAAGACACCCCCCCTTCCAGGCCCCAGCAGTATATACAGCAGCCCCAGTGGTATACAGCAGCCTCCCCAGTGGTATATACAGGCCCCAGCAGTATATACAGCAGCCTCCCCAGTGGTATATACAGGCCCCAGCAGTATTCCAGCAGTCTCCCCAGTGGTATATACAGGCCACAGCAGTATTACAGCAGCCTCCCCAGTGGTATATACAGGCCACAGTGGTGGTATACACAGACCCCAGTGGTGGTATACAGGGCCCTCCCCCTTGGTGATGCACACCTATAAAGGAATACATCTATGTCTCATTATACTTACTTATCCCTGCCGCTGTCGGCACTCTGACACAGCGCTCATGCGGGTCTTCCTGCTCCTTCCTCTGGCGCACAGGCAATAACGTAATTTCCTGAGGCCGCCAGTCACAATCTGGAAGATGATGGATGAAGCCGGAGCGCGGTGCAGAGCGGCGACAGCGTCATGCGACAGGGATAAGTAATTGCAGGCACAGCTGCCCGTATAGAAGCGTAGCGGCGCTGGGTTGGGGCCAACCACAAGCGCCGGGCCCACAAGCGACCGCTACATCTGATATGCTGGTAGTTACGCCCCTGCACTACACTATCTTTATATTTACCAATAAACTTTATAACATGCTACCTTCAAAATCCACAGATGCCGAAGATGAGGAAGACGAGGCTCCAGCTGCGTCACCAGCACAAGGACAGGGCAGGTCACCACAGCGATCACCTGCACCCTCCAGATCACCACATGACATCCCATCAAGGGGAACATTGTCCCCAGCCTCACCATCAGCAGCAGAAGGTGGATCTCGACGTCCATCCACACCACCATCACCGCCAGCACATCAAAGAGACTCCCCGGGCCCAGCTCCTGCCTACTCCCCTCTGCCAGCGGAAGAACATGGCCATCTGGGAGTGTCTATGGCCTCTGTAGCTGAAGATCAGGACACACCCCACGGCCAATCTGCCTTACAGGCAATACTCGAGGCCTACTGAACATCACAGGCGGACTCACCAATTGAGCAACATGGCAATGATTCAGGTACTTGTGAAATGCTTACAGGCCTTCTTTGTATTAGGTAATCAATATTTGTCTGTTTGTTTGAAAAACCCCAATCTTACCTCATTTCTTAACGTTTTTGCACTCGCAAGGCCCAACAGCTGCTGGTTTGCCCGAGAACTTCTGGCAATCACCCTCCTCCGAAAATGGATCCCCTCCTGGAGTTGGTAAGTAGTTTTGGTGGCCACCCTTGTAATGTTGTTGAACATAACTTTAAAATTTAGGGCCAATGATGTGTGTCTTTCAACACTGTAGGTGGAACATCTTACCTGGACCTACTGCAGGCCAACCAAGAGGCTCTTGTGAAGCTCTGGAGGCAACCACGCAGCTAGAGATGGTGTGTGCCATGTGGCACAATTTTGTAAGGCAAAATTGTAGGTGTGGACCTGTTGGTCAAGATCAATGACTTTGCTGCCTCCATTCTTTCATAGTTGGAATCCAATTTTAAGTGATGTCATGTTGACATCTGTGTTTTAGTTGCCGTTTGCAACAATTATCTGGTCATGTTGGCCCGTAAAGTGGGGTTGAATTTCTTCTGAGTACGCCCTTCTTTTTCTGGTTTTAGAAGTTTCATGTTTTGGACCAATTTTTGGTCATGGTCCATTTTTGAATTTAAAAAAAAAAAAAAAAAAATGGTGTCTGACTTGCATTTTTTGGCAAGCCGCAAAGTACAATCTAAAATACACCACAAATTTACTTGTGTGCCTTTTAATTTTACAAAGTTACTACACATAACAAACACATTGCTTTAGGCAAAACCTGCTCCTGAAAATAAAAAACATTACCGTATATACTCGTGTATAAGCCGAGTTTTCAAGGCCAAAAATTGGGCTGAAAAGTTCCCCCCTCGGCTTATACACCAGTCAATACGGTCCCCAACTGATGGCACTCGCCCCCCCTATGTGGGAAGGGCCCCCCCGCTGCTTAACTTACCATCCCCGGTCTTCTGCACCGCCGGTCTTCTGAGCTCCGTCCTCCATGCTCCGAGTCCCGTCCGGCTGCATCGGGTATCCACGGCCGTGGCACGATGGGTGACTGGGCCAAGAGGGTGCTGCTGAATCTAGAACATGTCCCTTGGACTGGGATCGGGCTTATGGTCAGTGAACGGGTGTCGGAGCTGGCCCGGCCACAAAGAACACACCTTCAGCGGATCATCACTCTGGCCCTGGAGGTGTCGAGGAATGGGACACTGAACGGGGAGACCGTGTTGGCACAGCCCCCACAGCCCCCCCAGCACTCCCAGGCCACCCAGCCCACCCTGGCCACCCAGCAACCCCAGCCCCCGTCAGTGTCCCATCATCCACCGCAAATGGCTATGTTTGGCCCTGGACATATTCCTGAGGTGCCGAGGGAGCCATTTCCACCTTTCCCTTGGCTCCGACCATACCCTATTCCTGCAAGGGAACAGGGTGAGTCTGCCATCGCCAATCCTGCTGCAGACTATGAGCCTTATTGGAGATGCTACCACCAACTATGAGTTTGTGGCTGCACTTTTTGGTTTTAACTAAATTTTTGTGGAAAATCTTCTGTTGAGATGGTGAATCAAACCAATATTGAACTTTTTGTTTTTGGTAACAAAATAAATTACCATTACAACATAGTGGTGTCTTTCATATGTTAATATTTAAATGTCAGAGAGCAGGTGAAAGTATGTTCCAAGGTTAATAATGTCACACACAGGTGTACCAGACAGTGCAAGTTTCTGTCAAACACTTATTTGTGATTTTGCTATTTGTCATTGTGTGTTAGGGCGACTTTACACACACGAAATTATCTGTCAAAATTATGAGCAACTTGATGGTTGCAGGGAAATCAGGGACACATTGCTCCATTTGTAGACAGCAACAAAATGGAGCAATGTGTCCATGATTTCAATGCAAGCATTAATTTTGTCTGAAGTTTGACAGCTAAGTTGGTGTTTGTAAAGGTGTCCCTTAGGTTTGCTTCCACACAATGTTGCATTGTGTATGTGGCTGGGTCTTACTACAGTGGTAAACAATCCAAAATCGTTGTCTGCCCTGTGGCCTCTATTTTGGCGTAGTTTAACAGAAATTACATTACCGTATATACTCGTGTATAAGCAGGAACCGTGTATAAGCCGACACCCCTACTTTTGCACCCCAAACCTGGTTAAACCTATTGACTCGTGTATAAGCCCAGGGTGGACCCCAGCACAGGTATACAGCCCCCAGCAGTGTGGTATACAGCAGCCTCCCCAGCGGTATATACAGACCCCAGTGGTATATACAGACCCCAGTGGTATATACAGACCCCAGTGGTAATACAGCAGCCCCAGTGGTAATACAGCAGCCCCAGTGGTATATACAGCAGACCCAGGGTTAATACAGCAGCCCCAGGGGTAATACAGCAGCGCCAGGGGTATACAGCAGCCCCAGGGTTAATACAGCAGCCCCAGGGGGTATACAGGCCCCCAAATGCTGGCACTCGCCCCCCCTGTGTGGTAAGGGCCCCCCTGCTGCTTAACTTACCATCCCTGGTCTTCTGCACTGTACCGCGCCGGTCTTCTGAGCTCCGACATCCATGCTCGCGTCCTCGCTGCATCGGGTATCCACGGCCGTGGCACGATGACGCGATCGTAACTGCGACGGCCGGGGATCCTGGATGCAGCGAGGACGCGAGCATGGATGTCGGAGCTCAGAAGACCGGCGCGGTACAGTGCAGAAGACCAGGGATGGTAAGTTAAGCAGCAGGGGGGCCCTTACCACACAGGGGGGGCAAGTGCCAGCATTTGGGGGCCTGTATACCCCCTGGGGCTGCTGTATTAACACTGGGGCTGCTGTATACCCCTGGCGCTGCTGTATTACCCCTGGGGCTGCTGTATTAACCCTGGGTCTGCTGTATATTCCACTGGGGCTGCTGTATTACCACTGGGGCTGCTGTATTACCACTGGGGTCTGTATATACCACTGGGGTCTGTATATACCACTGGGGTCTGTATATACAACTGGGGTCTGTATATACCACTGGGGAGGCTGCTGTATACCACACTGCTGGGGGCTGTATACCTGTGCTGGGGTCCATCCTGGGCTTATACACGAGTCAATAGGTTTAACCAGGTTTGGGGTGCAAAAGTAGGGGTGTCGGCTTATACACGGTTCCTGCTTATACACGAGTATATACGGTAATGTAATTTCTGTTAAACTACGCCAAAATAGAGGCCACAGGGCAGACAACGATTTTGGATTGTTTACCACTGTAGTAAGACCCAGCCACATACACAATGCAACATTGTGTGGAAGCAAACCCAAGGGACACCTTTACAAACACCAACTTAGCTGTCAAACTTCAGACAAAATTAATGCTTGCATTGAAATCATGGACACATTGCTCCATTTTGTTGCTGTCTACAAATGGAGCAATGTGTCCCTGATTTCCCTGCAACCATCAAGTTGCTCATAATTTTGACAGATAATTTCGTGTGTGTAAAGTCGCCCTAACACACAATGACAAATAGCAAAATCACAAATAAGTGTTTGACAGAAACTTGCACTGTCTGGTACACCTGTGTGTGACATTATTAACCTTGGAACATACTTTCACCTGCTCTCTGACATTTAAATATTAACATATGAAAGACACCACTATGTTGTAATGGTAATTTATTTTGTTACCAAAAACAAAAAGTTCAATATTGGTTTGATTCACCATCTCAACAGAAGATTTTCCACAAAAATGTAGTTAAAACCAAAAAGTGCAGCCACAAACTCATAGTTGGTGGTAGCGTCTCCAATAAGGCTCATAGTCTGCAGCAGGATTGGCGATGGCAGACTCACCCTGTTCCCTTGCAGGAATAGGGTATGGTCGGAGCCAAGGGAAAGGTGGAAATGGCTCCCTCGGCACCTCAGGAATATGTCCAGGGCCAAACATAGCCATTTGCGGTGGATGATGGGACACTGACGGGGGCTGGGGTTGCTGGGTGGCCAGGGTGGGCTGGGTGGCCTGGGGGTGCTGGGGGGGCTGTGGGGGCTGTGCCAACACGGTCTCCCCGTTCAGTGTCCCATTCCTCGACACCTCCAGGGCCAGAGTGATGATCCGCTGAAGGTGTGTTCTTTGTGGCCGGGCCAGCTCCGACACCCGTTCACTGACCATAAGCCCGATCCCAGTCCAAGGGACATGTTCTAGGTTCAGCAGCACCCTCTTGGCCCAGTCACCCAGCTGGGTAGAGGGGGGAGCTGGTCTTCTTCGTAGTCTCGCCCCCTTCCTGGGCCGAGGGTGCTGCATGGTGGGACTGGGATCAGGCCATCCCCCCGATGTAGTGGGGGGCTCCTCCGGAACGGGTGCCTCTTCCTGGCTGGGCCCGGCGCCTTGAGGGTCCTGTAAAAATATGCAAAGAAAAAGAAAAGATTAAAAACAAGAAACATCTAGGCTCTAACAGAAAACATCCCTTGCCCCACTTTAAGCATGCAATGTACCATATATACTCGCGTATAAGGCGATTTGGTCTGGTCAAAAATTGGGCAGAAAATTACTTCCTCGCCTTATACGTGAGTCAGTGCCCCCCTCACAGTATGGCGGCGCCTCAACCCACAAAGGATGGCCCCCCTCAGGCAGCACTGCGCACATACATTACCTGTCTATCAGCTGTCACCCTCCCGCGGTGATTTTCTGCTCATGGGCTCCGGCCTTCCATCTTCATCTGTCTTCCTGCTTGTCACGTGACCGGCCGGAGTTGCGAGGACGTCATCGCGAAGAGCCCCGGCCACAAAGCAGGAAGACACAGAGGAAGATGGAAAGCCGAAACCCAGGAGCAGCGAATCGGCGCCGGAGGGTGACAGCTGATAGACAGGTAAGGTATGTGCGCAGTGCTGCCTGAGGGGGGACATCCTGTGAGGGGGGGGAGGTGCCCCCATACTGTCAGGGGGGCCTGTATAATGACCTGGCACTGCTGTGGCTCTATACGATGCTGGGGACCTGCTATATACCACACTGCTGGGGCTGTATATGATGCTGGTGACCTGCTATATACCATCACTGCTGGGGCTGTATACCTGTACTGGAATCCACCCTCGGCTTATACGCAAGTCAATACGTTTTCCCATGTTTTGGGGACAAAAGTAGGGGGGTCGGCTTATAGACGGGTCGGCTTATACACGAGTATATACGGTAAGCTATTTTCAAAAACGGCACTAGTGAGCCAATGACAGATTGAAAAGTATTGCAAAACACAATGCTTACTCTACTCACATAAGTAAGCACCATGGTTATGCATAGATGATTAGACTACCACACTATGTCTGTTTGAAGGTCAAAGGCCCAAAGCACTCCATTTCAAAATGTGCACTGTTTAAAAAAACACACCATCATATGTTTGATCAGTGCCACACAACACCAGTGTCTCCAACCACCATTGCGGAGAGAGAGAACCACAAACATCTACAACATACCTCTTGTGGCGGAGCCGTGACTTGAAGAGAAGCAGAAGCAGTTTGTGCAAAGTCCCTGCTGCACAGTGTAGTCGGAGGGAGATGCTGGTCCTGGAGGAAATGGAGGAGGTTATAGTACCACAAATGTGGCACATAAACCTCCCCCGTTCCACTCCCAGACCGCATAGACTTGGTGACTTCATTTAGCTCCCTCTTATACACTGTGCGCAGATTTGATTTTTTTTTTTGCACAAACTGCAAATCCACACTCAGCCCCGGGTTGTGCTGCTGGCTGAGTGCGATGAGCTCGTCATACGCCACTCTCCGCGCAGTATTGTTCTTATATTCCGGCGCTTTTGTCCGTCACAAGCACTCCAGCTCCTGGTATTTGGCTATGAAGGCCTGGATATATTCCTGGTTGTCTGTCATCTGTGAACACAGAAAAAGGCTGTCAACACACACATGCATGTATCATGTCCTTTAATGTGTTTGCATGTGGATAAATGTGTCCCTGTCAACACATAATTAATGTTTCATTCATGGGTCCTACATTTCCTCAGCTAAATATGACGCATGTGGCAATAAGGTCATTAAGCTACATGGGATAACAGTATGTATGTATGGCACTATGTTAAAATGGATGTAAGGCAAACATTGGCCGCTTTTGGTTGACCACACAAGCACCTAAAGTAGCGTCACTGAGGTGATATGTATATCGCCCTCTCCTCCAAAGCATGATTGCTTAGGCTATTTTACAAATATACATGCACATGTACAAAGCAAGCATGCATGTTAAGGTAATGTTAAAACAAGTAGGGGCAAATTGTGTGGGGTCATGTACCTTGTAACCAATCTAATTTTTGATAAAAAGTTAGGAATGCAGCAGGGCCCTTTACAACACCCTGATGGTTTACATCTCACAAATTCAGTGTAAGGCAACATAAAGGCTGACAAACTGGCCCACAGCCACATATCCCTCCAGCAAAGGATGTTGCTTGTGTTTGGAAAGTTAAAGGGAACCAACCACCTCAGATGACGACTATAAGCAGTTAATACATGTCCCTGCACCCTACCTACACCGTTCCAGCTATGTTTTTGCTAAGAATATTGATAAATGCAAACCGAAATATACACTTTGTAAACTTACATGCCTGCGTATTTCTGGGCGTCTCCCTGTGTGTGCTGGGACTTGTGAGCTGTGCTCGTCATGCCTGCTCTCCCCCTCCCTTATGCACGCCCCCTCTCAGCCTGCTATACTGTGTGAGGCTGATTGCGTCATAAAGGGGCGGGGCTACCGGGATGCCGCGATTTAGCCCCGCCCCTTTATGACGCAATCAGCCTCACACAGTATAGCAGGCTGAGAGGGGCGTGCATAAGGGAGGGGGAGAGCAGGCATGATGAGCACAGCCAACAAGTCCCAGCACACACAGGGAGACGCCCAGAAATACGCAGGCATGTAAGTTTACAAAGTGTATATTTCGGTTTCAATTTATCAATATTCTTAGCAAAAACATAGCTGGAACGGTGTAGGTAGGGTGCAGGGACATGTATTAACTGCTTATAGTCGTCATCTGAGGTGGTTGGTTCCCTTTAATGTACATGGTTTTTGTGGAGACGACACCATAGAGTGTGTGCACAGACAGCTTTGCAATAGTTAACCAATCTGGTCACTTTAAGCTCAGATTGTAAGGTGAAAGGTCAACATTAGGGATGGGCGAATCTACTCGCTAGGACTCGTTACTCGGCGAGTAGTAAGGGACTCGCAGGATTCGGTACTCTGCGAGTTTCCCAGTGATTACTCGCACGAGTCCAATGCAAATCAATATCAATCCTAGTTTTGTCAGAAACGCTGACAAAACTAGGATTGCCATTGTTTGCATTAGACTCGTGCGAGTAATCACTGGCTACTGTGCCAGTGATAGCAGGGAAACTCGCAAAGTAACTGCTGTTTCTTTGCGAGCCGAGTCCAGCTGTCTTCTCTGTGCAGCTCCAGGGTCCTAGAGCCCGCCTGCTCACAGACATGATGTAGCAGTGCTGAGATTGTTCTCAGTCTGCTCATTCCCTGTGCATAGACATCTATCTATTCACAGGGATGAGCAGAGAGGACATCGCGTTTTGGACTACGTCGGACGGAAGAGGATTTTTTTAATTAAAGATGGAGTCCCTAATGGCTTTTTTTTTATTTCAAATAAAAATTTTTCTCTGTGTTTTTTTAACCCTTTATTGGAGATTCTTAGTGGCTGGGTCAAATGTGGCCTGACATTAAGAATCTCGGGCTTAATACCAGCTTGTATAACAAAGCTGGTATTAACCCCTTTATTACCCAGCGTGCTACCGCCACCAGGGCCGCTGGAAGAGAGGGGTTCAGCACCAGAGGATGGCGCTTCAATGAACGCGCCATCTTCTGGGGCGGCTGCGGGCTGCAATTTGCAGCGGGGGGTGCCCAGAAAGCTTGGGCATCCCTGCGCTGCGGATTCCAGCCCCCAGCTGCTTAGCTGTACCTGGCTAGACATAGAAATTGCGCGGAGCCCCACGCATTTTTTTAAAATTATTTCATGAATTTCAGAGTCAGAGTCTCAGAGTCAGAATCTCAGAATTTCATGAAATAATTTAAAAAAAATGCGTGGGGCTCCGCGCAATTTCTATGTCTAGCCAGGTACAGCTAAGCAGCTGGGGGCTGGAATCCGCAGCGCAGGGATGTCCAAGCTTTCTGGGCACCCCCCGCTGCAAATTGCAGCCCGCAGCCGCCCCAGACGATGGCGCGTTCATTGAAGCGCCATCCTCTGGCGCTGAACCCCGCTCTTCCAGCGGCCCTGGTAGCGGTGGCACGCTGGGTAATAAAGGGGTTAGGGCCAGCTTTGTATTATCAGCTGGCCCTAAGCCCGAAATGTATGGCGGTCACGCCAATATTAGACATGACCGCCATGAATTTCTATTAAATTGTTTTAAAAAACACAACACAAAGAAAATTTTTTATTAGAAATAAAAAAAAAAGCCATTAGGGACTCCATCTTTAATTAAAAAAATCCTCTTCCGTCCGACGCAATCCAAAACGCGATGTCCTCTCTGCTACATCCCCTGTGCATATATATAGATCTCTATGCACAGGGAATGAGCAGACTGAGAACAATCTCAGCTCTGCTACATCATCTCTGTGCACAGACATTCATGTCTGTACACAGGGAATGAGCAGACTGAGAACAATCTCAGCACTGCTACATCAGGCAGCAGGCGGGCTCTAGGACCCTGGAGCTGGGGCAGCCAGAACACAGAGAAGACAGGATCTTATCTGTGCGAGTCAGCGATTACTTACAAAGTAAACGAGCAATGCAAATAAATGACAAAACTAGGATTGCTTCAGGCTGAAGCTTCCGAGACACATCTGCGATTTGTAAATCTCACACTACTCGCTATTACTCGCTTCCCCATTCATTAACATTGGACTCGCTAGACTCGCAACGAGTAGCGAGTCCTGTGCTCGGACTCGCTAGAGTCAAGCGATTCCGAGTAATTTAGGATTCGCCCATCACTAGTCAACATAAACCAGGAAGCCACTTAGATTAAGGTCACAGATGAGCCAGTAGCTCCACACAGTGCATAACGCCGACTGTGGTACAACTTCATTTTTTACATTACATTGTTGGCCACTAACATGTAATGAGAGCTAATGGGAGTGAACAAGCATGTGACGACAATAGGCCCAGCAAGTTTGCCTAAACACATGATATGTTTATAACTGTATAACTGAACCACTATGGTCACATGATTGGTTCACACCACTGTTGAATAATGTTTTCAACTTTGTTGGTCATTAACCATTAGCCACCCACACAAGACCCCGTATTCAAGATGATGACTTTAATGTTTACAAACAACATTGTGACTGGATTTTTGCACTTTAAAATGTTCCAAATTTTTTTTTTTTTTTTTTTTTTTTTAAGTTTTTGAAAAACAATTTACAACCCCCCCCGAAAAAAATCATAATATAAAAGTGAGTTGCCATTGGACCCTTGTGGAGCCCTCACCATGCAGCACCTGCAAATTAGCATTTAATTTAAAGGACAGTTTGCAGAATTTTAAATGTTAAAAACAAAATGTAAAAATAAAAAAAAAAACCCGGCTCACAATATAAAAGTGAGTTGCCATTGGACCCTTGTGGAGCCCGCACCATGCAGCACCTGCAAATTAATTAGCATTTAATTGAAAGGCCAGTTTGCTAACTAAAAAATTTGATTTTACATTACAAAAAAAAACCACACTTACCTATTTTGGCAACATGTGGACAATGCATCTTTGCTTGCAGTGCGTATGTACCGTATATACTCGTGTATAAGCCGACCCGTGTATAAGCCGACCCCCCTACTTTTGCCCCCAAAACCTGGGAAAATCTATTGACTCGTGTATAAGCCGAGGGTGGATCCCAGCACAGGTATACAGCCCCCAGCAGTGTGGTATTCAGCAGCCTCCCCAGTGGTATATACAGGCCCCAGCAGTGTTACAGCAGCAGCCCCAGTGGTATATACAGCAGCAGCCCCAGTGGTAGTATACAGCAGCCCCAGAGGTATATACAGCAGCCCCAGTGGTAGTATACAGCAGCAGCCCCAGTGGTAGTATACACGCAGCCCCAGTAGTATATACAGCCCCAGTGGTAGTATACACGCAGCCCCAGTTATATATACAGCCCCAGTGGTATATACAGCCCCAGAGGTATATACAGCAGCCCCAGAGGTATATACAGCCCCAGTGGTAGTATACAGCAGCCCCAGTGGTATATACAGCCCCAGTGGTAG
The DNA here is from genome assembly GCA_033576535.1 of Allobates femoralis. NCBI lineage: Eukaryota > Metazoa > Chordata > Amphibia > Anura > Aromobatidae > Allobates > Allobates femoralis. The sequence goes on along the minus strand of JARQOC010000005.1, from coordinate 258,462,957 downwards.
TATACATACAGCCCCAGTAGTAGTATACAGCCCCAGTAGTAGTATACAGCCCCAGTGGTAGTATACAGCCCCAGTGGTAGTATACAGCAGCCCCAGTGGTATATTCAGCCCCAGTGGTATATACAGCCCAGTGGTAGTATACAGCCCCAGTGGTAGTATACAGCAGCCCCAGTGGTATATACAGCCCCAGTGGTAGTATACATACAGCCCCAGTAGTAGTATACAGCCCCAGTAGTAGTATACAGCCCCAGTGGTAGTATACAGCCCCAGTGGTAGTATACAGCAGCCCCAGTGGTATATTCAGCCCCAGTGGTATATACAGCCCCAGTGGTAGTATACAGCCCCAGTGGTAGTATACAGCAGCCCCAGTGGTATATACAGCCCCAGTGGTAGTATACAGCCCCAGTGGTAGTATACAGCAGCCCCAGTGGTATATACAGCCCCAGTGGTAGTATACATACAGCCCCAGTAGTAGTATACAGCCCCAGTGGTAGTATCCAGCAGCCCCAGTGGTATATACAGCCCCAGTGGTAGTATACAGGGCCCCAGCAGGGCCCCCCTCATAATTTGGCGCCCCCACCTCACTTGCTGGGCCCCCCCGCATGCAGCGCTGCGCATATACATTACCTGTCTAGCAGCTGTCACCCTCCGATGGCGGATCGCGGCTCCTGGGCTCCGGGCTCCATCTTCCTCTCTGTCTTCCTGCTTTGTGACCGGGGCTCATCGCGATGACGTCATCGCGACGCCGGCCGGTCACCTGACAAGCAGGAAGACAGAGAGGAAGATGGAGCCCGGAGCCCAGGAGACGCGATCCGCCACCGGAGGGTGACAGCTGCTAGACAGGTAATGTATATGCGCAGCGCTGCATGCGGGGGGCCCAGCAAGTGAGGTGGGGGCGCCAAACTTTGAGGGGACCGTATTGACTCGCGTATAAGCCGAGGGGGGGACTTTTCAGCCCAATTTTTGGGCTGAAAAACTCGGCTTATACGCGAGTATATACGGTAATCCCAAAACATATGCAAACACTTTTTCCTCCTTTCAGTGCAAATAGATGGAGAATTAATGTGTTTAAAAAAAAAATAATGGAAAGGGCACTTGGCACACAGACACACATATCTTTATAACTTACTGACATATATGTGTTTTCACGTACAATCATGGACACATTTTGCTATTTGGGGCCAGGAACACAAATGGAGCAAGATGTGTGCATGGTTGAACAGGGAAAACAGAAATATGTAGGTGCCTTACAAAATTGTCAATGTATGCAAAGTTTCAAGTAGTGAAACTACATTGCCCAAAAAAAAAAATACTACATCACAATTACACAAAACAACCATGACGAAGGTGAGTCACCAATACATACCATCAATCCTGCTGTGCGACAAGAGGGGACGCTACAACGGTGTTTTTGCATGTGTTGGTGTGGGGATGATGGAAAAGTCGTCTTTTAAAGGTCACACAGCCAATAAACATCTTTGATTAGCCTCCCAATCCACGACGTTGGGCGTTGTCCCTCAAGATGCAGTACCATTGGACGCCCCAAGTGTGTGGTATAATTAATTGGTGTTTGGGCATTGATAAAACGCACACAGCTGAACGCAATTAGGTTTTCTGCCCAGCGCCATTGAGGTAAGTACAAATCAGTCTAATCTGTGGAAAAATTGCCATAGTTAATGCGTTTTGTACTCATAGCCGTGCATGTACAATTGTGATTAGGCAACATTATGACCATAGAGACGATGTGTGTTCACATGTAGTTGACGTTGTGTAAAATATAATTCATAGGGAGTGTGCTTGTGGTAGTCCCTGCGTCATGCAGGGCTTTGCAGGGTCTGGCCTGTAAAACACTGTGCTGATGGTTTCAAAAACATAATCATGGTCTTTGCCCAAATGGTGAGCCAGCTGTTACATGGTTTATGCGTTGCGGGTTTTATTTTTAGCCTAGTCCATCTGTGACATTGTTGGCTCCCTAATCTGTACAAATTTTGTTTAAACTATGACAATCCTGTGGAAAATGTTGGCTCTTGTGATGTGTGAGGTGTATATCGTGGTTTTATGGTGGTAGGGGGTTTACTGACATTAGGCCAATCCATAGTAACAAACATCAGAGCATTTACTATTTTTGTCCCTTGAATGTGTTTTGCAATGGATATGCTGGCCACACAGCACAGGAATATTACTATTGTTTGTGTGGGTACATGGATGGTGGATGGTTTTAAACATGTTATGCTTATTGTGTGTACTTCTCTTGTATTTTGTCATTTTTTTAAAGTTCTTTCATTTGGGGTCTATTAGTATACGACATTTATGGTCACAATGGGTTTGTAGTGTGGGGAGGAAGCGATTGAACGCTGTTTTGGTTGCCATTACTTCAGTTTAATCCATACAGTGGTTGGTGTTTATTTGCACATAGTAAATATGTCATAGTGCCTTGTTCAGAATAGGATCTGGCCAAAATCACTTGACAGAGAGATGTTCCATATTCCTCATTTTTTTTTTTTAAACAAATCCTTGAAAAACAGCCCGGCAGCCTATTGTCCCCCTTTAAACTGTGGTAATATGTGTCTGAGTTACGAAGACGTGTATTTTTGGGAATCAAAAATGTGCTACTATGTGTCTGAGGGCTGTTAAATAAATGCAACCCATACAACATGACATCTTTGGGGCTGCTGTGTATGTGACATTTGAGTTTGGCTAATAATGTTGCAATATTTATGTTCAAATTCTGATTTTGTTTTTATTTGTCTCAATTCTAGATCTCTGCAAACACTGTTTGTCCGACATGCATCATTCCTTAATGGGAGTAGTAGCTTTGTCCCTGGTTGAGGATGCCTTGTTGACAGATGAGAGGAATGAGAGACTGCGGAGGCGGAGACGACGGCGTGTGTGGTCTCGGGACTGGCTCCTGCAAAGGTCCGACCTGACTCACATGCGCCTTGTCCGTCAGCTGGAGAATAACAATCCGCAGGATTTCAGAAATTTCCTCCACATGTCCGAGGATTCATTCAAAATACTGTTGGACTTGGCAACTCCACTTATTGCCCGTGAGGACACTGTGATGCGTCCAGCAGTACCATCAGAGGAGCGGTTGGTTGTCACTCTGCGTTTCTTGGCTTCAGGACGCACGATGACTGACCTGCAGTATGCATCAGCAGTCTCGCGCTCCCTGCTGAGTAGCCTTATCCCTGAGACTTGTGAGGCTATTGTGAGGTGTCTCTTGCCAACCTATATGCGGTTTCCAACAACCCCAGCGGAATGGTTGTCAGTTGCCACTGGCTTTGAGGAGAGGTGGCAATTCCCAAACTGCGGGGGCGCATTGGATGGGAAGCATGTGAGGATCACTCAACCCCACAACAGCGGGTCGTACTATTATAACTACAAAGGTTATTTTAGTGTGGTCCTCATGGCCCTCGTGAATGCCAACTACGAGTTCCTCCTTGTGGATGTGGGGATGAACGGTCGTCTGTCTGATGGTGGAGTTTTGGCCCATACCTCATTTGGTCAGGACCTTGTGGATGGCCGCCTTAACTTACCCACCAATGATGACACCACTGAGCATCTTAACTTTGCATTTGTGGGGGATGAAGCCTTTGCACTACACGTCAACCTCCTACGGCCATATTCCCAGAGGACTCTGACCCCTCCAAAACGCATTTTCAACTACCGCCTATCCCGTGCACGGCGTGTGGTTGAAAATGCGTTTGGGATAATGGCCAATAGATTCCGCGTATTTCATACTCCTTTAAGTCTGAAATGGAATATATCCGTATGGTAGTGATGGCGTGTTGTGTGCTACATAACTTTCTGCGGCGTAGGGATACTCAATCATACACGCCAGGAAGTTTTGTGGATAGTGTGGACCCCACAACTGGTGAACTCAGTCCTGGGGATTGGCGTGCTAACGACTTTGGTATAGCGCCACTCCAGCCGTTAGGGCCAGGTCGACCTCAGCAGGATGCCAGAAGCAGCAGAGACAGCTACTGCTCATATCTCAATGGCCCTGGGGCAGTGCCCTGGCAGCCACACCACATCTAAGGGGGTAGTCATAGGTCCTTAATGTGCAATGTGTTAGGAAGCTTTTAATTTGTTTATGTTCAAACAGTGTATTATATATTTGTTTGGCAAATGTAGCCCTTTTTATGTTTCTGTATTATGTCACATTCTGTTGTTATGAATTTTAAAGCTGTGTGTGAACAGTATAACAAGATATTTTTTCAAACCTAAAAAGTTTGTGTGCATACTTTATTTCCTACATGATTAAAAAACGTGACCTATTGCATTTTAGGTTGTGCTGTGAGGTTTCGGACCCAAATGGGGATTATGGGTCCCTGCACCATTGTCTGCACCTGTACATGACACATGTATATGGGTCAGCAAACCAAATGCAACAACATGTTAAGCCTATGGTTTGCCATTGATGTACTTAAAGTCTACCATTAACCTCACAAAATCCATCAATATATGTGTCGGAACATATAGGAAAACAATGACAGATGTTTTCAATAATTTAACATTAAATGCAAAATGTGGCACAACGTCCACACAAACTGCACCTTGCTGTTTGAGTGTAGGAATAGCCCCTACACACTTGCGATGGTCCCAATGTGGGACACTATAAGAAAAGAGCCCAACGTGGTAGCCCCAACACACTCCCTATAGTCCAAATGTTGGACACTATAAGAAAAGAGCCCAACAGGGCAAACAAAAAAAAACAAAAAATGCCAACATGGCCAACAAATAGTTTTTGGGGCCAACATGGCCAACAGTCCTTCAGCTCCGGATGGAGCATTTAAGTCTCTCATTTCCTGCCGATCATGGGAGACCACCATGTCCTCGCTGGAGGGCAGCCAGCATCTCCCCTAACCGGCCCAAATCTTGGAGATGGCGTTGGTGTGCCGAGTGGAGTCGTCTGGAGAAATCAGAGTGTGCCTGGATCACGTCCTCCAGAGTAGGGACACCTGTATTGGGTTAAAGAAGACATTTACACACAAATAGTCCATGTGGAGGTTTGGTAAGTTCAAAATCAACTATGCTCCTAAGGTCCACGTCACACACACACATATCTGTGCAGATATTGTTCACAGATCTCTGGTTGCAGTGAAATCATGGACACATACTTCCATTTTGTGGCTGTGTACAAATGGACAATGTGTCCATGATTTCACTTCAACCAGAGATCTGTGAACAATATCTGCACAATTATCTGTGTGTGTGACGTGGCCCTTAGGGTGCTTTCACACAGCGTTTCTCTGTGATCCGTGCCTGTCCGTTATAAAACGGACAGGCAGGGATCAGATTTTGGCACCATGTTAGTCTATGGGCACGGATCACATTGTATTTGGCCTTATTGGCATCTGATTTTTGTCAGATCCAATTGTGTGCGATTTTTTGCTGTGCACAAAATCCCAGTCTGCTGCGATTGTGGGCACAGCGGGTCAAATTGTACCAAAATGGATCCGACCTGATCCGTGCCAAATAACATGGGGCCTATGGAGCACAGGTCCGAGGAAACAGCTGATGTCTCCTCTGACCCGATTTTAGTGTACTGATCATGCTCAGTACACTAAAATCGCTGTGTGCCATCTAATATCAGTTCTGCAATGTATATTCAGACATTGCAGAAGTGATATCCAGTGAAATGAAAGGGTAAAAAATACACATAATCTTTAATCTCACCTCTCCACGATCCAGCGCTGCCTCCAGCGCTCTGTGCTTCTAGGACCTGGGCTGACGTCACTGTGTAGTCACATGACCGTTTGGCGCGGTAACCGGTCATGTGACTATGACATCACGCCAGATCCTGTTGATCAGAAGAAGAGAAGCTGGAAGCAGCGTGGGGCTCGTGCAGAGAGGTGAGAATCAACATATGTATTAAATTTGTAAGGTCTGCAAATAGGGGGTGCAAAGAGGGGGTGCAAAGAGGGAGTGCAAAGAGGTGGTGCAAACAGGGGGTGTAAAGAGGGGGACAAAGAGGGGCGACAGAGGGGAGAAAGGTCACAGGAGGGAGAGAGGAGGGGGACGAGGTGACAGGAGGAGCAGGGCGAGGATCCAAACTGATGCTGCAAAATATCGTGATTGGATGCCTATTTGGCATCCGATTGCAGCCATCAGTTTGGATCCGTTGCTGTCCGAGGGGAGCTGCAAAAAGTGTGATCCCCTCGGACAGGCCAAAAACGCAGTGTGAAAGCAGCCTTACCCTCATGGTCGCCATTCTCATCACTATCAGGGGTTGATGGGGAGGCACTCAGACTCCACCCGGCAGCACCTGCACGTTCGCCATCTGCACAAACAGTATAAAATTGCAAAATAAACACTACAACTCAATAATGATGGAAGATAAACACAAGACTCCATACAGTATGCAGGGCGTAGACCCCACAAATACACACTTACCACCATAGTCATCCAGGTGTGGGTGACGAAAAGCCTCAGGCATCTCCTCCTCGGCAGGCCCTGTTGTGGAGGCCACCTCGTCCTCATCCGGCTCTGGGGACATGGCCACCCCTGTGCTTGCCACAGAGCTGGAAACTGTGGGAGGTGGGGTAACTACCGGGCTGGGGCTCTGAGGCCACATGACGTGGCTGGGTGGCAAAAGTGGCCCTGGGCTTGAGGGTGGCCCATCATCCAGGCCAGCCGGTTGTGCAATGTCCTCGGCCTCCTGTGGTCATGGTGGGGAGGGGAGGTCGTCATCCTCCTCCGTCCATGACTGTGCGGAAACTCTCTCTCTATCCTGCGGCGCTGCATCTGCTGCCATCTCCTCCTCGTCACAGCCATGATTCATAGGGGGTGATGGTGTCCCTGCAGCCTCATGTTGCAATGGGGTAGCTGGGCCACCGGTGGGTGGGGCATGGTTCCCATCTGTAGACGAGGAATCCTCCCCATCTGTATTTGGAAGCACAATCACAAAGCTTTTATGAAAAATGTGAAACACATTGTTGTCTAACATTTTGAGAGTGTGCCTATTGGAGTTCCAGCATTCACAAATATAGTACAAGCTGATGTTGGATGCATATACTCATGTGGTATGCATGTAGTGTGGTTAGGACACAGTATGTTTAATGACAGGAGGTCCACTACACTGTCAAGATATGTTGCCTTGTCGGCAAACGCAACAACACATGGTTGGTTGGTGTATGTCTTCTGTATTTTCGGTTGGGCCACAAGCCACTGGTCTTTGCCCCATGTGTGCCTAGACCTCTTGTTCATGTACTATTTTTAAAAAAGGTAAAACATTATGCTGTGTCTATATTGTCACCTGTGTAGGGTGCAACATCTGTGCTGCAGTGTGTCATGTGTGTGTTTAAGATGGTGAATATTTAGGAAAAATAACATTTACAATGTGAAGGCAGGTTAGGCACAAATATAGTGAGGTTACACCTGAGTCGGGCCTCACCATTTGGGATGCACATGACTGGTTTAGCCATATTCCTGTTTGGGTGTCACCCAACAGGCAATGCACATTGTAGTCACATCCACATGGTGGGTCAATACACAGTTAACAAATGTAGGCTGTTTATCATTTATTTGTGATTGGTCATTTTAAAAATGAGCGTCAAGCCTCATTCTTCAAATGTAATGTTTTTAGAGGCAGGTTTCATGCAGCATGGCAAGGGGAGGGAGTGTAGAGTCACCTGTACTATATGTCACCTGTACTCCACAGTCCCTCCCCTTGCCATGCTGGCTGTGACCTGCATTGAATCGATAGAAAGATGCAGAATGAAGATTGTCACTCAGTTTAGTTAATGTGTTCATTTTTTTTTTCGAACATATTGGAGGTTGGACGACCAGGCCGAAGTGTAGGCACTGTCTTCAAATGATGCTGAATATATGGCACCACATTGGTGGGGACAGGCCAGGGACCACACTCTCCTTCTGATATGTTTGTATACATTGCTGTGTAGTTTAGTACATGTAGATGTACAGGTGTGTGTTTGGGCCCAACATTTAATCACCACGCAGCCTGACAATCCGTGCACGGATGTCCACAATGCGGCCTGGGCACTTAAATTTAAGATCAGCGATCTTCTTCTGGATGCCTTTCACCTCCCTCTCAACTCCCAACTGGCGGAGCAGGGATCGCTGTATCTTCCGCACAGTGCTGCGGTTGCGCAGCCTGGGGTGCCGGTGGGGATGGTGGCCCCAATAATCATATCGATCGCAATGATCTATTAAAATCATCAGCTCTGCCATCACCCACGTTGCAGTGCGGTGTGGCCGCCATGATTGTGCTGCAATGTGCATGGGAGGGCTAGCACCTTGCAGGCGGATAGAAAATGAAACCAAATTCATGACGTCAGTATGTCCGCTTACGTACCGTCTCAAAATTTAAAGGCGCCGTTCGCGCCGTGACACGGCAAGAAGCACTTCTGCGGCGCCTACGGGACAATAACCCGCGGGCGTTGCGTAACGCAAGGTTGTGTGCTGCGGACAACAATATCGTTTGGATGTATGACAGTGTGCACACTATATTCGTCCCATAACATAATAGACTTTTGTTATTTTTGCGCAGTTGTGTGGGCCCGTAAATTGAAAATAACAATGAATGATCGTGCAGACGACGCCTATGTGTGGTGCTGAAGTGACAGCTCCTCCAAAATGGCGCCCTGGGAAGACAGAACCAATCGTAACGCAGGAACTTCCACCAATAGTAGACAGCATGTTGGAGACGTTGATTGTCCAATCAAGATGCACTGTCGCCGTCCAATAGTATTGTTGTGGGCGCGGCCAAATACTACTTCTAGCAGCCCATGTCCTCAGCTCCGCGTAATCCACGCCCAGATTGGTTATGTGGTTGTGCTGTGTGAAAGCCCAACTACGATGTGAAATGTCGGCGGCCCGTCGGACACGGCTACTTCTGGATCGTTGGTCTGTCGTTGGTCGGAGGTGAAGTTGGTACGTGTAACATCTCCTGTGCGATCTTGTATTTGTGCCAAAAACGTGCGCGCTCCTGCGCCGTTGTATACGATATCGGAAAGATAGTGCGACGTGTAAACCCACCATAACCTCTACAACATGCACAAGACCAAAGATCTTTTGAAGGCCATGTGCACACGTTCAGTATTTAATGAGTTTTTTACCTCAGGATTTGTAGACAAACCCAGGAGTAGAGCAATCAGAGGAAAAGTCTAATAGAAACACCTGCAACACTTATGTATTTATCAACCACTTCTGGTTTTGGCTACAAATCCTGAGGTAAAAAACTCATCAAATTTCAGCAAACTTGTTAATGATCTCAAGGCAGCTGGACCACTGTCACCAAATAAAACATTGGTAACACATCACGCTGTAATGGATTAAAATCCTGCTGTTCCTGCAAATTCCCACTGCTCAAGAACCCTGTCTGAAATTTGACCATGAACACCTTGGTGATTCTAAGGGCGACTGGGAGAAGATGCTATGGTCAGATGAGAAAAAAATTGATCTTTTTGGCATTAACTCAACTTGTGTGGAAGAAGGGAAATGCTGCCTATGACCCAAAGAACACCGTCAAGCATGGTGGTGGAAACATTATGTTTTGGGGTTGTTTCTCTGCTAAGGGCACAGGACTACTTCATTGCATCAATGGAACAATAGATTAAACTAAGTATCTTAAAATCCTGAGTTACAACCCCTTTCACTCCACCAAGACATTAACCCATTCATGGCCCAGCCTATTGACCCTAAAGACCTTGGAATTTTTGTCAATTCTGACCAGTGTCCCTTTATGAGGTAATAACTCTGGAATGCTGCAACGGATCCTAGCGATTCTGAGAATGGTTTTTCGTGACATATTGGGCTTCATGTTAGTAGTAAATTTAGGGTGATAATTTTTGCGTTTATTTGTGAAAAAATCAAAAATTTGGCAAAAAGTTTGAAAATTTTGCAATTTTAAAATTTTGAATTTTTATTCTGCTAAACTAGAGAGTTATGTGCCACAAAATAGTTAATAAATAACATTTCCCACATGTCTACTTTACATCAGCACAATTTAGGAAGAAAAAAATTTTGGGGGTGGGAAGTTATAAAGGTTCAAAGTTCATCAGCAATTTCTCATTTTTCCAGCAAAATTTACAAAACCATTTTTTTTAGTGACCACATCGCATTTGAAGTCCCTTTGAGGGGTGTAGATACAGAAAACACCCAAAAGTGACACCATTTCAAAAACTACACCCCTCAAGCTACTCAAAACTACATTCAAGAAGATTATTAACCCTCCAGGTGCTTCACAGGAACTAAAGCAACATGGAAGGAAAAAATTGCCATTTTAATTTTTTTAACAAAAATGTTCTTTTAGCCTCAATTCTTTCATTTTCACATGGGCAACAGGATAAAATGAATCCTAAAATTTGTTGGGCAATTTCATCTGAGTACACGGATACCTCATATGTGGCCATAAACCACTGTTTGGATGCACAGCAGGGCTCAGAAGGGAAGGAGCGCAATTTGACTTTTTGAGCTAATTTTCCATTCGAAAAGTGAAATGGCGCTCCTTCACTTTTGAGCCCTGCCGTGTGCCCAAACAGTGGTTTATGACCACATATGAGGTATCGGTAAAAATCAATGATGATCAGTAAAAATTAAAAAAGAAAATTTGTGTGAAAAAAAGTACTTTTTCTTATTACGGATCAATTTGTGAAGCACCTGGGTGTTCAAAGTGCTCACTATGCATCTAGATATGTTCCTTGGGGCTTCTAGTTCCAAAAAAGGGGTCACTCCAATGTTCAGGCACACAGGGCCTCGCCAAATGCGACATGGTGTCCACAAACAATTTGAGCTAATTTTCCATTCAAATTTTTAGTGGACACTATGTTGTGTATGGAGAACCCGTGGCCACCAGCACAAGGGCAACTGATAGAGTTGGGGTATAGCACCAGAAAATGGTGCCTCTAATGAATGCGCTATTTTCTAGGGTGGCTGTGGGTTGAAATTTGCAGCTTGGGGGCCCACGTTTGGGTCTCTCTACGCTGAGGATTCCAGCCCCCAGCTGCCAAGTTGTACCTGGCAGGCAACCAAAAATAGAGCGAAGCCCATTTTTTTCTATTTCCAGAACTAATTCTAGAAAAGAAAAAAAAAGTGGGGTTCTGCCATATTTTTGGTCCAGCCAGGTACAACTTGGCAGCTACGGACTGCCAGCAACCCCCAGCTGCCTCGCTGTACCTGGCTGGCAACCAAAAATACAGCGAAGCCCATTTTTTTTATTTCTAGAACTAATTCTAGAAAAGAAAAAAAAGACGTGGGGCTCTGCCATATTTTTGGTCCAGCCACGTACAAATTGGCAGCTACTGACTGCCAGCAACCCCCAGCTGCCTCGCTGTACCTGGCTGGCAACCAAAAATACAGCGAAGCCCATTGTTTTTTTTATTTCTAGAACTAATTCTAGAAAAAAAATGATTTGGGGCTCCGCGTATTTTTGGCCCAGCCAGGTACAACTAGGCAGCTGGGGGCTGGAATCCTCAGCATGGAGAGACCCATGTGTTCTGGGCCCCCCATGCTGTGAGTTGCAGCCCGCAGCCGCCCCAGAAAATGGCGCATTCATTGAAGCGCCATTTTCAGGCGCTGTACCCAGGCTCTTCCAGTTTCCCTGGTGCCGGTGGCAAACTTGGTAATAAAGGGGTTAAATGCCAGCTTTTTATTGGCAGCTGGCACTAAGCCTGAGATTCATAATGTCGGGCCAATGTTAGACCTGGCCATTACGAATCTCAAGTAAATAGTCAAAAAAAAAGACACACAGAGAAAAATCTTTTTATTTGAAAAAAAAACACAAACAAAATTTGGACTCCATCTTTATTATAAAGATCCGACGTAGTCCACAACGAAGGTCCCACCACGCTCGATCGCCTCCGACATAGTCCACAACGAAGGTCCCACGACGCTTAATCACCTCTGCTCAATCCAGAGACTGCAGCAAGGGATCAAGTGTCCTCTTCCTACAGTCTCTGGGGTCAGAGTTATGGTGCACTGTATGGCAATGATCTGTCATACAGTGCACCATGACAATGATCCCAAAGACTACAAGAGGACACTCGATCCCTTGTTACACCCATCCATCCACCCATGCACCCATCATCCACGCAGACATCCATCCATCCATGCACGCACACATCCATGCATGCACACGTCCACGCACGCTCACATCCATGCACGCTCACATCCACGCACACATCCACACACGCACACATCCACGCACGCGCACATCTACGCATGCTCTCATCTATCCACGCATGCATACATCCACGCATGCTCACATCCACGCATGCTCACATCCACGCATGCTCCCATCCACACACGCTCACATCCATGCATGCCCACATCCATGCACACCCACATCCATGCACGCACACATCCACGCATGCTCACATCCATGCACGCTCACATCTATCCATGCATGAACACATCCAGGCACGTTTACATCCACGCACACATCAACGCACGCACACATCCATGCACGTACACATCCACACACACATCCACACACGCACACATCCATGCACGCCCAAATCAATCCATGCACACATCCATCCACCCAAGCATGCACCCATCCACACACACACACATCCATGCACGCTCACATCCACGCACACACACATCCACGCACGCACACATCCACGCACGCACACATCCACGCACGCACACATCCACGCACGCACACATCCATGCACGTACACATCCACACACACATCCACACACGCACACATCCATGCACGCCCAAATCAATCCATGCACACATCCATCCACCCAAGCATGCACTCATCCATCCATCCATCGATCCACCCATGCATGCACCCATTCATCTATGCACCATCCATGCATCCTTGCATGCACCCATCCATCCATCCATCCCATCCATTCATACTTACCTAACAGCAGAGATCCTCCTCGCAGCACGGTGCCCGTTGTCCTGCAGCTACTTATCTATCAGCAGCAGAGGAGCGCAGGAGAGATGGTGCGGCTGGCGGGAAGCAGAGGTGAGCTGGGGGGAGCGCGGGTTACGGAGGGGGGAGCGCAGGTCACGGAAGGGGGAGTGAAGGTCACAGAGAGGGGGCTCGGAGGAGGGGCTCAGAGGGAGGGCAGGAGAATGAAGGGGAGGAGCAGATAGGGGAGGTGAGGAGGAAGATACGGCCGGGCACAAGATTACCGCCGGCGGGTGCAGGGCAGCTGTGGAGCGGCTCTGATGGGGGTGATCATTCCATCAGATCGCTTCCATCCGATGGAAGCAACCATATCGGATGATCACCCCCATCAGAGTCGCTTTACAGCCCTTTGGATGTCTGTTCGAACAGCCAATCACCGTGATCCTGGGGGCGGGGTGGGGAATCCACATCCCCTGACCTCAAGCTCCGGTGTTCTGTGATAGGAATCACAGAGCACCGAGGCCCGATGGCGGTTACCGTGGCAATGAGCCGCGGTAACCGCCATGACGTTGTACAACATCCTAGGTCGGGAAGGCACCAACTTTCATGACGTTGTACAACGTCAAAGGTCGGGAAGGGGTTAAAATGTGATGTGGCTGGGTCTTGCAGCACGAATATGACCCAAAACATACAGCCAAGGCAAAAAAGGAGTGACTTAAAAAGTAGCACATTAAGGTCATTAGAGTGGTCTAGCCAGTCTCCAGACCTTAAACCCATAGAAAATTTATGGAGGGAGCTGAAGCTCCGAGTTGCCAAGTGACAAACTCAAAATCTTAATTATGTAGAGATGATCTGCAAAGAGGAGTTGATCAAAATTCCTCTTGACATATGCGCAAACCTCATCATCAACAACACAAAATTCTTACTGCTGTGCTTGTCAACAAGAGTTTTGCCCCAAGTCTTGTTTGCCAGAGGGGTCAAATACTTATTTCTCTCTGCAAAATGCAAATATATTTATAAAATTTACTTGTTTTTCTGGATTCTATTTTTTATATTTTCTCACTGCTAAAATTAATCTACCCTTAAAATGATAGACTTTTCATGTCTTTGTCAGTGGGCAAAAATCAGCAAGGGATCAAGTAATTATTTCCTTCACTGCAAGCCTCATAAGAGATCGATGTGCACAGCAGCAAACAAGATTTAACAGCTTCTATGTACAAGCTGAAATATATGTCGTTTGTAGTGCCACAGTCATCAAACCATACTGTACTGTGTTGCTGTATGCAGAATTATCACACAACTTATGCTATATTCTATATAGGGCAGGAAGACTAGCAGTGCCACAATCTGTCACAAGGCCCAGTTACACAGACAATTGTGCAGAGATTGTCCGCAGATCTCTGGTTGCAGTGAAATCATGGACACATTGTTTCATTTTGTGGCCGTGTACATATGTAACAATGTGTCAATGATTCCACTGCAACCAGAGATCTGCGAGTAATCTCTGCACCATTATCTGTGTGTGTAACTGGGCCCACACATTGCACACCCCTGCACTTCCCAATTGCACACTCTTGGCCTCCCATCTATCAGAACTAGCTAAAAATAAATCCACTAGCTAACTTTCTGTCTAGAAGCTGCACCCTCCCAAAGCTGTAGCAGTCTCACAACGGTGCCAAAGCTGCATGTCTGCTTGTTATATTTAGAAGGACATGTGACTTAGGCAGCCAGTGACACAACACCTTGTGTCTGAACATTGTGGATGGTTTCTTCACCCTCATTGGCTGCTGGACCATCCACACATCAAATTATGAAAAAAAGAGAAATCATCTCTGACCTCTCCCCTCCTTTCAACTAATCAAACACCTCTCCCCACTCATCATACAGCACCATTATCCTAGCCAAAGGCATAGTAAAGTACAAGGAAAGCATTAATGTAAATACAAACAGTTAATGAACAAAAGCTAATTTTGAGAACAGTGTTGAGGCTTCCAAATCAGCATCTGAATGAGCAAGGCTCGTGCCAAAATTGAGATTTAAAAACTTTTTCGAATAAATTCACTCATCGCTACTTATGGATTCTAAGATAAAAACCTCACAAAAAACTCATGTGCACGCTGCCCAAGAGTGCTCACTGGTCCCTTCAGTAGTTTAGGAATTCTTTTGTAACCCGAAATAATCAATACTAAAATCAAATGAATGCAAGAAATTAGCACAAACCTTTTTTTGTTGGTGTGCCAGAGATATTCCTATTTTGATATGTCTAATGCTTTTGTTGCACCCGATTATCTATTTGGCAGGTGCCCGGTCTTGAGTGGCACTAATGCTGGACGCCTTGGCCATTCGGCATTCACAGCAACAGGTGTGGCACAGTGGAGCGGGGCTTAGCACTGATGTCACAGGGTGCCGAGAACCGACCAGTTTCGGAACTGTTCGTGCTCCTTTGTCAGATACAAACCTCAACATTTCCCATCCCCTCAGCATATCCCTGGTTTGGGTAATGGGCTCTCCTGAGCCCATGTGTGTGGGTTTTATATGGCCATATACAAAAAAAGTGGCCTTACTAAAGCTGCAAGAGCAGGAGAATCATTTACTACACTTAATTCAGTGGTAATGTTTTGTGAAGTATATGTAGAACAAAAAACATTGGAATTATTTTTCTGGGATTAAATTTGTCTTGTGCATTTTGAGGTACACATATGTGTACATAAAGTTTAAAAGAAGCGGCTTTTGATTAAAGTATAAGTGAAAGGTAACGGTGTATAATCATTGTAATTCCTGACAACCTTGGTAGGGTGTAAAGGGTTTATTGAGCGGATAGCATTACCTGTGAGCACACATATGCAGTAGAAACCTTTAGAATAAGTGTCCAGCTGAGTTAGGAAATTCATATAAGGGTGAAGGCACACTGTCATGCATAAAAAATGGAGCGTTTTTGATGCTCGACAGAAATGCGAGTGCATTCCATGTGATAGTGCGAGAGTGGTGTGAATGTGGTGCGAGTGTTACATGGGCTTTCACGCGCTGGTGAAACACCCGACACAGGAAAGCCCAATAGCCATATAGCTACAGATAAAGATCTGTAGATATAATAGCTATGTCGGGCATTCAGCTGTTTTGACAGCAGCATTTTTTAAATTTCCTGGGGGATAACAGGCATGTTAACCCTATCTGCAGCTTCTGTGCTGCATGTCAGCCAGGGGCCAGCAGATGCGGTTAATAAACTGGTTATGTCGGCTTAACCCTATGCTTCTGTCCTGCCAGCTTGTGTCAAGTTTTGTCCAGATTCCCTGGACACAAACTGAAAAGACAGAATGTGTCTGAAGGAGTTAATTATTTATTTAGTTAAAAGCCGACAATTTCAGCACTTCTGTGCTGACCTGAAATCACTGGCGGCTGCAGTTCAGGGGCTCTCGAGGTTCATGGACGTTAAAGCTCCACAGAAAGCAATCTGAACAGCTTAAGCACCATGGTCAGCAACCAGCTTTAACATTCAGGACCCTGGAGAGCTCCTGAACTGCAGCTGCCAGTGATTTCAGCTCAGCACAGAAGTGCTGAAATTGCCGGCTTTTACCTAAATAAATAATTAATACCTTTGGACACATTCTGTCCTGACAATTTGTGTCCAGGGAGTCTGGACAAAACTGGATACAAGCTGACAGGACAGAAGTATAGGGTTAAGTCAACATAACCGGCTTATTAACCGCATCTTCCGGCTCCCAGCTGACATACAGCACAGAAGCTGCGGATGGGGTTAATATGCCAGTTATCCCCGGGAAATTTAAAAAATGCTGCTGTCAAAGCAGCAGAAAGCCCGACATAGCTATTATATCTACAGATCCTTATTAGTAGATATATAGTTATCGAGCTTTCCTGTGTCGGGAGAATAGCACACGTACAAGAGACTCAGATAATGTGCTGTCTGATGCAAGGTTTCCTCGCACGATAGACTTTCAATAGCCACTTGTGTGAGGAAAACGCATTCAATTGCAGCATGCTGTGATTGAACTCGCGTTTTCCTCGCAATGCAAGTTAAGAGCGTTCAAATTGCACTAATATGACCAGTATCATTTACTGATACTGGTCCGCGTGCAATGCGAGTTGCCCTACTACCCGGATGACCTACCATTACAGAGTCATGATGTTCTTTAATTACCTTGAGGCATAAATTAGGTGGTACAAAGAGTCTCCCTGAAGAACTGGAGACAGCAGCGCCCCCTTGAGCCTGCAACACCTCCCCCTCTAAATCAAGGTAAAAAGTCGAAACAACCACCCCTTTCTGTAAAATGAGAATGGGACTCTCTTGATTACTACGTGATAAGACATCTGCCTTCCCATTCTCAACCTCCGGATGGTAGGTGACGGTGAAATTAAATCTTGTAAAAAACAAGGACCTTCTAGCCTGCCTGGGGTAAAGACACTTGGCGGATTCAAGGTAAGGTAAGTTATTATGGTCAGTGATAACAGTTATGGGATGGACAGCCCCTTTCAACCAGTGACACCATTCCTTAAAAGCCTACTTAATAACCAAAAGTTTTCTATTACCAACATCATAATTTCATTTAGCCGATAATTTTTTGGAGAAAAAGGCGCATGGCAACCATTTACTGGGTGAAGGGCCTTTTGAAAATACTGCTCCACCTCGAATGCATCCACCTCAACAATAAAGGGCTGACAAAGATCGGTTAGACAGCGGATAGGTGTGGTAGCAACGCATCTCTTCAGGGAGGAGAAAGCCTGCTGAGCAAGTCTGACCACTTAGGAAAATCTGACCCCTTCTTTGTCATGTCCTTCAGGGTTTTCACAACTTCAGAATAATTCTTAATAAATTGGTAAACCCCAAAAAGCATTGCAATGCCCTCAGGTTTTCTGGACGATCCCAGTCAAGCACCGCCCAGACCTTCTCTGGATCCATCCGAAAACCAGAAAGTAATCACAGATACCGCAGAAATTGGACCTCCTGAACGGCGAAAACACATTTCTCCAGTTTAGCATACGGTTTGTTGTCCCTTAAAATCTGTAGCACCTATTTAACATGAGACTATTGTGTCGCCATATTGGGTGAGTAGATCAAAATAACATCCAAGTAAACTACCACAAATCCACCCACCAAATGATGGAAAATATCATTCACAAAGTGTTGGAAAACTACAGGGGCATTAGGGTGTCCAAACGGCATCATGAGACTCTTAAAATGGCCCTCATGGGTATTAAAAACAGTCTTCCATTCATCCCCCTCTCTGATTCTAACCAGGTTGTAGGTCACCCTCAAATCCAACTTGGAGAACCATTTAACTCCCACAATCTGACTGAACAAATCAAGAATCAGAATTCCTGGAAATCTAAACAAGGACAGAGGCCCCTATCTTTTTTTTAAACAAAATAGAGTCCTGCCACGACTGGCGAAGATGGGGATCGGATATGTCCCTTCTCCACATACTCGTCTCAGGACCAGATATATTATACAGCCTGGATTTGGGTAGTTTAGCTCCAGGAATGAGATTAATAGGACAGTCATATCCATGGTGAGGAAGCAATTCCAATCAATCCTTTTCTGAAAACACATCCTCATACTCTGATAAGTATGCAGGCAATGTCACAGCAGAGACTGCAGCGAGAGATGTGTTCAAGCAATTCTCCACAAAGAAATCACTCCACAGTACAATGTCTCTTGACTGCCAATCCACCACGGGATTATGTTTAACCAACCAAGGAAGGCCGAGAACAATGGGAGCGAGGAGACCCTCCAGAACATATCAAGAAATTTTCTCCTGATGTTGGGGTTCTACCTTCAATTTATTATTATGCACAATTTGCATTATAAATGATATAAAAAAGGGATTAACTTTTTTTTTTTATTTCTTATTTTATTAAATTAACACCTTAGTGACGACCCACTGTATATATACGTCCTAAAAACAGGGTCCTTATTCTGTAAGGACGTGAAAACAAGTCATAACAGAATAAGCCCTGTAGCGCCCCCCAGTGGCCGAAAATCTCCGGGGTTTCAGCTACCGGGGGTAGCTGAGCCCCTGCAGATTATGAATCAGGCTGGTTTTTACCGGTACCCACCATGTGATCACGGTTATACACCGTTTACCGGTGTATAACCATGATCACATAAATATACACTGAACCGCCGGTAAAATAATGATTTCTCTGTCATGCCACAGGATCAAACCTGTGGCATGACAGAGAAATGTCTTTCCCTGTCCTTTGGTACCGGTACACAGCCCCCGGTACCGGTACTCGGCCTCCACCACCTCCCCTCTTCCTAAAATGCAGCCGCAGCGCTTCACAAGCAGCGCTGCCAGCCTCCTGCAGCACCCTGCTGTGGATTCCTCACTGATGTGACATGTCACACATGTCACACCAGAGAGGAATAAGCTCCCTGCCTCCGGGTCCCCTCAGTCCCCCCCCCAGGACCGGTCTTCAGCCGCCCCCCCCCCAGGCCCGGTCCTCAGCCGCCCCCACTGCACCCGCCGCCACTGCCATCATCTCCCTCCCATCTGAGCTGTCAGATAGGAGGGAGATGATTGATCCCCCAGTCACCCCCCTGTCACCCCCCCCCCCCAGTCACGACCATCACCCCCCGGTCACGGCGCATAGTTACCGGCCAGGATCTTCTTTGATCCTGCCCCCTGCGCCTCTTCTCCCTGCTCTGTCAGGCGCATGCGCTGACAGAGCAGAAACTGCTCTGTCTGCCAGGGGACTGACAGCTCATGACCTCACTGAGGTCTTGGCAGGTAAGGAACTTTGGTTCATACAGGGGTCAATTGTGAACAATGATGTGAATCAAGGATCCTGACCTGACATGACCTCACTGCGATCATGAGCTGTCAGTCTGTGCAGAGACTACTCTGTCTACAATTAGACTGACAGCTCATGATCACAGTGAGGTCATGTCAGGTCAGGATCCTTGGTTCACAAAGGGTCAATTGTGATCCCATGATGGGATCACAATTGACGCTTTGTGAACCAAGGATCTTGACCTGACATCACCCTACTGAGGTCATGACCTGTCATTCTCCTGGAAGAATGCCAGCTTTTATAGTATATGGGGGATGCCACCATATGCTGTAAAAGACTGGAAATCATCGAGGGACCTCCCACTGGACTACGTCAGAATTTCATGCTGGACTACGTCGGCCTTCCTACTGGACTACGTCGGATGCCAAAGAATAATAAAGATGGGGTCTAAATAGTGTCTGTGTTTTTTTTCTAATAAAAATATTTTTTCTGTCTTGTGTCTTCTTTACAATTTACTAGGGATTCTTAATGGCCCGGTCTAATATTGGCCAGACAATAAGAATCTCGGGCTTAGTGCCAGCTGCAAAAAGCTGGCATTAACCGCTTATTACCCAGTCTGCCACCGCTACACGGCAGCTGGAAGAGCTGGATACAGAGCCAGAAAATGGCGCTTCTATGAATGCGCCATTTTCTGGGGCGGCTGCCGACTGCAATTCGCAGCGGGGGGGGCCCAGAAATCTTGGGCCTCCCTACGCTGTGGATTCCAGCCCCCAGCTGCCTAGTTGTACCTGGCTGGCCCAAAAATATGGCGAAGCCCACGCCATTTTTAAAAAAAATTATTTCATGAAATAATTTTTTAAAAAAAGGGCTTTCCTATATTTTTGGTTTCCAGCCAGGTAAAACTAGGCAGAAGGGGTTGGTGGCAGCCCGTAGCTGCCTGCTGTACCTGGCTGGACCAAAAGTATGGTAAAGCCCCACGTCATTTTTTTTTTTTTAATTTGATAAAGAAATACTAAAAAAAAATGCAGGAGAGGAGACGACCAGGACACGGTGTCTCCGGATCTTGTGCACATGCTCTAAAAGTGAGAAATTGTGTGAAAAAAAGAAAATGTTCAATATGACGTTATCAAACTCTGTGAAGTAGCTGTAGGTTCTAAATGCTCACTATACCCCTAGATATAATCCTTGAGGCGTCTAGTTTCCAAAATGGGGTCACTTGAGGGGGAGCTCCAATGTTTAGACACACAGTGGCTCTCCATGGTGTCCGCTTACTATTGGAGCTAATTTTCCATTCAAATTGTTAGCGGACACCATGTCGCATATGGAGAGCCCCTGTGTGCTTAAACATTGGAGCTCCTCCATAAGTGACCCCATTTTGGAAACTAGACCCCCCAAGGAACATATCTAGATGCATAATGAATACTTTCAACCCCCAGGTGCTTCACAAATGAATCCATAAAAATGAAAAAAGAAAATTTTTATGGAAAAGAAAGTAATTTTCATTTTTACGGATCAATTTGTGAAGCACCTGGGTGTTTAAAGTGCTCACTATGCATCTAGATAAGTTCCTTGGGGTGTATAGTTTACACCATGTCACGTATGGGAGCCCCAATGTTTAGACACATAGGGGCTCTCCATACGTGACACTAACAATTGGAATTGTAAGTTGATACTATGTCGTGTATGGCGATCCCCTGTGTGCCTAAACATTGGAGCTCCCCCACAAGTGACCCTATTTTGGAAACTAGACACCCCAAGGAATTTATCTAGGTGCATAGGGAGCATTTTAACCCCTAGGTGCTTCACAAATTGATCCATAAAAATGAAAAAGTACTTTTTTTCACAAAAATCTTCTTTTTTTTTCCCTTTATGGACTAATTTGTGAAGCACCTCACTATGCATCTAGATATGTTCCTTGGGGGGTCTAGTTTCCAAAATGGGGTCACTTGTCAGGGAGCTCTAATGTTTAGGCACACAGGGCTCCCCATATGCGACAGGGTGTCGGCTAAGAATTTGAATGGAAAATTAGCTCCAATAGTTAGCGGACACCATGTCGTGTATGGAGAGCCCCTGTGTGCCTAAACATTGGAGCTCCCCCACATGTGACCCCATTTTGGAAACTAGACACCCCAAGAAATTTATTTAGATGCATAGTGAGCTCTTTGAACCCCCAGGTGCTTCACAAATTGATCCGTAAACATGAAAAAGTACTTTCTTTTCCACAAAAATTTTCTTTTTTCATTTTTATGGTTTCATATGTGAAGCACCTGGGGGTTCAAAGTGCTCATCACCCATCTTGATAAGTTCCTTGAGTGGTCTAGTTTCCAAAATGGGTTCACTTGTGAGAGAGATCCAATGTTTAGGCACACAGGGGCTCTCCATACGCAGTATGGTCTCCGCTAACAATTAGAGCTAATTTTCCATTCAAATTGTTAGCAGACACCATGTCGCGTATGGAGAGCCCCTGTGTGCCTAAACATTAGAGCTCCCCCACAAGTGACCCCATTTTGGAAACTAGACCCCCCAAGGAACTTATCTGGATGCATAGTGAGCAATTTGAACCCTCTGGTGCTTCACAAATTGATCCGTACAAATGAAAAAGTACTTTTTTTTTCACAAAAACTTTCTTTTGTCCTCAATTTTTTCATTTTCACATGAGCAAAAGGATAAAATGCATCCTAAAATTTGTTGGCAATTTCTCCTGAGTACACCGATAACTCATATGTGGTCATAAACCACTGTTTGGGTGCACAGCAGGACTCGAAAGGGAAGGAGCGCCATTTGACTTTTTGAATGGAAAATTAGCTCCAAAAATCAAATTGCGCTCCCTCCCTTCTGAGCCCTGCCGTGTGCCCAAACAGTGGTTTATGACCACATATGAGGTATCCGTGTACTCAGGAGAAATTGCCCAACAAATTTTAGGTTGCATATTATCCTGTTGCCCATGTAAAAATTAAAAAATTGAGGCTAAAAGAACATTTTTGTTGGAAAAATTAAAATGTCCATTTTTTGTTTCCACTTTGCTTTAGTTCCTGTAAAGCACCTGAAGGGTTAATAATCTTCTTGAATGTACAGTCATGGGCAAAAGTTTTGAGAATGATACAAATATTAATTTCAACAAAGTTTACTGCTTCAGTTTTTCTAATGGCAATTTGCATATACTCCAGAACGTCATAAAGAGTGATCAGCTTAACAGCAATTACTTGCAAAGTCAATATTTGCCTAGAAAATGAACTTTAACCCCCAAAACACATTTCAACGTCATTGCAGCCCTGCCTTAAAAGGAGCAGCTAACATCGTTTTAATGATTGTTCCATTAATACAGGTGTGGGTGTTGATGAGGACAGGGCTGGCGATCAATCAGTCATGATTAAGTAAGAATGACACCACTGGACACTTTAAAAGGAGGCTGGTGCTTGGTAACATTGTTTCTCTTCAGTTAACCATGGTTATCTCTAAAGAAACACGTGCAGCCATCATTGCACTACACAAAAATGGCCTAACAGGGAAGAGTATCGCAGCTAGAAAGATTGCACCTCAGTCAACAATCTATCGCATCATTAAGAACTTCAAGGAGAGAGCTTCCATTGTTGTCAAAAAGGCTCCAAGGCGCCCAAGAAAGACCAGCAAGCGCCAGGACCGTATCTTAAAACTGTTTCAGCTGCGGGATCGGACTACCAGCAGTGCCGACTTTGCTCAGGAATTGCAGCAGGCTGGTGTGAGTGCTTCTGCAGGAAGGCGGAGACTCTTTGAGCAAGACCTGGTTTCAAGGAGGGCAGCAAAGAAGCCACTTCTCTCCAGAAAAAAACATCAGGGACCGACTGATATTCTGCAAAAGGTACAGGGAGTGGACTGCTGAGGACTGGGGTAAAGTCATTTTCTCTGATGAATGCCCTTTTCGATTGTTTGGGACATCTGGAAAACAGCTTATTCGGAGAAGAAGAGGTGAGCGCTACCACCAGTCTTGTCTCATGCCAACTGTTAAGCATCCTGAAACCATTCATGTGTGTGGTTGCTTCTCAGCCAAGGGAATCGGCTCACTCACTGTCTTGCCTATAAACACAGCCATGAATAAAGAATGATACCAGAATGTCCTCCAAGAGCAACTTCTCCCAACCGTGCAAGAGCAGTTTGGCGCCCAACAATGCCTTTTACAGCATGATGGAGCACCTTGCCATAAAGCAAAGGTGATAACTAAATGGCTCAGGGAACAAAACATAGAGATTTTGGGTACATGGCCTGGAAACTCCCCAGATCTTAATCCCATTGAGAACTTGTGGTCAATCATCAAGAGACAGGTGGAAAAACAAAAACCAACAAATTCTGCCAAAATGCAAGCATTGATTATGGAAGAATGGACTGCTATCAATCAGGATTTGGTCCAGAAGTTGATTGAGAGCATGCCAGGGAGAATTGCAGAGGTCCTGAAGAAGAAGGGTCAACACTGCAAATATTGACTTGCTGCATTAACTCATTCTAACTGTCAATATAACCTTTTGGTACTCATAATATGATTGCAATTATATTTCTGTATGTGATATAAACATCAGACAAACACAAATAAAAACCAGAGGGCAGCAGATCATGTGAAAATATAATTTTGGTGTCAGTCTCAAAACTTTTGGCCATGACTGTAGTTTTGAGTAGCTTGAGGGGTGCAGTTTTTGGAATAGTGTCACTTTTGGGTGTTTTCTGTCATCTATGCCCCTCAAAGGGACTTCAAATGTGATGTGGTCACTAAAAAAATGGTTTTGTAAATTTTGCTGGAAAAATGAGAAATTGCTGATGAACTTTGAACCCTTATAACGTCCTAACCCAAAAACATTTTTTTCACAACATTGTGCTGATGTAAAGTAGACATGTGGGAAATGTTATTTATTAACTATTTTGTGTCACATAACGCTCCAGTTTAACAGAATAAAAATTCAAAATTTGAAAATTGTGAAATTTTCAAAGTTTTTGCCAATTTTTTTATATTTTCACAAATAAACGCAAAAATTATCGACCTAAATTTACCACTAACATGAAGCCCAATAGGTCACGAAAAAACAATCTCAGAATCGCTAGGATCCGTTGAAGCGTTCCAGAGATATTACCTCATAAAGGGACACTGGTCAGAATTGCAAAAACCGGTCTGGTCATTAAGGTGGAAATTGGCTCCGTCACTAAGGGGTTAAAATCCTGTGTGGATTTGTGAAACAGTGTTTGGTGCTTACACATAGACAACCCACCCCCACTTAACAACTAAACACACAACTTATCTGCCATGACAGGGTCTGTCTCAGTTGGAAGACGATATTTAGTCATATGTAGATATGAGGACGGTAAGAGGAATGATATCCCCTGGACACAAATTGTCTACAAAAGGGCTTCAGGCCAATATGCCGTGATGGTTTATGTCAAACAAACCCAGGTTCTTGGTCGTGCCAGTGTGTATCAATCGTCCCTTATGTCAGAAGTCCAACCCGACCCTCCGTTCAAGGTCCTACATTTCGTGCAGATATAGATAATCTCATCAGTATATAACCATAGATATGGCTTATTATAGCTAACATCTTCCCGGCGCGTTTCGCCTCTCACGACTTTCTTGAGAGGCTCATCAGGGGCATTGGCAACATGCTATATCAGGTATATGGGGTCACACAAGTCAAATGTGACCCTTAAATAGTGAGTCTAGCCCACAGGCCCACGAGGATCCAGGTCATAGGAAGTCCAAATCCAGGAGGCTGTAAAGATATTTATTGACAACTGAAATTGAGGATAATAAAAAAAAAAAAGGGAGACGAAAAAGACAATAAGGAGGGTATGTACTAAGAGTATCAGTTTATACACGCCCTTTTATTTATTTTATCTAAAAAGGATCTTAATGTTATTCTCATTCAAAGTGTCTACCCCATGTAACACTAGGAAGTGGATATTCCACACAGAAACGTGATCGGCTAAAAACTACCATAAAAATCATCTGGTATGTTCCCTATACTATTTCATAACAGGGGTTGACACACATATATATATATGGGTGTATTAAAGGTATTTCCCTTCACAATCACTATCTCATATTTTGGTGAAGGAAAAATGTTATACTATTTAAAAGTCTAACAATAACATATAAAAACAATAGAAGAAAACCCCCTCTTTTATACTCTTTTAAGGACTTATCATAGCAACTTTCCATCAATAAATCCAACTGACAGCCAACCTTGGACTTCCTATGACCTGGATCCTCGTAGGCCTGTGGGCTAGACTCACTACTTAAGGGTCACTTTTGACTTGTGTGACCCCACCTACCTGGTATACCTGGGTTTGTTTGACATAAACCATCACGGTACATTGGCCTGAAGCCCTTTTGGAGACAAATTGTGTCCAGGGGCTATCATTCCTCTTACCGTCCTCACATCTACATACGACTAAATATCGTCTTCCAACTGAGACAGACCTTGTCATTGTACCTCACTTGCAGATAAGTTGTGTGTTTACTCTTAAGTGGGGGTGGGTTGTCTATGTGTAAGCACCAAACACTGTTTCACAAATCCACACAGGATTTTAATTTAATAAAATAAGAAATCAAAAAAAGAAAAAAAGTTAATCCCTTTTTTATTCATTTATAACATTAAGGTTGGATAACTTAAAAACCAACCCTAGGTGAAATACAATTTGTGTTAGACTTCCTTGAGTCGATAGCATAGATATTAATGGATTTAGTCAACAAACTGCAGGTAAGCCCATGAGTCTTTACTAAACAAGCATCCACCATGCTGACCCCCGCTCCACTATCCACAAAAACGGAAATATTTTTGGTAATGCTCTCCAGTGCCACCTTGGCTTTCAGGAGAAAATTGGAATTACATGTGAAAGATACACACACCTCCTGCTCATTTACCCCCACACCACCCATGTTAACCTGAGTCCCAGGTATTCCATTCCACTTAGGAACAGAGGGACAAGCTCCAATAAGATGGCCATTTTTACCACAGTAATAGGGTACTACCTTAAGAAAGGTTCTCAGGAGAAGAAGGTTTACCCTTCCTATCCTGAAGGCGTCTATCCATAAGTATAGCTAAAGACATGGCAGCCTTCAGAGACTTTGGGGTCTCATAAACTGCCAGAGCATTATTCAACCTTTCTGAGACTCCCTGACAAAAATGACTTCTGAGGGCCGGATCGTTCCACTTAGTGTCGGTAGCCCACCTATGAGACTCAGAACAGTGAGTCTCTGCTGACTGATTCCCCTTTTGGAGGTGATGCATTCTGGATTCGGCCAAAGAGACATGGTCAGTTTCATCACAGATGAGTCTAAGAGCATCCAAAAAACGATCTACAGACCAGAAACAAGCAGAGTCATGAGGCAAAGAGAAAGCTCAAGATTGGGGATCCCCCTGCAACAGCGACATAAAAATTCCCACACGCTGCTGCTCATCTCCATAGGAAAAGGGCTGAATCCTAAAGTATAGTTTACAGGCTTCTTTAAATACCGCAAATTTGTCTCTGCCTACTAGAAACCTGTCTGGGAGAGCAATCTTAGGTTCAGGTCTGACCTGACCACCTGCTGGGTCCCCCACCACAACATTCTTCAACTGCTGAGCCTGTAAGAATGACCCAATGTCTGCAATCTCCAGAGTCAGAGCCTGAAGCTGCTGGGCCAAGGCAAAGACTGGATCTATGAAAAGAAAAGGAAGAAAAAAATTGAATCAAGGTGCGGCGGGTGATAATGTCATGCTGGGTGTAAGGAGACACCCAGCGCAGGACGATGAGGGGAGGAAAGAAGTCCTTGATGCTGAGGGCAAAAGGGGAGATGGTGACCCCTAGATAAACTAGCACTGACACCTGACTCCCCTAATGACCCTATACAGTTTCTGGAACTGTCACTATCCCTGAACTACAACTACACAAGGATCAGAGCAGGTGAACACTAATCAGCCTAGCTACAAACTAAAGATAAACACCAGGGAAACAAACAAAAAAACAGGGAAGGGAAGAAACACTTAGCTTGAGAAGATCGACACAGCAATCCAACAGAATCTCCAGGATTCACTACCTCCAAACACCTGACAAGCTATCACCAGCAGTGCATCCTGGGAATCAAGTGGTAAAAATAGACATCTCAAGGTAAGAGATCAGTTGGGTCCTAGTGACCACCAGCTTTCACTAAAAGAGAAACGCCTTTTAAAGCGACAGAGACATGTTTTAGGATTTTGACTGTTTGGCCAAATGCTGCGACCTTCTGCAAGTGGCCTCTACAGTCTCATCCATGCCTCCTGACACATCCGAGACACTAACCCTGTGTGGTTGTGAGAGTCACAACCACTATAAAAGCATATCACAGCTAATGCACACCCATTATGTGGTGCATAAATAGGCAGGATGAAGGGTTGAAAATGACGCAGCCATATTCCACAAGACATTAAAAGGTGAATGTAATATTGATTTATTTGTCAACGCATTTCAGGACTCCCTGACCCCTTCCTTGGGACAAATCACTATCATATTGCAATGTTTTAGGGCGTTTCAGGGAGCCCTGAAACGTGTTAATTAATAAATCAACATTATATTCACACTTTGATAAATTGTGGAATACAGCATCCTCCCTACTTTAATTTTCAGAGATAATGACCTTTGGGTTTTCATTGGCTGTAAGCCATAATCATCAAAATTAACAGAAAGACATATTTAAAATAGATCATTCACTTTGTAATGACTCTATATAATATACGGTATGTGTTTCACTTTTTGTATTGCATTACTGAAAAAAGTTAACTTTTTGATAATATTCTAATTGAATTCATTGTAATCTGGTCTCCCTCCTGTGTGATTGTTCTGACTTCATTGCTAGCGTTTGCTAGAGAAAGGATTGGAATGAAGCCAAAACTCTGTTTTGTTTTTAAATAATAAAATCATATGCAAGCAAGAAATTAGCGCAAGAACTTTTTTGCTGGTATACCAGAGTTATTTCTCTATTAATGTATGGTCGTCTATGATTTGATTTATTTGACTGTGTTTATTGGATGGGTTCTGATATGATTAGAAATTCATGTCAAAAGTGTCTTTAGAAATATATTTACTTAGAAAATTGGTGACGTGTTCAATGCTTACTTCATACGCTGTATATATGCAACTACCAATTTGCCAATTTACTTAACAAAACCTTTGTGAGGCTGCTTACTACAGTAAGCCTGAATGCTACTCCTTGGCTCCCAATACTGAAGAACAATATAAGAGTACGGTGTTAATTTTATGACTTGGTCTTTCTCAAAGTCAGACATCAGAAATACTGTGTGATATCTGAGAAATGACTCTGAGAATGGTCATACATCAGTCTGAGAACTGCATAAAAGGAAGCAACATGGAAAGATTGCATTGCATATCATGAACGGACCTTTATCTAATTTTATAGCGTGCATAGTCAAACTTAGTAGATGAAGAAAAAAGGTTATGATAATGCCATTTAGGAACACAAAACATTATTGTGAAAACAAGTTAGAATCTATCCACAGGATGTACATTTTTAACTACAGTCCACTTCTTTCTGGGACTGCTAGAAAAGGCTTAGCATAGCACTCAGTAGCCCATATCAAATTTATGAAGTGGCAGTTGAGCATGCACATTATGCAGACTATTTTAACTCCTTCATGACCAAGGACGTACATCCTCGCACCCCCCTCCCCCATCTTAGCTGATGTCATCAGCGGAGATGTTTAGCTAACACCACCGATCAGATCAGCGATCCAATCGGTGGTGTTAATCCTTTGGATCATGCTGTCAGAGACTGACAGCGCGATCCAAAGCCCCATAGAGGTGATGCTGCCATTCCACGACTTGACCGGAGGTCCCGTGATATGATCATGTGACATCCCCTGTTACCTTGACAGCCCAGGATCTTCTGATGACCACGGAAGCTGTCAGCAATCTCTTCCTGCTGGTGATCTCCCAGTGATGTCACCAGCAGAAAGTGATGATTTTTCCTTTGAACAGACATGCTGCAGCCCATCAGTACAAAGGTAAAGCAATTGGTGGGTGCAGTACTGAGGAGCCCTAGTGGTCTGAGTAAAATAAAGAAAAATGTAAAAAAATCTTTCTTCAACTATGAAAAAAAGACTTAAAAGTTCAAATCACACCCTTTTGCCCCATTGAAAATAAAACTTTTAAGAAAATTAAAAAATGACCCTGATTTTGTATCACCAAATTCACAAATGCCCGATCAATCAAAATATAAAATCAATTCATCACGTTTTTCCAATGTCTTGCAATAGTTATTTTTGCTGCATTGAGCAGATGACGTATCAATGAGCTTTTTTTAAAGTGAGAATTTGAGGGATCAAGATTGAGTCAAATGAAACTTGCCATTAATGGAATGTCTACGTTTAGGGTTTTTTTTATATGATCTTTAATTTCCACCCAGAAATTTTTCATTTTCGTGCACTCCTGCCAAATATGCAATGGAGTACTTTTCTCCTTTTTGCATCTCCATCAAAGTGGGGAGATTGAGCTATCTATTTTTATTCAATATATCTGGGGCTTTATATCATATTGATTTGATTTTGTAGTTTAGTTCTTGAAATCTCACTGAAAATATTAGGAAGTAGATATTTTTAAAAATTGTATGGATTTCGTCTGAATGAAAATTTGTACCCAATTCCAGTTCCCATTATTTTTATTAAATCTGGGATACCATCTGTTTAAGTTACATTTTTATTTATCTTGGCTATTATTTTTTTTGTTTTCTTTTTGTATTGAGAAATAGTTTAAGAATTGGCGAATCTGGAGCTGAAGTGGAAATATCCAGCAGATAAAGTTTGGTTGCTTCCTGTAGAAATTATATTTCCTCATCTTTTAAGTGAAGATTTATAGTAAGAGAGCTGACCTACTTGCAAAGAATGGATAAAAGAATCCAATCAAATTGGTATATATGAAAAAATTAGATTACTAGGACCTAAAAACGTTAAGACTCTTGACACTTAGATATCCTGGTTGAACGCAATAGAGAATCCCCAAGTAAATACATCCGATAGATCTTAATACTTGTCTCCTTACAAATTACTTTTTTTTCCTATATGGCGCAAAGCTAAATGTGTATGCCTTGATCTAAAGTTTGTTTCTCTAAGTCGCTTAGTCTACTATCCTAAGGCCAGGTTCACACCACGGCCTGATCAGGTCCAGGGCTGTCTGGTGTAAACCTGACAGCCCCGGACCCGATTTTGACATAATGCAGCCCTATGGGGTCGGATGGAGCCGGATGGCAGCTATGTGCCATCCGGTTTCCATCTGTCCGGGAGGATTCAGGTGAATTCAGATTTTTTTCCCAGACGCAAAAATGTTGCTTGCAACATTTTTGTTTCCGGGGTGAAAATCTGCCAAAATCGGATCCTCCCAGATAATGGGAGGATATGGCACAGGATCGCCCCGGTCCGACAGAAACATCGGATCCGGGAACTGGAAACCGGCTGCTAAAGTTTAGCAGCGAGCACTGTCCCCTGCAGACATTTCAGGACCACGGCTAGATCTTGAAATTCCAGCAGCTGCAACTGCACTCAGCTGCATCTGACTGCGAACCGGACCGGAGGGCATGTTTGCCCTCCAGTTCTGTTTCTAGATCGGGTCCTGGGCTTTCTGGTTTAGAACGGACAGCCCTGGACCTGATCAGGCCGTGGTGTGAACCTTTAACACTCTATCCTTCCCTCTATCCCCTACTGTCCCTCCCTTTACTGCCCCTTGCTCTTATCCTAATTCCCCCTTCACCCCATTTGACCTGCAAAACTTTAACCTTATAGTGTTATCACTACTGTTTGTTTAGAATGTTATGTTGAAAAATGTCTTCCCCCTTATTTTCCATTCCTGTTATATTGTTGAAATATTCTAAATAAAGAATATATACAAAAAAAATCAATTTATCAGATCTATAAACTGTATAATGGAAAAAAAGTCCAAATGCCAAAATTACTTTTTTTGGTCGCCACAACATTGCAATAAAATGCAAAAAAGTACATCTATCCAAACATGGTATCATTAGAAACATCAGCTGAGGCCGCAAAAAATAAGCCATCACACAGCTCCAGATCCTGAAAAATGAGAATGCTATCAGTCATGGAAAATGGTGCAAATGTGCATATCTTTTTCTTTAAAAATTTCTGAATTTTCTTTCACCACTTAGATAAAAGTAAAAGTATACATGTTTGGTGTCTACAAACTCGAACCAATAAGAGACATGATATAGACATGTCAGGTTTAAAATATAGGGAACATTATGAATAAAAAAAAATAAAAATAAACATGTAATTGCACTTTTTTTTGCAATTTCATTGCACTTGGAATTTTTCCCCATTTTTCAGTACACTATATGGTAGAATAAATCATTTGATACAAAACTACAACTGGTCTCACAAAAAAAAAAACCCTCATATGTCGACATTGAAAGAAAAATAAAAAAAGTATGGCTCTTGAAAGAGGGAGAGGGAAAAACAAAAAACAGAAAATCGCTCCATGGTGATTAATACATGCACAAGTTTCATGTTCTGCTGCTCCCACTGATGCTGACGCAAACGCAGTGCAACGCAGCCCATACTGATGTGAACGCACTGGAGAATCTCCGCATGCGTTCACATTAGTATGCACCCCGGCCAGGTAATCAGCTGTCTCTGGAGTGGCCAGGAGGAGGAGATCAGCGGTGGAGATCTCCTCTTCCCAGCCACAGCTGATCTCCCGCCGGTGTCAGCGCAGGAGATTTGAACAAACAGCTGATCTGACAGCTGTTTAAATCTCCCGCACTGACACTGATTAAGTGATGTCGGCACGGGAGATAAGAAACAGCTGATCGCTGCTTCAAATCTCCCGCGCCGACATCACCTATTTGGTGTCGGTGCGGGAGATTTAAACAGTTGTCAGATCAGCTGTTTGTTCAAATCTCCCACGCTGACACCGGCGGGAGATCAGTGGAGGCCACCGGGAGAGATTTCAATGAGATTCGCAGCGCTCTCCTGCCCTGTCATGCGGAGGACACTGCAGATTTATTGACTTTAATGCATGGTTTGTGCGCTTGTGCGCGTTTGCTGATAAAACAAGCGCCCGCGAGGGCACAAAAAATGCAACATGCTGCATTCGGAGTGCGCTCGGGGGTGCACAAATTGTGCGCATCCGAGCGCAAACGCAACCGAGCGCAGCCAAACGCAGGCCCATGCGTTCCCATGTTAAACATAGGCAAGCGTTTGGCTGCGTTCGGTGCGCTGCGTTCCAAACGCAAATGTGAAGGCAGCCTAAGTTATTTCTGAACCCATGGACTTGTGATAATTTATTTTCATCGGACAATCTTTTTTAATGTATTCTCGAGGAAAAAATGTGTAAACCTTTGAAAATACTATCAACACTAACTAATATATGGATCTTTGATATATCACATTTTTCTCACTTTAAAATAACCTCAGACCTGGTTTTACAATATCTGATTTTCCTACTACAGTTTTCTAATCATAATAATTTAAAATTTTAATTATCCTTCCAAGGATTCATACTGGCTTGTATACTCAGACTTATTGAGGATGTTTATCTCACGTTGTGATAATTGAGCATTTTAAGTTCACATCTAAAATTATCATCCCTTAAAGCTTTGACTCAATTACAGTATTCTATTTTTAAATTACAGACTTTTGATAACTTTAAGTCAATCATTAATATGCTATGTTCTATGCCTAAAATCTTCACTACAGAAAGATACAACTCATCGCACAGGACTGTATTATTGCTTTGAATAGAATTGCAATAGGTCTTCCATGGATGTAAATGAGACCTCTGCTATATCTCTTCATGCCTAAAATTTCATATAGCTGCATACTAAAAATTTTTAATGTCACATTCTGTACAACAGAAAAACAGATACAATTGCATGGAGAAATGTGACTAGGGGGAAAACTCAATAAAACTGGAGCCAGAAGAGATTATAAAGCAGGGCATGGGGTTATATGGTTCTATAGGCAACATCTCCCAACAGCCGGAACTGCACATTCCCTTTTATTTAACTTTTTTGTATCATCAATATTTCTTTCCATAATCCTAAGTTTATGATTAAAAAAAAAAACAGTTTACATGTTTACTGGCTTTGAATATAGGAAATTTCAAAATGAAATGTTTACTGCTATTGTGACAAGTATCACAAAAACTGAATTTACTGTTAATATAATGTATGCTTTTATTACAGTTTACTTATACAAGAAGCCAGAAAAATGAATCCTAGAAACAAAAAGAAGTCCATATGTACACAGGATTTAAAGTCTAATGGCCACTTTACACGTCCCAACATCGTTTCGATATTGTATACAACGGCACGGGAGCACACACTTTTTTGGCTGAAATCCAAGATCGCATAGGAGATGTCACACAGAGAGATATCGTCAGGCAAAACAAACTGTGATGTCTACGCCCTCTTGTATGCGCGAACCAGGGAACGACCATTTAACATGGGAGTGAATAGGGGAAGTTGCTCTCCAAGGCGGTGTTGGGCTGTCACACAGAATGATCCTGCCAGATCGTCCATCCAATATCGGGCAGTTGGAGAGCCTGCACAATTCTTCCCCGATATCGTTTTGGCATCGTTCTTGTATCGAATTGGTCATTTAAACCATACAACGCATGAACGATATCGGCGCCAACGCACGAACCACGTGACTTTTTATCAAAGTTGGACGCTGATATCGTGACGTGTAAAGTGGCCATCAAACCTTTCACTTTCAACCATTGAAATTCTATGGTTCATAGCAAAAGGTGCTACTTCAGCTATGTTATATGTTATATGTCCTGCAGTCTCCTGCTAATGCAGAATGCTTTCTTGGCTGTCCCCTCTTTCCCAGTACTAGATAAAGAATCCAACTAGAACTACTGCATAACCATATGTGCCTCCTGTGCCCCAAATCACAATCTGAAACAAGTTCCCCAATCTACAGTACAATGGGCA
Organism: Allobates femoralis; assembly: GCA_033576535.1. Taxonomy (NCBI): domain Eukaryota; kingdom Metazoa; phylum Chordata; class Amphibia; order Anura; family Aromobatidae; genus Allobates; species Allobates femoralis. The sequence continues at coordinate 258,428,439 of JARQOC010000005.1, read as the reverse complement.
ATTAGCAATTCTGGTGTAGTGTTATGTGACAGAGACGTTCATTATTCAGCAAAACATCAACACCAGAATTCTGGCGAAAAAGCTTTGAAAAGTCACAAAAGCTTGCTACAATTTAGTGTTGAACCTAAAGTTTGCAACTTACTGAGCTTACAAACCAGTTTTTCACAGCTATGACAAAATTGGCTGACCTGGAGTCGGACTGGAGCAGGACGCCACAGTTGAGCTAAATCAAGAACAGCTGTGGTGTTCTCTATGGTAGAAATCTCTCTCCAGTACCTAATTGGACTGTGATTTCTGGCATAGCACCTTGAGGTAAATGCCACTTGTCAGATAGTCCAGATTCATGAACTGTACATTTTCATGGATCAGGAGTGTCAGACTCCAACATGTCACATCGTCAAGAATGGCATAAACAACGCTAGTGTTTAGCATGGGGGCTCAGTGGTTAGCAGCACTGCAGTCTAGTGGTGCTGAGGTCCTCGGTTCACATTTAACAAATGAAAACATCTGTGTGTTCTCTGTAGATGTCCTCTGTGTTGTCTGGTTTCCTTCCACACTCCAAAGAGATATTGATAGGGAATTTAGATTGTGAGCCCCAATGGGGACAGTATTGCTGATGTGTAAAGTGCTGTGGCATTAATGGTGCTATTTAAGTGAATAAATATTATTGTTATTATTATTATTATTATTATTATTATTATGCATGCAGTAGTGTACTTGAGGGAAATAAGGTAAAATAATGTCTAAATCAAAACTACTACACCTCACCTGCCCAGTTCTTGTACAGACTAGAGGTCCCAGCTGCTCAGTCTCTAAAGGCCCCTACACAGACTGAAATAACGCTAACTGAATTACTAAGATGACCACTCAGACCTTCTTCCTAAATAGCCATCGAGGGTATCAAATACATCCTTAAAGGGAACTGATCACCAGGACTTATTGCTATACAGCAGGTGATTGACATCTGTAGATTGACATCACTATTTGTTTTGTTTTTTCATTACTCCCCTGTGGGGTTGTCTTTTGGCTGTAAGCCAAACCCCCCTCCTTCCTCCAGCAACATGATAGTGAATTTAAAATGAAAACCTTTATGGAGAGAGGAATAAAAGGAATTAATTATCCGCCATACTACAGGGAGTTAAAGTTTGACCATCACAGGATTAAGGATTTTTATTACCTTATACAGATCAATAAATTTACTTAGATGGCAATTTACGGTAAAGATTTTTTGAGGATAACCAAACAGAAGACAAGAGCTCTCCTACGTCTTCGGTTCTTAATTCACTTAGTCTGGTAACAGGTTACCGTAAAGGCCCCGTTACACATAGCGATATCGCTAACGATATCGCTTCAACGTCACTGGTTTTGTGACGTAGCAGCGACCTCGCCAGTGATATTGCTGTGTGTGACACACACCAGCGAGTGACCACCGCTGTGAGATTGCTGATCATTAACAAATGGCCTGGACCATTTTTCAATCAGCGATCTCCCGCTGGACATGCTGTATCGTGGTGTGTGACATATGCAAGATGAATAGTGTAGCTAGACTCTTAGGGCCGCTTTACACACACTAACATCTGTGACCAACTTCTGAACAGATCTCTGGTTGCAGTGAAATCATGGACACATTTTTCCATTTTGTGGTTGTGTACAAATGGAACAATGTATTCATGATTTCACTGCAACCAGAGATCTGAAGTTGGACACAGAAGTTGGTGTGTGTAAAGCGGCCCTTAGCTGTGGGGAATATTTGAAGTGAAACCAAATGAACCATCCTGCTGAAATGGTCCCTCCCACCCACACTACAGTAGTATTTGCACCAGAATTAAGTAGATCAGTGAAGAAGTCCATGGACAAGTGTGTCCAGGGACGAGAAGATGGGACTTCATTAGGTAAGAGAAAAATAGCCGGGGATGGGTGAGATGCTTTAGCCCTGGCACAAACTCTAAATTAATAAACTAAGGATTAAAAACAGATAATTTATGTATGAATTAGTCAGTATTATTCATATATATATATATATATATATATATACATATATATATATATATATACTAGCTGTGAGCCCGATGCAAATGCATCGGGATTCTAGAACGTGTATTAATTTGATTATAGTAGTTAGAGCTGTTAGCCAGATGCAAATGCATCAGGTATGTAAAATATGTTTATTGTTTTTTAAAGATTTTTAAATAATAATCGCCTCATCAAAGCAATAATATAAGGAATAGCTTATTATTAGCAGTAATAGCATTATTAATAGCATTATTAGCAGTATTATGAGCATTAAAAGCATAATAATAGATTATTAGCATTAATAATAGCATTAATAACATTATTAATAGCACTAATAGCAATATTATTAGCATTAATAGCATTAATAATAACATTATTAGCATTAGTAATAGCATTAATAACATTATTAATAGCATTAATAGCATTATTATTAGCATTAATAGCATTATTAATAGCATTAATAGCATTAATAATAGCATTATAGCATTAATAATAGCATTAATAACATTATTAATAGCATTAATAGCATTAATTATTAGCATTAATAGCATTAATAATAGCATTAATAACATTATTAATTGCATTAATAGCATTAATTATTAGCATTAATAGCATTAATAATAGCATTATTAACATTAATAATAGCATTAATAACATTATTAATAGCATTAATAGCATTATATGATTATAGCATTAATAGCATTAATTAATAGCATTAATAACATTATTAATTGCATTAATAGCATTATTATTAGCATTAATAGCATTATTAATAGCATTAATAAGCATTATATAATAGCATTAATAGCATTATTAATAGCATTATTAGCATTAATAATAGCATTAATTACATTATTAATAGCATTATTAGCATTAATAATAGCATTAATAACATTATTAATATAAGCATTAATAGCATTAATCTAAATAGCATTAATAGCTGTATTAATAGCATTAATATCATTATTATTAGCATTTTTATTTTATATTAATATATTATTAATTATATTTTTTGGTATATTAATTTTTTATTTTAATTAAATGTATTTTATTTTATTATATTTTAATTAGTTAATGTAATTAATATGTTAATTTAATATATGTTTTTTTTTTTTTTGTTATTATTATTTTGTATTTTATTATTTATTTATTTTTTTTTTTTTACAAATTTTATTATTATTAAATTTAGTTATTATTTGTTATTTTAAGTGAATTTATTTGTATTAAGATTTTATGTTATTTATTTATTTTATTTATTTTATTATTTATTATTTTATTTATTTATTTTATTATTTATTATTGTATTAAAAAAACGCATCTGCGGCGCGGTTGCGGTAATCCCAATACAAAGTATAGGGGGACTTGTGGCAGGTGCGGCAAAACCGCACTTGCCGCACCTGCCGCAAGTCCCCCTATACTTTGTATTGGGATTACCGCAACCGCGCCGCAACTTGCACTTGCGGCGCGGTTGCGGTAATCCTTATGGGGATTACCGCAACCGAACCGCAAGTGCTCGCACTCAGCCAGCGACTCGCAATGCGGCGCGGTTGCGGTAATCCTTATGGGGATTACCGCAACCGCGCCGCAAGTGCTCGCACTCAGCCAGCGACTCGCAATGCGGCGCGATTGCGGTAATCCCCATAGAAAGTATAGGGGGACTTGCGGCAGGTGCGGCGACTGAGGTAGCGACTCGCAATGGCTTCGCGGCCATTGCTCGCGCTACACAGCGACTCTCAATGGATCCCCATTGAAAGTATAGAGACACTTGCGGCAGGTGCGGTGGCTGAGGTAGCAACTCGCAATGGCCTCGCGGCCATTGCTCGCGCTACCTCAGCGGTACATCGCTAATTTTGTGGCCGAGCCTCTGGTTCTATTTTCGGACAGCGACTCGCAATGGCCGCTTCGCGGCCATTGCTCGCGCGTGGTGACGTCACAGCGTGACATAGCCACGGCGTTTTCGGGGTCCGACACGAAAATGCCTACGGCAATTATATAGTAGATACTAGATGGTGACCCGATTCTAACGCATCGGGTATTCTAGAGTATGTATGTAGTTTATTTATGAAGATTTAAGAATAATGCAAAGCGAAGCTGGGTTTAAATCCTGCACAAATATCGCTGATTACTGGCAACCAATCAGCGAAGCGTGGTTGAAATCTTGTGCCAATTTGCGGGCGAACTGTCCCTGTTGCTGATTGGTCATGGGCGGCTGGCCTGACCAATCACCAATGCAGGATTTGCGTTACAGATAAACAGGCAGAAGTAGACAATTATATAGTAGATACCTACAGCAGTACCGGTGTGCAGCAGTGTCAGTGTGCAGTGGTGCCGAAATCCAGGAAGGGGCCGGGGGACAGCGGCTAGGTGCGGGCAGGAGGGGGCTGGGTAACAGCGGGCAGGAGGGGGCCGGGGAACAGTGGCCGGGTGTGGGCAGGAGGGGACTGGTGAAGAGTGGCCAGGTGCGGGCAGGAGAAGGCCAGGGAACAGCGGCCGGGTGTGGGCAGGAGTGTGGCCCCTCCTGACCGGACCCAACCGCTGTTCTCCGGCCCCCTCCTGCCTGCAGCAGAGTGCTTAGCAGAGTATACGGGGCTCATTGGTTAGCAGAGTATATGGGGGCTCAGTGCTTAGCAGACTTTACAACGGCTCATTGGTTAGCAGAGTATACGGCGGCTCAGTAGTTAGCAGAGTATACAGGGGCTCAGTGGTTAGCAGAGTATACGGGGGCTCAGTGGTTAGCACAGTATACGGGGGCTCAGTAGTTAGCACTATATACGGAGCCTCAGTGGTTAGCACTCTATAGTGGCTCAGTGGTTGGCACTGTATATTGTGGCTCAATAATTAGAACAGTAATGTGGCTCAATGGTTACCACTGTATATGGTGACTCAGTGGTTAGTACTGTATATGGTGGCTCAGTGGTTAGTATTGTATATGGTGGCTCAGTGGTTAGCACTGTATACGGTGTCTCAGTGGTTAGCACTATATATGGTAGCTCAATGGTTAGCACTGTATATGGTGGCTCAGTGGTTAGCACAGTATGGTGGCTCAGTGGATAGCACTGTATATGATGGTTCAGTGGTTAGTACTGTATATGGTGGCTCAGTGGTTGGCACTGTATATGGTGGCTCAGTGGTTAGCACAGTATGGTGGCTCAGTGGTTAGCACTGTAAATGATGGCTCAGTGGTTAGTACTGTATATGGTGGCTCAGTGGTTAGCACTGTATATGGTGGCTCAGTGGTTAGCACAGTATGGTGGCTCAGTGGTTAGCTCTGTATATGATGGCTCAGTGGTTAGCACTGTATATGGTGGCTCAGTGGTTAGCACAGTACGGTGGCCTAGTGGTTAGCACTGTATATGGTGGCTCAGTGGTTAGCACCCTATACGGTGGCTCAGTGGTTAGCACTGTATATGGTGGCTCAGTGGTTAGTACTGTATATGGTGGCTCAGTGGTTAGCACTGTATACGGTGGCTCAGTGGTTAGCACTGTATATGGTGGCTCAGTGGTTAGCACTGTATATAGTGGCTCAATGGTTAGCACTGTATATGGTGGCTCAGTGGTTAGCACTGTATATGGTGGCTCAGTGATTAGCACAGTACGGTGGCTTAGTGGTTAGAACTGTATATGGTGGCTCAGTGGTTAGCACTGTATGGTGGCTCAGTGGTTAGCACTGTATGGTGGCTCAGTGGTTAGCACTGAATATGGTGGCTCAGTGGTTAGCACTGTATGGTGGCTCAATGGTTAACATTGTATATGATGGCTCAGTGGTTAGCACTGTATATGGTGGCTCAGTGGTTAGCACTGTATATGGTGACTCAGTGATTAGCACGCTATGGGGGCTCAGTGGTTGGCACTGTATATGGTGACTCAGTGATTAGCATGCTATGGTGGCTCAGTGGTTGGCACCGTATATGGTGGCTCAGTGGTTAGCACAGTATGGTGGCTCAGTGGTTAGCACTGTATATGGTGGCTCAGTGATTAGCACTGTATATGGTGGCTCAGTGGTTAGCACTGTATGGTGGCTCAGTGGTTAGCACTGTATGGTGGCTCAGTGGGTAGCACTGAATATGGTGGCTCAGTGGTTAGCACTGTATGGTGGCTCAATGGTTAACATTGTATATGATGGCTCAGTGGTTAGCACTGTATATGGTGGCTCAGTGGTTAGCACTGTATATGGTGGCTCAGTGGTTAGCACTGTATATGGTGGCTCAGTGGTTAGCACAGTACGGTGGCTCAGTGGTTAGCACAGTACAGTGGCTCAGTGGTTAGCACTGTATGGTGGTTCAGTGGTTAGAACTGTATTGTGGCTCAGTGGTTAGCACTGTACGGTGGCTCAGTGGTTAGCACTGTATGGTGGCTCAGTGGTTAGCACTGTATGGTGGCTCAGTGGTTAGCACTGTATGGTGGCTCAATGGTTAGCACTGCACGGTGGCTCAGTGGATAGCACAGTACAGTGGCTCAGTGGTTAGCACTGTATGGTGGCTCAGTGGTTAGAACTGTATGGTGGCTCAGTGGTTAGCACTGTACGGTGGCTCAGTGGTTAGCACTGTATGGTGGCTCAGTGGTTAGCACTGTATGGTGGCTCAGTGGTTAGCACTGTATGGTGGCTCAATGGTTAGGACTGCACGGTGGCTCAGTGATTAGCACTGTATGGTGGCTCAGTGGTTAGAACTGTATGGTGGCTCAATGGTTAGCACTGCGCAGTGGCTCAGTGTTTAGCAAAGTATGGTGGCTCAGTGGTTAGCAAAGTATATGGTCGCTCAGTGGTTAGCACAGTATGGTGGCTCAGTGGTTAGCACTGTATATGGAGGCAGAGTGGTTAACTCTGTATGGTGGCTCAGTGGTTAGCACTATATGGAGGCAGAGTGGTTAACTCTGTATGGTGGCTCCATGGTTAGCACTGTATAAGGTGGCTCAGTGGTTAGCACACTATGGTGGCTGAGTGGTTAGCACTGTTTATGGTGGATGGGTAGTTAGCACTGTATACGGTGGCTCAGTGGTTAGCTCTTTATAGTGGCTCAGTGGTTGGCAATGTATATGGTGACTCAGGGGTTAGCACTTTATGGTGGCTCAGTGGTTGGCAATGTATATGGCAATGTATATGGTGGCTCAGTGGGTAGCACAGTATGAGGGCTCAGTGGTTGGAAATGTATATGCTGGCTCAGTGGTTAGCACTGTATACGGTGGCTCAGTGGTTAGCACAGTATACGCTGGCTCAGTGGTTAGCACAGTATACGCTGGCTCAGTGGTTAGCACTGTATATGGTGACTCAGGGGTTAGCACTTTATGGTGGCTCAGTGGTTGGCAATGTATATGGTGGCTCAGTGGGTAGCACAGTATGAGGGCTCAGTGGTTGGCAATGTATATGCTAGCTCAGTGGTTAGCACTGTATACGGTGGCTCAGTGGTTAGCACAGTATATGCTGGCTCAGTGGTTAGCACAGTATGATGGCTCAGTGGTTTTCAGTGTATATGGTGGCTCTGTGGTCAGCGCAGGATGGAGGCAGAGTGGTCAGCGCAGGATGGAGGCTCAGTGGTCAGCACAGGATGGAGGCTCAATGGTCAGCGCAGGATGGAGGCTCAGTGGTCAGCACAGGATGGAGGCTCAGTGGTCAGCACAGGATGGAGTGGTCAGCACAGGATGGAGGCAGAGTGGTCAGCGCAGGATGGAGGCAGAGTGGTCAGCGCAGGATGGAGTGGTCGGCAGAAGATGGAGCCTCAGTGGTCAGCGCAGGATGGAGGCTCAGTGGTCAGAGCAGGATGGAGGCTGAGTGGTCAGTGCAGGATAGAGGCTCAGTGGTCAGCGCAGGATAGAGGCAGAGTGGTCAGCGCAGGATGGAGGCAGAGTGGTCAGCGTAGGGTGGAGGCAGAATGGTCAGCGCAGGATGGAGTGGTCAGCAGAGGATGGAGGCTCATTGGTAAGCACATGATGGAGGCTCAGTGGTCAGCGCAGGATGGAGGCAGAGTGATCAGCGCAGGATGGAGGCAGAGTGGTCAGCGCAGGATGAAGGCAGAGTGGTCAGCGCAGGATGAAGGCAGAGTGGTCAGCGCAGGATGGAGGCAGAGTGGTCAGCACAGGATAGAGGCAGAGTGGTCAGCGCAGGATGGAGGCTCAGTGGTCAGCGCAGGATGGAGGCAGAGTGGTCAGCGCAGGATGGAGGTAGAGTGGTCAGCGCAGGATGGAGGCTCAGTGGTCAGCACAGGATGGAGGCTCAGTGATCAGCACAGGATGGAGGCTCAGTGGTCAGTGCAGGATGGAGGCAGAGTGGTCAGCCCAGGATGGAGGCAGAGTGGTCAGCGCAGGATAGAAGCAGAGTCGTCAGCGCAGGATGGAGGCATAGTGGTCAGAGCAGGATGGAGGCAGAGTGGTCAGCGCAGGATGGAGGCAGAGTGGTCAGCGCAGGATGGAGGCAGACTGGTCAGCACAGGATGGAGGCAGATTGGTCAGCGCAGGATGGAGGCAGAGTGGTCTGCACAGGATGGAGGCAGAGTGGTCAGCACAGGATGGAAGCAGAGTGGTCAGCGCAGGATGGAGGCTCAGTGGTCAGCACAGGATGGAGGCTCAGTGGTCAGTGCAGGATGGAGGCTCAGTGGTCAGCACAGGATGGAGGCTCAGTGGTCAGCGCAGGATGGAGGCTCAGTGGTCAGCACAGGATGGAGGCTCAGTGGTCAGCGCAGGATGGAGGCTCAGTGGTCAGCACAGGATGGAGGCTCAGTGGTCAGCGCTGGATGGAGGGCCAGTGGTCAGGGCAGGATGGATGCTCAGTGGGTGGTCAGCGCAGGATGGAGGGCTAGTGGGTGGTCAGCGCAGGATGGAGGGCCAGTGGGTGATCTGGCAGGATGGAGGGCCAGTGGGTGGTCAGCGCAGGATGGAGGGCCAGTGGGTGGTCAGCGCAGGATGGAGTGCCAGTGGGTGGTCAGCGCAGGATGGAGGGCCAGTGGGTGGTCAGCGCAGAATGGAGGGCCAGTGGGTGGTCAGCGCAGGATGGATTCCCCTCCCATCCAGTCTCACCCACAGATGGAGCGGCGTGAGAGACGGGGAGGGCTAATGGAGCGGTGGGGGGGTGTAATGGAGCGGTGGGGGGTGTAATGGAGCGGTGGGGGGGCGTAATGGAGCAGCGGGGGGAGGGCAATGGAGCGGGGGGAGGGCAATGGAGCAGGGAGAGGGCGATGGAGCGGGGTGGGGATGGAGCAGTGGCGGGCAAGAGGGGGCCGGAGGGCGCCGGGCTGCAAATAGGCACGAAATTCGACCTTTGAATTCTCGCGCCTATTTGCAAAGTCTGAGCTCATTGGCCACTGCCGAAGGCACGCGATTTTGGTTACAGACAGACTCAAAAATCGCTTAGACAATTATATAGTAGATATATATATATATATATATATATATATATATATATACTAGATGGTGGCCCGACTCTAACACATCGGAAATTCTAGAATATGTATACATTTTATTTTTGAAGCTTTAAGAATAATAAGACTGAACAATGTCACAATATGAATACCTGCAAGCACAGGCATAAATACCTCCTATACAGTAATAAGAAGTAGAAAGCCTCTGAGCCAATCCAAATGCTATAAAGTTTTAATTAATTAGAAGTATGAGAAAAAATATTCATTTTACAAACATACATATTTGGTGATAGAAAAAACAAAAGGCAAGAAAACCCCATTAAAAACAGATCTGATCACCATGTAAGAAAGGGGGCACTCAAAGTACTGACTCACCAGCAGCATCCCATTGGAAAACCAATGTGGATCGCTGATAAACTAACTGAATATCAGAACCAACAAAATGGTATAAGTAGTACTACAAGGACCAGACAAGCACAGAGATCTATTACAAAAGTGTGATTCACATTAGAACCCTCAAATAAGGAGACCACAAGCAAAATTGGGGTCAAAATTACATTATTGATTTAGCCAGTTACCTTGAGACATGGTGAACCAGTAGATCAAGCGCCCCCCGCCTCAACACGTGTTTCTCCCTCCAGGCTTCGTCAGGAGGCTATCAGATAAAGATAGTCTGTTCCCCTAAATAGTCCCCCCACAGGTGAATTGGGTCAATAATCAAACAGTACCAATAGCCTGCTTCATAACAAAAGCCTGGCCAGAATACCCCGGAAGTCCCGCCCAGGGAAAGAGAGACCGATCCTGATTGCGCGTAAGCGCTTGATTGACAGGGATCACAAACGGTCTCTGACAGCCGCGGGCACTATCACGGCGCTCTCCTAGCATGATGGGAGCCGCGTCACCAGTCCCCGACCGAGCGCGCACCGGAAGTGACGCGGCGGAGGAACAACGTCATCCGCCGCGTCACCACGGCAACGCACACAGCCAGAGACCGCGACACGACGCACAGCGCATGCGCCGAGAGCGCGCAGCCTCACAGCTTACTGTTGCCATAGAGACCCAGGCCGGTAGCGAAATCAGGCAAAGATCATTTTTGTAGGAGGAAGTCCTCCTGTCTGCCAGAAAGATGGAATATAATAGGCATGTCAAAACATCACTTAGCCCATAGAAAAGAAAAGAAAAGAGGAACCCGATCTTTAATTAATACAAATATAGAAAGATCATATTAGTATATTCAATAAGTTTATCCATAAACCTTAAATATCTATGGTTAGAACCTGTACAAGATCCTCAACAACAGATAAAGGGAAATAGTATACCCATCGGATGCAAAAAAGGGGGACCCCAAATGTACACATAGAATTCAGTACAAGGTACCAAATGAGCAATAAATGACATGACAAAAACCACCCTCCTAGCCATAAGGCTTTTACAACCAAAACAAAAGACCCAATACTAACACCATAGAAAATATCATAGACATAATCATCCACCCTCCCCCACAGACATTACAATCAGGGAATACAACGATATCCCCACGAAAGGTCCGGATCTTCATGATACGTTCACTGCCAAGACGAATTCTTCCAATTTCCAAAATCATGACAAGCGACACCAAACCGGATACAAAGAACGTGGAGAGGCGGAGGAAAGCCCGCAGTCAGATGAATGGGAACTAATCAGGAAACAGAACAGATCGAATTAAAATACTGTACTTAAAACAATGATAAAACATGAGTGACCAAAAGAGAAAGAACAACTACAGGAACGATTTAAAGCTCACTGCTTCATTCAAGCCATGTGGTGAAACAGTATTCAAAAGAACCATCCAGCGGGTTTCTTTCTGGAGGAGAAGCTTTTGAACATCCCCTCCCCTAGACCCCAAATATGCTCGATCAATGCCCCTAAAAGATAGACCTCTAGGATTGGAACCATGGAACTTCAGAAAATGCTTCGGTAAAGTTTTTAATTTCTCAATTTTAGACACCTCAGTCACACCGGCAGCATTCCTAATGTCCCTTACATGTTCCTTGGCACGATCCTTCAGCGCCCGTGAGGTCAACCCCACATAGATGAGTTTACATGGGCATGTGGCATGATAAATAATTGCTTCGGTGTTACACGTGATGTGATGAACTATTTTGAAGGTCTTTGACCCATCAAAATTCTCAAAACTAGAACTCTTGGGGACAAATGTACAGATAGAACAACTTCCGCAGGGAAAGGAACCCCATGGTGGACCTCGACTGCCAAAGAGAAATTTCTTACGGGGCGGTATATAGTGGCTAGCTGTCAACAAATCTTTCAGATTTTTGGACCGTCTCCACGTGATCGCTGGTACTTTAGTCAAGGCACCCGCCAGGTCACCATCTGAGAGGAGTACCGGCCAGTGCCTTGAAAAGGACTCACGAATTCCCTGCCACTGGGAATTGTAGGTCGTAATAAACCTAACTCCCTGATCTTTCCCCTCCTTTTCAATCTTTGGTTGCTGGACCAGCAAATGGCTCCTATCCTTCTCAAACGCCCTCCCAAAGCCCTTTTGAATGTCATGAAGGGGGTAACCTCTGGCCAGAAATTTCTTTTTAAGTGTCTCAGACTGATTCAAGAAAATGTTGTCACTAGAACAAATACGTCGAGCCCTCAAAAACTGACCATAGGGGATTGATCTCTTCAGAGGCAATGGATGGGCTGAGGAGAAGTGAAGGAGTGAGTTAGTAGAAGTACTTTTTCTGTAGATGTCCGTCATCAGCTTACCATCCGGTGATCTGTTGATCCCAAGATCCAAGAAATCAATATTCTGATGACTACATTTCCAGGTTAACTTGATATTAAATTCGTTCCGGTTAAGGGAGTTCATAAATTCTTCCAGCTGTGACGTGGAGCCCTGCCACACAAACAGGATGTCGTCAATAAAGCGCATCCACGATAACACCCTGTCATGGCCAGGGGTTTCAAGGACCACTTCCCTCTCCCACAGCCCCAGGAACAGATTAGCATATGAGGGGGCACAAGCCGCCCCCATTGCTGTTCCCTGGAGCTGTAGGTAGGGGCGGTCCTTGAAAAGGAAAAAGTTATGGGTAAGCAAAAACTCTAGTAGCTCGATGATGAAAGTTATAAGTACTTGACTATGATTATTCATGCTTAGATAGAATTTTGCTGCCCTTATCCCCTGACCATGACAAATAGAGGTGTATAGGGACTCCACGTCACAGCTGACCAGAAGCATATCACTCTCCAAACAAACCCCCTCAATTCTCCTCAGCACATCCGTGGAATCCTGTATATATGAGGAAGAGTGGCGACACAGGGTTTAAGATGAAAATCTACGAATTGACAGATAGGTTCACAAAGACCACCCACCCCCGATACAATGGGTCTGCCAGGTGGGGAGAGGGGGTCCTTGTGAACCTTGGGCAATAAGTATAAGGTTGCTGTCACTGGATGCTCAGGGAGCAGAGAATCCCTCAATTTGGGTGAAATCGCCTGGCATTCTACCCCATCATCCAGTAATGATTTCAACAACTCTTTAAACTCAACCACTGGATTATAACTCAACCGCTTATAGCAAGTAGTATTACCCAATTGCCTGAACGCCTCATCCTCATACATCTGTACCGGCCACACAACCACATTCCCGCCCTTATCAGCCTGTTTAATTACTATGTCACTTAGATCTCTCAACGACTTCAATGCCCTCCTCTCACTTTTGTTCAGATTGTCCCTACAGCCAGCAAGGCGAGCCTCAGAGAGGTCACGCTTAACTAGATGAAGGAATATCCCAATCTGGGGGCAACTGCTAAAGGGCGGGAAGTAGGTTGAGCGGCCGTACAGATGTGTGGGTTCCTTCGATGGAATATCAATGGAACTGCCATCAAGTAAGATGTTCAGATCACGTATAGTTTGCTGTTCCATATCAACAGTTGAGGCAGTAGATGACTTCCCTGTCCCATACTGTTTATGTAACATCAATTTCCTCCCAAATAATTCAAGGTCCTTTACCAGAGTAAAAAAATCAAATTTTTCCACCGGGGAGAATGACAAACCCCGTGACAGGACAGATATTTGCATATCAGTCAAGTTGTGACTGGATAAATTAAGTACCTTCAGTTTCTCTTGCGTTGATTCCTTCTTCGCATATTGTACCGCGGGAATCTTTGTCCTTGACCACGGGGAAACGGACCAGTGAAGTCTCCTCCTGTCACCTGAGCCGTTGCCCCCTGTCTGGCTAAAAAATCCGCACATTCCCCTTCTGAGACTGTTGAGACACTCGTGATGGAAGCTGAGCGTACTGGGGATCTTGCCTGCACTTTATTCCCAACCTGCCACCGATACACTCTCTGGTTCTGATAATCGGCCAAATCCCTTTTGAATTTTTTGGCCTTACCAGCCTGGATTTCAACTTCCCACCTGTTTAGTGTCTCATTAAGGGATGAGTCAAAAGATTTGAGGTCTTCGTCCGATAATTTACACTGGAGCTGAGATCGTGCACTCTCCACCTCACTATCTAAAGATTCCAGGGATTTCTTATCTTGGCCAACAAGAAGCTCCAGAAGAGTGGTCGAGCATTTAGTGAGGGCTTCCTCCCATCTCCCCACAAAAGTTGTATCCTGGGAATTGGTTGTCGGGAATAGTTGGACACGCAAGCCCCTCGGTACTATCGCCCGCTGTAAATAGTTCACAAGAGCCGCTTTATTCCACCACAAACGAACTCGCCTTTTGAGCAGATTCTGAATTTTTTGTTTAAGATCAGCAGTGTCCTGTTCCTCTGGACCTGTTGCCCCTCTATCACCAAAAACGGAACCAAGCTGGGTTACCCAGTTCCTTTCCCTCTTTTTATAGTCCATGAACCCAGTCTGGGTAGCTGTGGATGAAAATGTATACAATAATAAAACCTACAATTTTGGACCTCCAGGGTCCAAGGAGTGGACAATCAAATATGAATACCTACAAGCAGGGGCATAAATACCTCCTATACAGTAATAAGAAGTAGAAAGCCTCTGAGCCAATCCAAATGCTATAAAGTTTTTATTAATTAGAAGTATGAGAAAAAATATTCATTTTACAAACATACATATTTGGTGATAGAAAAAACAAAAGGCAAGAAAACCCCATTAAAAACAGATCTGATCACCATGTAAGAAAGGGGGCACTCAAAGTACTGACTCACCAGCAGCATCCCATTGGAAAACCAATGTGGATCGCTGATAAACTAAATGAATATCAGAACCAACAAAATGGTATAAGTAGTACTACAAGGACCAGACAAGCACAGAGATCTATTACAAAAGTGTGATTCACATTAGAACCCTCAAATAAGGAGACCACAAGCAAAATTGGGGTCAAAATTACATTATTGATTTAGCCAGTTACCTTGAGACATGGTGAACCAGTAGATCAAGCGCCCCCCGCCTCAACACGTGTTTCTCCCGTCCAGGCTTCGTCAGGAGGCTATCAGATAAAGATAGTCTGTTCCCCTAAATAGTCCCCCCACAGGTGAATTGGGTCAATAATCAAACAGTACCAATAGCCTGCTTCATAACAAAAGCCTGGCCAGAATACCCCGGAAGTCCCGCCCAGGGAAAGAGAGACCGATCCTGATTGCGCGTAAGCGCTTGATTGACAGGGATCACAAACGGTCTCTGACAGCCGCGGGCACTATCACGGCGCTCTCCTAGCATGATGGGAGCTGCGTCACCAGTCCCCGACCGAGCGCGCACCGGAAGTGACGCGGCGGAGGAGTCAATCAAGCGCTTATGCGCAATCAGGATCGGTCTCTCTTTCCCTGGGCGGGACTTCCGGGGATATTCTGGCCAGGCTTTTGTTATGAAGCAGGCTATTGGTACTGTTTGATTATTGACCCAATTCACCTGTGGGGGGACTATTTAGGGGAACAGACTATCTTTATCTGATAGCCTCCTGACGAAGCCTGGACGGGAGAAACACGTGTTGAGGCGGGGGGCGCTTGATCTACTGGTTCACCATGTCTCAAGGTAACTGGCTAAATCAATAATGTAATTTTGACCCCAATTTTGCTTGTGGTCTCCTTATTTGAGGGTTCTAATGTGAATCACACTTTTGTAATAGATCTCTGTGCTTGTCTGGTCCTTGTAGTACTACTTATACCATTTTGTTGGTTCTGATATTCATTTAGTTTATCAGCGATCCACATTGGTTTTCCAATGGGATGCTGCTGGTGAGTCAGTACTTTGAGTGCCCCCTTTCTTACATGGTGATCAGATCTGTTTTTAATGGGGTTTTCTTGCCTTTTGTTTTTTCTATCACCAAATATGTATGTTTGTAAAATGAATATTTTTTCTCATACTTCTAATTAATAAAAACTTTATAGCATTTGGATTGGCTCAGAGGCTTTCTACTTCTTATTACTGTATAGGAGGTATTTATGCCCTGCTTGTAGGTATTCATATTTGATTGTCCACTCCTTGGACCCTGGAGGTCCAAAATTGTAGGTTTTATTAATGTCACAATATGGCTAACTTAACTTGTAAAAATCAGTGAACTGCGTCACACTGTGAGTTGCGTTTAAATTCCGCGCCAACATCGCTGATTGGTCTCCGCACTTTGCACAACCAATCAGCGCTCTTGGTGCCTGTTTTAAAACTCGCTTCGCTGATTGGCGACCATTCAGCAAAGCAGCGCGTGGCTTGGCGGGGGTTTTGAATCCCGTGCCGCTGATTGGTCACTGCCAGCTGCGGCGACCAATCAGTGAAGCGTGTTATAAAACAGGTGCCAAGAGCCGCAGCGATTAATCAGAGAAGAGGTGCGCGGCTTGGGGAAAATTTGAATCCCGGCCGCCATATCGGCATACCCATAATGTGGGTGTTCCAATATGGCGGTCGGGGTAGTACCGCTGCTACCGGTCATCTCCCGGCTACCTCGCCACGGACCTCTGTGCGGCAATCAGCGAAGCGGGATTCATATTCTAAGGTAAGCCGCGCCGCTTTGCTGATTGGTCGCTGCCAGCCACGGTGACCAATCAGCGCTCTTGGTGCGTGTTTTAAAACACACTTCGCTGATTGGTTACTGCGGCGCGCAGTGACCAATCCACGAAGCGGGATTCACTGCCAAGCCACGCCACGCCGTTTTGCTGATTGGTCGCCGCCAGCTGCAGCAACCGATCAGAGAAGAGGTGCGCAACCTGGGGAAAATTTGAATCCCGGCCGCCATATCGGCATACCCATAACGTGGGTGTTCCAATATGGCGGTCGGGGTACTACCGCTGCTACCGGTCATCTCTCAGCTACCTCACCATGGACCTCTGTGTGGCAATCAGCGAAGCGGGATTCATATTCCTGGCTAAGCCATGCCACTTCGCTGATTGGTCGCCGCCAGCCACGGCGACCGATCAGAGAAGAGGCGTGCGACTTGGCGGAGAATTTGAATCCTGGCCGCCATATCGGAATACCCATAACGTGGGTGTTTCAGTATGGCAGTCGGGATACTACTGCTGCGAGCAGTCGGGAGATGGCTGGCGCCTGGCTACCTGTGCAGCAGTAGATGACCCGCAGCTACCGTCGGGAGATCAGAGGCTAGAGCCGCTGATCTCCCAACGGTAGAGGTGGCCTGCGTGGTTCAAATGCAGCACCAATTCGAGGCCTGACTTCGCCTGTCGCCGATTGGCTGCGGCCGGCTGACGCAGGATTTCCGTTACAGAAAGATGCGACAAGCCGACTATATAGTGTATATATATATATATCTCAAAAAATAAATCAGATAAATAAAAATGTATATTTTTAAAATTTATAAATACTATGTAGTACATTAATCTGTTGGTCTATTTTAAACGGCCAGTCAGATATATACAAGAACCAACAAAGGATAAAATAAAACAAAAATAAATGGTAATAAATACTCTGAATTCAAATATAGTTAAAGATTAATAATTTGTATTGATTTATATAAAACAAAGAATAGGGACACACACGTGTGACATCAAAAATAATACTAGGGCAGTGTAGTTGTTGACTCTTAGTTCTGTATACTGTATCTAGCTCAATAAGTATTATTGCCATACTCTACACTTTTGAAACTTTAATATGTCAACTGCTTCTTGACATATAATCATTGTAGTATTTATTAACTGATTTCTTATTTTTATAGACATTATTTATATATGTATTAAAGTACTGATCTTTATCTAATATATCAAGCTGAGTGTGTATATTTACATACCAGGGAAACCCAATTGGAGTTTTTTTAACCCATTTCTTATCAATTGGTTGTACAGTATATGCAATCACACTACCCCCATGTACTCTAAAAACCCAAATCTTTTTTATACACCCTTATACGAAAGAACAATTCAGACATTTACAAATAGTGGGATGTGGATTTCTCCAACTACACAACCATCAAAAACATATATATGCATATGCCAGATGTAGAAGGACTCACAGACATACAACTGTAGGTGAACTCCTTTTGCAGAAAGTTTCAGGTTAAGTAATATAGATGAAGGCGGGTGACCTTTTCTTGTTAATGTTGTTATTAGAGCCCAGTGTCTAAAGAAATCTCTTGCTGGTCCATGCACGGGAGCAGCAGCCAGACTATATAAGGTCATTTAAAGCCACGCACCTAGGTGGTTATACTACATGTAGGATGCGAGTATATAATGTGTGGGATGCTCGCATGAGCCGTGTTCCCACCAATGTTGTTTACTACTAAACCTTATTTTAACCACCAGGTTTAGATCAGGATATGGTTATAAATGATAATATGTGTCTGGCTGTTTGACATATGAGAGGGATACTACCCACCCACCATGCACTCTATATAGACCCCATGCTTAAACATTGTAATGTAAAGTACCCATAGCTGCTGTCCTCATACCTGCTTACACTTTGGGGTAGTCTATGCCCACTTCACAGCCTGCATATCCACATAGCCCTGCCTCCTCCAAATAATTCTGTGTCTGGGACTATGTGGAGGGGTGGAGCTATGAAGGGGCAGGGCTATATGTGGGGGCAGTGATGTGGAAGGGGCAGTGCTATGTAGATGGTGGAGCTATGATGGGGTGTGGCAACTGAAAGGGGGCTATGATACTTAGACACATAAATACATTACTATATATGGGCGATATTGCCATATATGGGCAATATTAACATATGTGAGCATTACGACCATATTTGGGCATTACGTCCAAGCAATGCCTAGCTCTACAGCTAGTTTATATTAATTATACCACTCATTAATATACAGGGTGGGCCATTTATATGGATGTGCATAAATTAAATGGGAATGGTTGGTGATAGCTACTTCCTGCATGTGGCACATTAGTATATGGAGGGGGAAAACTTTTCCAGATGGGTTGTGACTATGGCGGCTATTTTGAAGTTGGCCATTTTGGATCCAACTTTATTTCTTTTCAATGTGAAGAGGGTCATGTGACACATCAAACATATTGAGAAATTCATAAGAAAAACAATGGTGTGCTTTATATTAACCTAACTGCCCATTGTGTTGGATTGTCAATGCAACCCTCTTCTCCCATTCTTGATACACTGACAGCAACGCCACAGAAGAAATGCTAGCACAAGCTTCCAGTATCCATTGTTTCAGATGCTGCACATCTCGTATCTTCACAGCATAGACAACTGCCTTCAGATGAGTGATGAGGCAAACTTTTTTGTGAATGATGAAGTTAACAAACAAAACCACCGCTATTGGTCTGACACTAACCCACAGTGGATAGATCCCTCCAAGACTGTTGGAACACAAAAGTTGATGGTATGGTGTGGTATGTGGGGTACAAAGATAATGGGGCCATTCTTCATCAATGGAAACCTGAATGCCACTGGATATCTGAATCATATAGCAATGGTCCACCCTGTATTTATTAAGACAGTAAATGTAAAGTAATATTTATTTTAGTAAAAACCTATTGCCACTCACTTCGTAATCTGTATTACATTATTTTCTATATTACTTTACTATAGACAGTATAACCTGTACCAAAAAAGCATACATTTTCTTTTTACTTATAAATACATCTATTCATTTTACACTTGCACTTTATGCTTTATTATGGATTACTTGTGCTTTACATTATTTATATCATTGCTATATTTTAATGCTGTATTACTGTATATATGCTTTTAGTTTATATTATTATTATTATTTATTTATATAGCGCCATTATATTCCATGGCGCTTTACATGCAAAAGGAGGAGACTAGGACAAGTACAATAAATATGGACAATTTGGTCGAACAGATACAAGAAGGGAGATGATCCTGTCCGCAAGGGGTCACAATCTACAAATATTTGTACTAATTTTCCCGATTTGAATTTGATACCTCACGTGTGTGGCCTTAATTTTATTTTGCGATTTACTACCTGATTAAAGGGTATTAATTTATAGCTATAAATTAATTCAGAGTATTTATGAACATATTTATCAGTTATTTCTTTTATTGGTTCTGGCACTAATTCTACATATATCAACATATTCAACAACATCCTTACATCTTTTCTGCCACCAAAAGGCCATCGAAATAGCTCTCCTACTAACAAAACACCGTCCACCAGAGAATTATGCACTTTATTTAGATGATCTGTGCGTAAAGAGGATAGTACAAAAAGTTTGTTCACAGGCAATTCCCATGAATCACTATTCTGAGCCTGAACATGCTGTCTGAGATCAATCCCCTAGAGCACCCTCCACCATCCCTTCACAATCTTAACTGGAGCTTTGTCCCTCAGCTCCAAACAAAGCTATGTGACAAAGCATCACATGTATCATTCTTAGATTGAGGGAGCTAAATCACAGAAATATCAAACTAGGATTAAAAAAAAGCCAGGCTTGTCTTGTTTATACAGAAAAGGGGTCTACACCAGCAAACAGAAACCCTTACAGAAAATATGTTAATAGACCTAAAATATTACTTTTAATATATACAGCTGAAACCAGGCATTTACGATACATACACTATATAAAAAGATACATATGCATGTTTTTCTCACTATCTGACATGAAATCGGAATGCTTTCCTGTTTTAGTTCAATTAGGATTACCATAATTATTAATATTTGTCAAATTATAGAATACTGAAAGAGAGTGAGAATTTTTCAGGCTTTTTTTTGTTTACTTTTTGCAGAGTCAAAAGTTTACATAGACTAAGATTAATATGCTTTTAAACAATTTGGGCGAGCCCTTATGATGATGTCATGTGTTTGTAAACTTCTGATTTATTCTGGTTTATTGTCAACATCTGAATTAATTAGTGACACACCTGTGGATGTATTTTAATGCACACCTAAAACACATTGCTACTTTGTATAGCATCATATGAAAGTCTAAAGAAATCATCCAAGGATCAGGAAGAGAATTGTGTACTTGCATGAGTTTGGTTTATTCTTGGGTGCAATTTTCAGATACCTGAAGGTGCCTCATTTATCTGTAGAAACAATTATAAAAAAGATGGTAATGCCCATCCATCATACCGCTCAGGAAGTAGACAGGTTCTGTGTTCTAAAGATGACCGTGCTTTGGTCCGACATGTGCATATTAACCCAAGAACAAAAGCAAAAGACCTTGTGAAGATAATGGCAGAAACTGGTAAGAGTAGTTGGGCTGGTCCAGCATGTATGGCCTAAAGAGCAGGAGCAAAATTAGAAGGAGGAGGCAAGGCGATGTGAGGAGGAGAGGATGGTTACTTTTTGTCGGGATACTGAATATTTGGCTCTGCTGCTGAACTGAAACTGATATAATGCATTCCATCTGTGATCCATTTGGGGCGCTGTTCATATACAGTGCCTTGTGAAAGTATTTGGCCCCTTTGAACTTTTAAACCTTTTGCCACATTTCAGGCTTTAAATATAAAGATATTTAATTCTATTTTTTTTTTGTGAAGAATCAACAACAAGCGGGACACAATTGTGAAGTGGAACCAAATTTATTGGATATTTTAAACTTTTTTAACAAAAAACTGAAAAGTGGAGTGTGCAATATTTTTGAGTTAAGTACTCAATACATGTCACCCCTGACAGCCCCAGATTGGTGTGAAGCCGGCCTAAGGCTGGGGTCACAGTTGCCATGCGTTTTTTTAAGTGATTTAACAAAACTCATGCTTTTTTTCATGTCAGCATGAGTTTTGTAAGGTGTGTGATGGCTCCCTGCGTTTTTGGGTGCGTTTTTGAATCTGCACCTAAAAATAGTGCTTGTAGTATTTTTTTGAGCGTTTTGAAAAACGCATGCGTTTTTGTAGAAAACGCATGCGTTTTTGTTAACATGGGCTCCTATGGGAAACGCATGCGTTTTTGAATGGCACTAAAAGGTACTAACTGTACATGCGTTTTTGCATGCGTTTTCCATAGGAACCCATGTTATAAAAACGCATGCGTTTTCTACAAAAACGCATGCGTTTTCTGCAAAAACGCATGCGTTTTTGGATATGCTCCAAAAACGCATGGGACAGTCACACATGCTTTTTGGCTATTAGGGCATGCGTTTTTTAACATGGGGGCCTATGGGTGCGTTTTTTACATGCGTTTTTGAAAACGCAGGTCTCCAAAAATGCATGTGAAAAATGGTACTGTGACCCCAGCCTAAGTTAGGTTTCAGGTCATGTCTTGCTGGCCTGAGATAATGGAGTAATACGCTGCACAGATTTATTGAGGTCACAGCCTTATGCATGAAATATACATTTGGCTCCAAAGGGGCTAAAATGAACTGCAGCACACTATAGTGTTTCAGAGAGTGCACTAGAGATCAGAGTTCAAAGCATCTGTATGGCAACCACATTATGCGTTATTTGCGCACCCTGTAATCTCTAAATGGGCATCATACAGTGCCTACAAGTAGTATTCAACCCCTGCAGATTTAGGTGGTTTGATAAGATGCAAATAAGTTAGAGCCTTCAAACTGCAAACGAGAGTAGGATTTATTAACAGAAGCATAAATCTTACACACCAAAAAGTTATGTTGCTCAGTTGAATTTTAATAAATTTTAAACATAAAAGTGTGGGTCAATTATTATTCAACCCCTCAAACCACCAGCATTCTGTTTGGTCCCCCTAAAGTATTAAGAAGTAGTTCAGGCACAAATAACAATGAGCTTCACATGTGTGGATTAATTGTCTCTTTTGCCAGCCTTTTCTGACTATTTAACACCCTCCCCAAACTTGTGAACAGCACTCATACATGGTCAACATGGGAAAGACAAAGGAGCATTCCAAGGCCATCAGAGACAAGATCGTGGAGGGTCACAAGGCTGGAAAGGGGTACAAAACCCTCTCCAAGGAGTTGGGCTTACCTGTCTCCACTGTTTGGAGCATCATCCGGAAGTGGAAGGCTTATGGAACTACTGTTAGCCTTCCACGGCCTGGACAGCCTTTGAAAGTTTCCTCCCGTGCCGAGGCCAGGCTTGTCCGAAGAGTCAAGGCTAACCCAAGGACAACAAGGAAGGAGCTCCGGGAAGATCTCATGGTAGTGGGGACATTGGTTTCAGTCAATACCATAAGTAACGTACTCCACCGCAATGGTCTCCGTTCCAGACGAGCCCGTAAGGTTCCTTTACTTTCAAAGCGTCATGTCAAGGCTCATCTACAGTTTGCTCATGATCACTTGGAGGACTCTGAGACAGACTGGTTCAAGGTTCTATGGTCTGATGAGACCAAGATCGAGATCTTTGGTGCCAACCACACACGTGACGTTTGGAGACTGGATGGCACTGCATACAACCCCAAGAATACCATCCCTACAGTCAAGCATGGTGGAGGCAGCATCATGCTGTGGGGCTGTTTCTCAGCCAAGGGGCCTGGCCATCTGGTCCGCATCCATGGGAAGATGGATAGCACGGCCTACCTGGAGATTTTGGCCAAGAACCTCCGCGCCTCCATCAAGGATCTTAAGATGGGTCGTAATTTCATCTTCCAACAAGACAACGACCCAAAGCACACAGCCAAGAAAACCAAGGCCTGGTTCAAGAGGGAAAAAATCAAGGTGATGGAGTGGCCTAGTCAGTCTCCTGACCTTAACCCAATTGAAAACTTGTGGAAGAAGCTCAAGATTAAAGTCCACATGAGACACCCAAAGAACCTAGATAACTTGGAGAAGATCTGCATGGAGGAGTGGGCCAAGATAACTCCAGAGACCTGTGCCGGCCTGATCAGGTCTTATAAAAGACGATTATTAGCTGTAATTGCAAACAAGGGTTATTCCACAAAATATTAAACCTAGGGGTTGAATAATAATTGACCCACACTTTTATGTTTAAAATTTATTACGGTAAAATTCAACTGAGCAACATAACTTTTTCGTTTGTAAGATTTATTCTTCTGTTAATACATCCTACTCTCGTTTGCAGTTTGAAGGCTCTAACTTATTGGCATCTTATCAAACCACCTAAATCTGCGGGGGGTTGAATACTACTTGTAGGCACTGTATATCAACATCCAAGCTCAGCCACCACATTTATTGATGCACTAGATGGTGGTCCAATTCTAACACATCAGGTATTCTAGAATATAGAAATAGGGATTGTATGGGGAAGGCGGTGAGGGCTGAATAGAGAGGGACTTTGAGGACGTAGCAGCAGGGGTAGGACGGCGTGGCAGGGGTGAGGAGGACGGAGGGGCACAGGTAGGGGGAGGACGGAGTGGCAGGGGGAGGAGAGAGGATGGAGCAGAAGGGGGGAGGAGGATGGAGGACGGAGGAGGTAGCGGCGGGCTGCGGGTGGATGGAGCGGCACAGGCAGGGGGAGGACGGAGCGGCAGGGAAAGGACGGAGCACAGAGTGGCGGGTGGGAGGACGACGGAGCAGCGGGGTGGGGGAGGATGGAGCAGCACAGGCAGGGGGAGGATGGAGTGGCGGAGGTGAGGAGGACAAAGGAAGGAGGAGGAAGCGGTGGGGGGGATGGAGTGGCACAAGCAGGTGGAGGATGGAGCGGCAGGGGGAGGACGGAGCACAGAGCGGTGGGGGAGAGGAGGATGGAGGACGAAGCAGCAGGGTGGGAGAGGCCGGAGCAGCACAGGCAGGGGGAGGACGTAAGATGGAGTTGCAGAGGGGGAGGAGGACAAAGGAAGGAGGAGGAAGCAGTGGAGTGGGGGAAGATGGAGTACAGAGCGTCGGGGGGAGGAGGACAGAGGACAAAGCGGCGGGGTGGGGGAGGACAGAGCAGCACAGTCAGGGGGAGGATGGAGGATGGAGTGGCGGAGGGGAGGAAGACAAAGGAAGGAGGAGGAAGGGGTGGGGGAGGATGGAGCAGCACAGACAGGGGGAGGATGGAGCACATAGCGGCGGGGGAAGGAGGACGGAGGACGGAGGAGGAAGGGTGGGGAGGATGGAGCAGCACAGACAGGGGGAGGATGGAGCACAGAGCGGCGGGGGGGGAGGAGGACGGAAGACAAAGCAGCGGGGTGGGGGAGGATGGAGCAGCACAGGCAGGGGGAGGACGGAGGGGAGGAGGAAAAAGGAAGGAGGAGGAAGCGGTGGGGTGGGGAAGGATGCAGTGGCACAGGCAGGGGGAGGATGGAGCACAGTGCAGCGTGGGAGAGGAGGATGGAGGACGAAGGGGTGGGGTGGGAGAGACCGGAGCAGCACAGGCAGGAAGAGGATGGAGGATGGATTGGCGGAGGGGAAGAGGACAAAGGAAGGAGGAGGAAGTGGTAGGTTGGGGGAGGATGAAGTGGCACAGGCAGGGGGAGGACGGAGCGGCAGGGGGAGGACGGAGCACAGAACGACGGGGGGGAGGATTACGGAGGGTGAAGCGGGGTGGCGGAGGACGGAGCAGCACAGGCAGGGGGAGGATGGAGTAGCGGAGGGGAGGATGACAAAGGAGGAAACAGTGGGGTGGGGAGGATGGAGCGGCACAGGCAGGGGAGGACGGAGCGGCAGTAGGAGGACGGAGCACAGAGCGGTGGGGGGGAGGAGGACAGTGGATGAAGCGGTGGGGTGGGGGGGCCGGGGCAGCATAGGAAGGGGGAGGACGGAGCGGCAGGGGGAGGACGGAGCACAGAGCGGCGGGGGGAGAGGAGGATGGAGGACGAAGCAGCGGAGTGGGGGAGGCCGGAGCAGCACAGGCAGGGGAGGAGGGAGGATGGAGTGGTGGAGTGTGGGAGGATGGAGCAGCACAGTCAGGGGGGGACAGAGGATGGAGTGGCAAAGGGGAAGAGGACAAAGGAAGGATGAGTAAGAGGTGGGCTGGGGAGGACGGTGCAGCACAGACAGGGGGAGTACGGAGGACAATGCGGCGGGATGGGGGAGGATGGAGCAGCACAGGCAGGGCGACGACGGACCACAGAGCGACGGGGGAGAGGAGGAAGGAGGACGAAGCAGAGGAGTGGGGGAGGCCGGAGCAGCATAGGCAGGGGGAGGAGGGAGGATGGAGTGGTGGAGTGGAGGAGGACAAAGAAAGGAGGAGGAGGAAGTGGTGGGGTAGGGGAGGATGGAGCAGCACAGGCAGGGGGAGGATGGAGCACAGAGTGGCGGGGGGAAGGAGGACGGAGGACGAAGCAGTGGGGTGGGGGAGGACGGAGCAGCTCAGGCAAGGGGAGGACGGAAGATGAAGCGGTGGAGTGTGGGAGGATGGAGCAGCACAGTCAGGGGAGGACAGAGGATGGAGTGGCAAATGGGAGGAGGACAAAGGAAGGATGAGGAAGAGGTGGGCTGGGGAGGACGGTGCAGCACAGACAGGGGGAGTACGGAGGACGATGCGGCGGGGTGGGGGAGGATGGAGCAGCACAGGCAGGGGGAGGACTGAGGACGAAGCGGCGGGGTGGGGGAGGACAGAGCAGCACAGGCAGGGAGAGGATGGAGGATGGAGTGGCGGAGGACAAAGGAAGGAGGAGGAAGCGGTGGGGTGGGGGAAGGAAGGAGCAGCACAGGCAGGGGGAGGACGGAGTACAGAGCAGTGGGGGGGGTGGAGGACGGAGTACGAAGCAGCGGGGTGGGGGAGGACGGAGCAGCACATGCAGGGGGAGGACGGAGGATGAAGTGGCACAGGCAGGGGGAGGATGGAGTTGCACAGGCAGGGGGAGGACAGAGCACAGAGCGGCGAGGGGGGAGGAGGACTAAGCGGCGCTGGTGGGGAAAGACGGAGGACGAAGCGGTGGGGGGGGAGGAAGGAGCAAACTTACACCCACACACAGACTCACACCGACACACACACATACACACACACATACATACACACACACAGACTCACACCCACACACATACAGTACATACACATACACACACAGACTCACACCTACACACATACTCACACCCACACACACAGACTCACACCCACATCCAGACACACACACCCAGACACAGACACAGACACACACACACACACACACACACACACAGGGGTTCTCACCTTCCGTCCCCTGGCTATCCCAGTGCTGGCCCTCATGCTGGCGTTGTCCTGCAGAGTAGGTGTGGAGGAGGCGGGCGCAGAGGCAGCGGTGTGCAGGATGATCCCGGGTGTGTCATGTGCTGCTGCCACCCAGCTGCACTGGCAGGAGGCGGACACCCTGGATCATTGTATAGGAAGCAGGAGAGTATGGAGGAGCCGCATGATGCATGCTCCCTGCATCCTGGGAGCACCGACCCCGGCAGCCCCCGGTCCCCGGTGTAAGTGGGCGGCTTGTGGCGGGGGTTAGTAACAGGAGGCTGCGGCAGGAGACCGCTGCGCTGCGGCCACCAGCCGCGCTGCAAATTGGCGCGAAATTCGAACTTTGAATTTGCGTGCCTATTTGCATAGTCTGCGCTCATTGGTGGCCGCCTCTGGATTGCCAAAGGACCCACCGGTGCAGGGAGGGATGTACACCTTGGCACACACATCACCCAACGCTTCCTATCCCAGGCATGGAGGGGGAGCTCCACTGGCTGCCCTTAAGCCAGATCCCCTATAAAGGTCCAGGTCTGAGGGAGGAGTCAGTCTAGTCAGTCAAGTGAGTCAAGTCAGTCAGTTAGGACTGAAGAACAGTTAGGACAGAAGGTCAGCTAGGACTGAAAAGCCTAGAGGAGCTGGTTGCGGGAATTAGGCCCAGAACCAGAGAGGACCGACCCAGCTGTGCAGCGCCCTAGAGAGAGGGACAGAGGCCAGTGGAAGCACAGGAAGAAGAAGAAGGGAACATAGTGGTTACCCTTATAGTACATCCGGAGGCCGGAGTCTGTGCCTGCCATTAACCACTTGTGGCAGAGAAACCCCAGAGGAACCAGGAGGATCTAGCTCCCCCTGAAGCTCAGGAAGCACAGTGCCCAAACGCAACCAGCTTAGGATCAGGGACCCCAAGGAAAGAATAGGTCCTCACTGGCAGTTGTGGAAGGAGCATCCTGAGGAGAAGAGAGTGGCAGATGTAGATTCAGGCAGATTTACCCAAATCATCGCATACACAGACAGAGGAGGCCTCACAACTCTCCAAGGTGGACATCTCAAACCGCACTGGCCACCTGGTTACCCTCTTGGACCGTACCTACACCAGTAAAAGGTACTGAAACAGAGGCTGTCGTGTTTGTGAACCTGATTCCCTGCCGCCTGCATCAATTACAGCAGGACGGCAACTATAACTCCCCTCATCCACCCCGCCACGCTGAGGAAAAGCTCCACCTGTAGGGAGCTATACTACCTCTGCTGCACCACACCATCATCTCAGCGCCCAGCTGCAGCACTGGTAACCGCTTACCAGACACGACAGGTGGCGTCACGTATAATACCCCAATCATCTTCCCCATCAGCTATTGAGTGCCCAGGGCACGGAATCGGGACCCGACCAGCTGTGATCCTCACCGAAGCCACCGTCCCGGTATCCGAGTAACCCTTTCCCTGCCAGCCCGACTCAGATGAAAAAGGTACCATGTTTCCCCAAAAATGAGACACTGTCTTATATTTTTTTGGGGGCCAAAAGTGGCCCCATGTCTTATTTTCGGGGTATGGCTTATATTGGCAGCCACCAGCCTACTTACATACACATACCCATACATACACACATATACACACATATACACACATATACACACACACACACACATATATATATACATACACACAACTTCCTACTTTGTCCCCTGTGCCGACCGCTGTGCTGCCTCCTCGATCCTCTTCTTCTGTGCTGGGATGTCCTCTGTGCCTTCCGGTGGGGTCCTCGCTCCGTTCCCGGTCTGCTGTGCCTTGTGGTTCCCCCTGCTTCAGTTCCATCATCATCGGTGCTGGGGGCTGCCATCTTGCTTTTTCTCTCCGCCCCCGGCCAGTGATGTCAGAGCAGGCCGCGCTGTGATTGGCTAGCACCCGTGACACATGATCACGGGTGCTAGCCAATCACAGCGCGGCCTGCTCTGACATCACTGGCCGGGGGCGGAGAGAAGAAGCAAAATGGCAGCCCCTAGCACCGATGATGATGGAACTGAAGCAGGGGGAACCACAAGGCACAGAAGACCGGGGGACAAGGTAGGAAATACTGCGCAGCGCCCCCCACCCCCCGCGCCCCCCCTGTCTTATACCGTATTCCCCGAAAATAAGTCACCCTGTCTTATAATCGGGGTATGACTTATATTGGAAAATTCTGCGCCAGCCCTGCCCTGACTTATATTCGGGGGTGACTTATTTTCGGGGAAACACGGTAGGACCTTTCTTTATTAATTGAAGTTTTTTTTCTATTATACTAGTAAGTAGGAAATAAAGAAAGCAAAAAGTTTGTAACTGAGCAAAAAACAGCTCTGTGTGTTGAGGTAATATACATGCCTCTCTACCTTATGTTTAAATAGATAGATGTTTAATTCCTTAATTTCCTCTGTGCCAGTTAGCCTGTGATTGAATATATGGGGTTTGTTTTTAACTTCATTTTTTTATTTTATTTTTTTACTTTTTGCGTGTTTTACACATAGCTCTCCATTGTAAATCTACAGAGGAGGAATGATTTGAGAAATAGAATATTGGTAGAGGCTGTCTGGTCAAGCTTTAGTCAATTTTGTTTTTTTATGATTGTCTGGTGTATTGTATTTTATGTATTACCTTATTAAATGTTATAGAAATTGTATGGATATCTGGTTAATCTAAATAATGATTTTAATTATATGAGAGTCAATCTTTGTAGGTTTTGAACTGTTATGTAGTGAAGTCCATCCAGTACAAAGTGAGGCCAAGCTTTTATCATTGGAGTCTTACTTTCATAACATTATATAAATGGGATAGTTTCTGACATTGCCTAGATGTAACACTCTTCCTACGCTATTAAATTAAATTTCATACGACCCATGTTACATAGGTAGTGAGATTGTAACTCACTCTAACCATGAAAACTCCACAAAGCTGATGAATACAGAGGACAAGGAGAGGAAAGTATGCACAAATTGTTATTGTCACAAATAAACTGGCTTCAAGATGTAACAAATAGGCAGAAGGTGCTGGAGCAGGTACAAAACAGCAATGGTAGTAAGTACATCAATATCATCTTACAGTACACAGGTATAAAAATCCCAATGCAAATATAGAACAACCAAGACTATGGGTAGTACAAATTGTAGAGGGCTCAGATACCATCCAAAAACATTACACATTAAAGTGCAAGGGCAACCATTCAATATACAAGTCATATAACAACCCCAATTACAAAGTATAAATTAGTGCCCAAAGGGGCTACCCTGAATGAATCCCTGTGTACAGGTTCATATCATATTACCAGCGCTGGATCAATACAAGCCCATGCAGTGGAGGACCCCCGGGTCCTGACCCCGACGTACGTTTCGTTTTGCTGTGATTATAGCTTCATCAGGGGGGTCTATTCTTCCTTCGCTGTTTAAATTGGATAATTTTCAGCCATGTTGTGGGAGTAGAACATGCTTCTGACACTGGCTGGCACTTTACAGTACATTGACACTTTTAGAGCTGCTAGACCTATGCCATCATTGTGTATGCACTTATAGTAGTAGGTTAATTTGAAAATTGCAATTCACTTTGATTTTAATTCTTAAAAAGGAAATTATCACTCCTACAGATTTCAATAGATTTCACATTTCAAATATCTTCTTTATTGAGTTTTTAACACCATTAATAATAACACATCATATCATTAACATTGGACCTTCACATAGTCCCATAAGAATGTGACAACTGTAAAATTCCATATGGAGCACCCCTTTTAAAACCAGTTTGTTAAAGGAAAACATCTAGAGCGTGATAATCAGTAAAGGGTGGGGCCTTTACTCTCCAAGCCCGTAGTCGTTAAATCTTTAGTGCCCCTAAGGTCCCCTTTAGGTCTTCGGTGAGATACCACTCAGAGTTCCTAAAGGGCGAGACTGTTTGAATGAGTTCGTCAGTGGTCAGTTTAGAGGTTATAAAATCTCTCCACGTATTAAAAAACTTCTCAGATAACATACTTTTTTGTCTCTCCGCCTCAATTCTCTCTATCCTCATAGTGTCCTTTAATAGGATGTTCAGGTCCACAACGCCTGGGCAAGACTTATGTAACCATTCTCTCAGTAATAGCTTTTTGGAGGAGAATGCAATGATATGAAGCAGTCTAGCCTTTCTACCTTTCCAGTCGTCAGAATTTGGAATGTGTAAAAGCCATGTTGAAGGGTCATGACCCGTGGACCGGCCGTGTAGATCATGAACCAACTCACCCACTGAATCCCAGAACTTCCCCACTTCAGGGCATGACCATAACCCATGAAATAAATCAGTTTTGAGGGTGTTGCATGTTGGGCAATGTTGTATTCTATCTGGTACTAATGGGGACGAGGGTAAGTTAAAGCCATATATTGCCCTGTGCATTATCCGGAACTGTGTGTCCCTCCATTTTTCGCTATGAATATGTTTCCTAACTAACCTCCACCCTTCTAAAATCTTGTCTTCCAGGTCGTCCATACCTTCCTCCATAATCAACTTCCTCCACCCGAGAAAAATGTTTTTTTGGCCTACTAGTGGAAACAATTGTCTTAAGTAATTGTAAATAAGAGAGATATTAATTTGGGATACATCCGTCTGCACCAGTGTATCCCACGGGTTGGTTAAGCACTCCTGGGATACATCCTTCAGGTGCCGTAGGACGTGGTAGTTAAGTTGGCTGTATTGGATCAGGTGGACCTCTGCGAGATTATAGATTGTGAAGACCTCCTGACTTCTCAGCCATCTCTTTTCTGTCGGGTGAAGCAAGTCGCCCACCCTACTAATGCCTTTAGTCTGCCACTCAGCAAATAAAGAGTTTTCTCTCCCTAGCTTAAAACCTACGTGCGCCCAGGGGTTCAGGTACTTGGAAACTTTCCAGGATAGATTCAACTTTTTACGAACAGCTTTCCAGCACATTGCTGTATCTCTATAAATTACTGAGTTTTTAATATTTGAAGGAGCATCAGATGATGAAGCATGTAGTAAACTAACCAGATCCCGGGGCCGGCTAAATTCCATTTCCTCAAGGTAATTAGAGTGTTTGGATGATTTGTTTATCCAATCCAATACATGGCGAGAGATGCAGGCAAGGTTATAACCCCTAATATCCGGGAGGTTAAGGCCTCCCCTGTCTTTCGGTAGCATTAGAGTGTCATTTTTTATTCTCACCCTTCTACCTCTCCACAAAAACTTTGAGAAAGCCTTGTTCAATCTCATGACATCCCCACGGCGTAGCAATAGTGGTAACGTCTGCATCGGGTACAGCAGGCGAGAGAAACTAATCATCTTTATGAGATGACAGCGGCCTAGTAACGATAGGGGTAGATTCTGCCAAGTCTCTAGTTCTTTTTCTATTTTCGTGATTAGGGGAGCATAATTAAACGAGTAGATAGCGCCCGCTGAGTGGCTCAGATACACCCCTAGGTATTTAATGTGGTCTTTCTTTACGGTGATATCTATTAGCTTTTCCCGATCTCCCGATTTCCTTGGACCCCCCCCTTATTGCCCAGTCTTAGTATTTCGCATTTTGATTTATTTCATTTAATCCCGGAAAAGGAGCCATATACCTCCAACTGTCGCAATAGTTCTCCCAGGTCTCTTTCCGGACGGTTTAGAAATAGAACCACATCATCGGCAAATAAGGCAGAATGTACGGGCATTTGTCCTACTTTTATCCCTTCAAATACTATACCTTCATTGAGATAGCGTGAGAGGGGTTCCATGGCCAGATTGAAAAGTAAGGGCGAGAGCGGGCAACCCTGTCGTGTACCCCTCTCTAGGTGGAAAGAGTCCGAAAGAAAACCGCGCGTATAGACTTTAGCCCTGAGATTTACATACAGTTTTTGAGGAAAGTGCGAAATGGGCCTTGTAATCCCAGGGAATCAAGCACAATATCTAGCCATACCCAACTCACGCTATCGAAGGCCTTTTCGGCATCTAGTAATAGCATCGGCGGCGGGTCTGAGTGATAGGTTGGGGTCTTCCTAACTTCATCTAGTATTAAAATGGTTTTTCTGATATTCCCCACCGCCGATCTACCTTTGATGAATCCGGATTGTTGTTTACCTATAAAACGTGGAATTATTTGTGCTAGGCGGTCCGCCATGATCTTGGACAATATTTTTAAATCCTGGTTAATCAAGGAGATGGGTCTGTAGTTAGAGGGATCAGTAGGGTCTTTTCCTCCTTTTGGTTGTAATTTAATATAAGCTACAATAGAGTGGTCTGAAAGGGCTTCCCCATCTAGTATTGCATTAAAAAGGGGTATTAAGCATGGAACTAGTGAATCTTGTAGCGACTTATAGTATTCCCCTGAAAATCCAACCGGACCAGGGGCTTTATGGTTCCCCAAATTTCTTATGATCCCAATAATTTCATCTGGGGAAATTGGTTTATTTAATTCTTGTAAGTCGAGGTCCATGAATTTGGGTAAATTAATTCTGCGTAACTATTCTTTCCCATCTCCTCCCATCTCCAGTCCTCTTTTATACAAGTTTGCACAATATTGGCCTAGGGTCGCGTTGATTGTTTTAGGGTTGGACGTAAGGATACCATCTGCCCCCTTCAGAGAAGTGATCGAATTGTGAGGGCGGTGTCTCCTAGCCAAGTTAGCCAAAATTTTTCCTGATTTGTCTCCGAACTTATATAAATCTACCTCCAATTGTGCTCTCCGAAATAGTTCTATCTGCTGCACCCAACCATCAAACTCCCATTTCGCCAGCATCCATGTTTTTTTGAGATCTTCAGTGGGGGAAGCCAGAAACCGAACATAGGCCTCTCTCAACTTCTCACTCTTTTTCTGAAACTGGTCCTGTATTTTACGTTTTTGTGATTGAGTGTAGGCCATAATCCTACCTCTCATTACGACTTTACTTGTTTCCCAATACAGACTTGGGTTTGATTTGTGGTCCTCGTTGACTAGAGAGAACTCCGTCCACCATTCCTTCAAAAGCTTATTGAAATTCTCGTCCTTCTGTAGGAATGCTGGGAACCGCCACAGATAATCCATGCCGATTGGATAGGTATCTCTCAGATCCAACGATACTGGACTATGATCTAATATAACCAGATTCTCTATCGCTATCTCTTCCACTTTACCTATCAGTGTCTTTCCTAAGAGAAACATGTCTATTCGTGACCAGGAATTATGGGGATGGGAATAATGGGTGAATTCTCTTTCCTGCGGATGAAGCATCCTCCAAGAATCCTGTAGACCTGTATGTTCCATCAAACTCAGTAGTCCCACTCCTCCTCCCCTCTCCATCCCCCCGTCGCTCCGTCTGGTCCTTGGATGTGGGCCTCTGAGCCTATCTTCGTCTATAGAGAGCACCGTGTTAAAGTTGCCTGCCACTATTTGATATTTCTCTCCGTCAGCCAGAATTGTATTTTGGACATAAGAAAAGAAATCTACCCTTTCAGAATCGGAATTGGGAGCATAAATGTTGTATACGCTTATCCTACCCGACTGGCATTCAATTACCAAGTGAATTAAACAGCCCTCAGTATCCCGTGTCTCAGAAATTAGTTTGTGCGGGAAAGCCTTATTAATTAATACAAGAACACCCGCTTTTTTCCCAATGGCTCCAGACCCCCACACCGCTCCCACCCAAAACTTATGCATTCTAAAAAGTTCAGACGTTTGTAGGTGAGTCTCCTGTAATAGGGCTATGTCGGTTTTCAGTTTTTTCAGGTGTCTTAAAACCATGGCCCTCTTCTCAGGAGAGCGTAAACCTTTTACGTTCCATGATACAAGTCTAACCATTGCAGTCAATAAAGTGTGTAAATTTCGCGATGAGAAGAATCCATTGAAGAAGTAGGGAGGTGCTCCAAAAAGTGAGATGAACATCATAGTAATGCTTCCAACATGAAGCTGTAAAAATATAAACATGTCTCAAAAAAACCCTTTTTAACCCATCACCCCTCCCCCCACCCCTTGTCCAACTAGGCATTTTAAGGACTTCCATAATCTAACACGAGCAACTTCCGCTCACGAACTCCCGTCCATCAGCTGTTAGTTCAAGTATTCACTTGTGTGTTGACCGGGACAGCTTCGCCCCATCCATGCGGGATCTGTGCTGTAAACAGCATTGTACTAAATAGAAAGGAGAGTAAAGAAACAGAGAACGGAGCCAGCATAAAGACAAAGGCGCAGGAGGGAGAGAGATCCAGATAGAAAGGGAGAGAGAGAAGAGGGAATCAGAAGATGGATAGAAGCAGAAAAGAAGAAAAAAGAGGAAAAAAAAAAAATAGGGGGGGGAAAGAAATATTCCCTCCTCTACCCATTGTCTCGGCCCTCGCCCTCCTCGTCGTTGCTGGAGTTTTCTCAGTCTCACAGGTATCAATATAGCCGAATGCAGATTTAGCGTGCGTCATTCAGAGATATCCTGTCACCCTCCTGGGAGTCAACGGCAGATCGTGATGCTGGTGACCGCCTCTGTTCGTTGGGTGACCCTCTGGGACCCATCGGAGGCGACCGAGACAAGGACCTCTCTCGGGTGGACTAATTGG
Source organism: Allobates femoralis (assembly GCA_033576535.1). Classification (NCBI taxonomy): domain Eukaryota; kingdom Metazoa; phylum Chordata; class Amphibia; order Anura; family Aromobatidae; genus Allobates; species Allobates femoralis. The sequence continues at coordinate 258,393,236 of JARQOC010000005.1, read as the reverse complement.
TTCGAGGGGACCTAGATGGGAACTCCTCATTCATTTTTTCCCCTCGTATTGGTTCAGATCTTCTATTCCCCTTGTTGTTCTCTGTCAGGTCATTAGCGTTGGGTTCCACAGGTCTTTTTTGTGTTAGTTGTCTCAGCGCCTCCTGGGGGTCATGATGTGTCTGAAGTCTCCCATCTGGGCCTCTGTATTTGAGTATTGCCGGGAACATTAATTGAAAACGGATATTTTTTTTGAACAGGATGCTGCAAGCTGGGCTAAAAGCTTTTCGTCTCTTGGAGACTTCAACGGAAAAGTCTCTATATAGCCTGATTTTGCAGTTACGAACTATTAAGGGCCAACGTAGACTTTTAAATGTCTGCAGTAGCTGTTCCTTATCTTTAAAATCAAGGTAGCGTACCACTACCTGGCGTGGCAATCTATTGGGACCACTGCGGGGGTTAGTTTCAGAATCAGCGGTGCCACTCTGCCGGGATAAAGCAGCTGGGGTGGATCCAACTCTATGAGCACGTTCCACCCTCTACATGCGGGGGAACCCCAGGACTCTGGGCAGTTCCTTCTCGCAAATGTCATTGAGTTCGTTATGAAGGATGTTTTCAGGGAGTCCTACTATCCTCAAGTTGTTGCGCCGTGATCTGTTTTCCAGATCCTCCATTTTATCCTTAATGTGGTCCGAGTTGCAGATAAGATCAGCCACTTGGTTCTCCAGTTGAATTATCCTATCTTCAGAATTGGATAATCTCTGTTCCAATTCAGTGATCCTAGCTTCATGCTGAGTAGAAGTTGACTGCAAACCAGCCAGTGCGTCCTGCAGAACCTCTTTAATGGTGTCTTTGAGATCTGCTGCCAAGTAAGTTGATGTTTCTCTGGCTAGCTGTGCATAATCAATATGTGGTATGCCTATAGCTGAGCCCGCAGCGTCCCCTTCTCTGTTCTCGTCTCCCCCTCTCCTTCAATAGCGTTCTGTGGCTCCCTCACACTCTGTCCCCTCTGCTCAGCATGTCTCTGCTTCTCCCCGCGCGTCCCGCCCGCCGCCATCTTTGGCGATACCTCCTTCTGCGGCCGCATCGCTCCTGCTCCCGCCTCGTTCTTGGAGCTCTGGAGCCACTTCTCCATGCGGCCGGTTGGCGCCGCCGATGCCGCTGGTCTCCTTGCGCTCATCTCTGGTAATGGGCCGCCCGGTAATGTCACAGTGTTTGTTAATTATAGCTGTGGGCGCCGGGAGCTCAGCCTCGCTCCTGCATCCTCATGCAGGCTGGAACCGGAAGCCAGATTTCACATTTCAAAAAGAAACAGCACCAAAAAGTTAACCTTGTATTTAAGTAAGGTGTGCAAATTTCCCCCTTATATTCCTTTTATTCACTATTCCAACATTTATTTCCTTGTTTTAATAATATTTAATGGAATTGAGTTATGTGAATTTACTTCTTCCGCACTAACGTGTATATATATACTTTTAGCATACTTTGTATTCAGTTTTAGACTTGCGTACAATAGAAATGAATGTAACATTTCGGAATCTGTGATTGACATTTACTTTCATTATAGTTTGTTGGGTAAAAAACATAAAAATGAAGTTCAAAGCCAGATTCAAACAATCATTTTCCAGCAATATTTTCAGAAAAGAAAATTAGTCCATAAATTCTTAGATATGTATTCTGTCATGATCAAAGAAGAATCTACATTATACAATTTGTGTCACATTCATGCTTTTCTCTAGTTTGCATGCAGTAGTTTGGATTTTCAAGGCTTGTTTTATGGCATAATGGTTAATTCAATGCTAGCAAAGAGAACAAAGAACTATTGTTCTAATAAGACATTGCTGAGTATCCCATGGAGCATCTTTACTTCTCTGGAATATAGAGTACTTATCTCCAGTAAAGAAAACAGTTAAACGTAAGAATTCATTTAATTCAGGGGCTGATTAATGTGTAAATAGAAATCCACATTCTGTGTCTTCATTTCTGATTTTGTTTCATACATATATTAGAGTGTATTTCCTATTATTTTCATTTCTTTGCATAATCTTGTAACACCTTGCAGATTGCATGCTTAGCTATGATATTTACTTGACAGGCATAACATTCAAAGGTATGCTTTCTTACAAGGAAACAAGCAGGGTTGGCCCTAGCCTGAATGGTGTCCTGTGCAAAACTGCCTTTTGGTGCCCACACTCCATTATTTTTTTACCCAGTTTCTCAGGACACAAATGGGAACAGGACACCATTTTTTATATTCTAAAATAATTAATTTCTTTGTATATATTGCACAATAAACTCCAAATTTATGCCCAGGAATCTGAAACTCAAATTCACATTAATTCCACTACATCTGAACTTACACTTAAGGGGATATTCTGATCCCATACATTTATACCATATCCATATCCATAATGTATAGCGATGGATGAACCCCCCCAATGATTGGGATCGGCGGGTTCACCTGAGTTTTTTGTAAAGTACTAGCTCAGGGCCAGAGATGATGTGAACTTGTGTCCAAACCCAGAGCTGGGACTTTACAGATTTGGGATTGGGAGGGAGGCTGTAAAACAAAGCATAAAATTATTATTAAACATTATTATTATACTTATCGGTCCCGCGACGCATCCTACCGTATCTCTGTCTCCCGGCAGCATCTACTTCCGGGGCCACTCATTAACTTCTGGGTTTATTCACTCCACTGCTTGGCGCACAACAATTTTTGGCTGGCATTGGCAGTGTTCGTGCAGTGACGTCAGTGTTCACCCAAGTTCATGGCTTGAGCCATGAACTCGGGTGAACTCTGACTGTTACTGTCAGTATAAGGCTGCTTCTCACTCTGCATAGACATTTGTCTATGCAGAGTGATGTAGCAAAGCTGAAATTTCTATCCATGTGGACTATGTCGGATGGATGATTTTTTTATACTAAAAACTGATTTTTTTCTTCTTTTTTTTTTTTTTTAAATAATTTATTTAAATGAATGGAAAAAATACTGGGCTCCACTGTATTTCCGATTACCAGCTAAGGCAAAACCAGGCAACCGGGGGTAGCAGCCCATAGCCGGCTGCTTTACCTGTGCTGCGAATCAAAAACACGGCAGAGCCCTATGCAATTTTTTTAATTCTTTATTTTTACAGCCCTAAGATGGCAGGTTTGTTGTCAATGCACTAATGTATAGGAAAACCAATCACAGACACCGACAGAATAGGTGTGGGCTCTATAGCCAATCACAGACGCTGTCATAGAGATTGAGTATCCGTGATTGGCTGTTGGAGGCAGAGTCCAGTGAATAAACTGAAGCTTAATGAGTGGAACCCAGAAGTGGTGTTACAAGTACACGGTCGTCTATAATTAACATTCTCCTCTTTTAATCACTGTTTTGCTTTCTTTCACTGCCCCCCAGCCCCTCTAGCCACCATTTTATAACTGTAAAGTCCAGGTTCAGGGTTCAGGCTCAAGTTCAGGTTAAGTATAGTCCCAAACCCAGACTTTAAAAAAAAATGTTCTCTCTTCTTCAAAAGCCATTCTTATGGTAATTTGAAGGTATGCTTAGGCTTCTTGTAGCTGTGAAAGTTAAATTTGTCTTCATTTTCAACTTTTTAGCAGAGGCCTGAAGGTTTTTTTTTTTTTTTTTAAATATTTCTTTATTGAAATTTTTCAATTGAAGGAAATCAATGTAGAACAGTAAGGTATAAAACATTATTTTTCCAGGAGAGATTAAAACATGATATCGGATGAAAACAAGTCGCAAAACACAGATCGAAATCATTGTGGTTTAAACAAAACTCTCCTGTACATATGAAAAGGAGACATCTCCTAAGAACAAAGAAGATTAGGAGTCTCCATCTCTTAGTAAAAAAACATAAAATAAAAAGAATTTATTTACAAGGTCATAAACAGGTAGTCTATGGCCAGAGTCAGTCCAACAGGGGGATAGAGGAAGGGAATGTCATAATGACCGAAGAAAGGGAGCTAGGGAAGAAGACATGAAAAGGGAGAAAGGGGATAGAGTATGAGTGGGGGGGATGAAATGAAGGAGTAAGTCATAGAGTAAGAAAAGAAGAAGAGTAGAAGACAAAGATGAGCAAAGTGTTATAAAATATCAAGTAGGGAACGGTAGTAGATAGAGAGCGGTGCAGGTGTTCCACCACTCAAGTAAAAAGGTCATTAAAATTAGGGGCCTCTTTAAGCAAGATCCAGTCTGTCCAGGTATATGTATATTCTGCTTAGGTTTGAAAAAGATCGGCAGAAATCTCTTTAAATCGTCGGAGGGCCTCCATCTCGGTGAACCACTCCAGAATGGAAGGCGGTGACTGTTCCCTCCAATGTCGGGGGATTACATTGCGTGCTGCGCAAAGGCAGAATCGGAGGATATCTTTCCTCTGTCTTTTCCAGGAGCCAGGGAGCAGAGAGAGCAGGGCCATCTCGGGGGAACCTTCAACATGCCTACCTGTAACTAGGTTATAGTTTCGGATTACCTTCGTCCAGAAATCTTCGATCAAGGGGCAAGTCCACCAGATATGAATCATCGTGCCTACTTCATGACCGCATCTCCAACAGAGGGGGTAGGTGGAAGGGGAAAACCGATGTAATCTGTCCGGGGTGAGATACCATCGAAGGCGTATCTTGTAGCACTTTTCAAGTGCTTCACAAGATCCTGAGGTTTTATGAGACATCATAAAACACCTCTTCCAATCCTGAGCATCTATCGTCCTCCCCAGATCGGCCTCCCAGGCTCGCTGATAGCCGTGGGTTTCTGTCGCGGCTGCTCTAGAGAGGATGGAATATATGACCGAGATTCCTCTAACGGGACCCTGGTTGGAAGCGAATATCTTCTCAAGGGGGGACAGTGTGTTTTCCGAGACTTGTCAAAGGGACAAAGAGCATACGAAAGAACGAAGTTGGAGATACTCCCACCATCTCAGCTTCGCGGCCGGCGAAGACGTCTGCAATTCAGCAAACAAAGGGAGCTCACCATTGATGAGAATATGGCCCACACGTGTATCATCCGCAGCTCGCCATACGAGGAGAGATTGTTGGTCATACCCGGGGAAAAGCTGGATTTTGGAAAATTGGGGTCAGGGTGCTAGTCAATGTTTTCCCGATTGAGTCTCCCCATGCCACTCGCCATGCACTCAGTAGCTCGACAGTCAGGTAAGCTAATTGGTGTGAGGGGGACAGGGCCTCATTTGGAATCCACTGTAAATGGCATAGGGGAATTGCGCTAATGGATTGTTCAATCTGTATCCATTGTTTCGAATCTACTTTGAGATGCCAATCAAGCAGTCTTACAAGTATGGCGGCTAAGCAATAACGCCGCAGATCCGGTAGCCCCATACCTCCCGTTTCCTTCAAGGATGACAGAACCCCATAGCCTACCCGCGGCTTCATTCCGTTCCATATGAATCTAGAGATTAATTTGCGAATGGTGTGGAAGAACATCCCGTGAGGCCAAATAGGCACCGCCTGAAAAACATATTGGAATCTTGGAAGAATATCCATAGTTATCACATGAATTCTCCCAAGCCAAGATATCCTCAAGGGTCTGTAGGACTCCAGCAAGGCACCCACTCGGTCCAAAAGAACCTTGTGGTTCAAGTGGAAGGCATCGTGCAGATCGGTAGGCAAGTTAATACCAAGGTACGAGATATGGCCCCATCTCCAACGAAAGGAGAACCCTTTAGTGAGGGAGGACACCTCAGAGGTAGACAAGGAGACGTTCAACGCCTCGGATTTAGAATAGTTCACTTTAAAATTGCTAAGGTCACCAAACCTATCAAATTCGTGCAACAAGGCGGGGAAGGTCTCCGAGGCGTGAGTGACGTACAAAAGGACGTCGTCGGCTAACAAAGCCGTTTTATGATGGGTGTCACCAACTGAAAACCCGTGGATGTCTCCATTGTCTCTAATGGCTTTCGCCAGATGCTCCATGACAATGACATAGAGCAATGGGGAAAGTGGGCAGCCTTGTCCCATTCTTGACGAGGAATGATCCAGACAGGCGACCGTTAATGCGCACCTTGGCAGAGGGACAGGAGTACAGTGAAGAAACACCATTCATAAATTTACTACCTAGGCCAATATGTTTCAACACCTCCCACAAGAAACTCCAGTGGACCATATCAAAGGCCTTTTCAGCATTAATGGATAGCAGACATAGAGGGGACTTCCACATCCTAGCCCTGACAATCAAAAGAAAGGATCTAATGATGTTGTCCCGCGCCTCCCAGCCCTTAACAAAGCCCACTTGGTCAAGATGGACGATTGAGGGAAGCCTCAAAGATAGTCTGTCGGCTAGAATCTTGGCGAATATCTTGACATCTATATTTAGCAAAGATATCAGTCGATAACTCGCCGCCTCCGTATGATCCTTGTTTGGCTTGGGGATCACACAAATGTGTGCCTCCAAAGCTTGCGGCGGAAAGGTTCCACCGTCTAAGAGTGCTTTAAATGCTGAAAGCATGTGAGGCCGCAAGTCTTCGATTAGGGTCTTATAGAAAATGGGAGTGTAGCCGTCTGGGCCAGAACTCCTAGATGTTGGGGATGACCTAATAACGTTAGTTACCTCCTCTTCTGTGATGTCCCCTTCCAAAGAAAGAATGTCGTCGTCAGACAAGGATGGAATATTAACCCCAGAAATATACGTCTGAATTTTAGCCCGTAGGGCGTCGGGGTGCATGTCAAAAAACTTCCCTTTCAAGGTGTACAAATCAGCATAGAAGTTTTGAAATACCCCTGCTATGTCCTCTGTGCTATGAACCATCTTACCCGTGGGGGTTTTAATGTGGGGGATATACGCAGGGCCACATCGGGGATGTAATAGCCTAGCAAGGGGTTGTCCACAACTATTGGCTTTCTTGTAAAAAAACGCCCTTGATCTCTCCTTAAATCTATCATATTTGTTATCTAATAGATTTTTTAACTCTAAACGCTTAGATGTGAGTTCGACCAGAGACCCATGACATCTCGAGGTCTTATGCGGCATTTCCAATCGGCCTATTTGGGAAAGCAATTCACTCAACCGTTAAGCTTGGTGTTTCTTTATCCTCGCCCCGTGTTTAATAAGCGTTCCCCTAAAAATACACTTAAGTGCTTCCCACTTAATGGTTGGAGAGGACGTATCTGATTCATGAGTCTGAGAGAATGTCTTGATGTCAGATTTTAAGTCCTCCAGACAGACCACATCGGTTAAGAGATGGCTATTTAACCTCCAGGACCATTCTTTCCTAGTCAGACCGGGGACCTCAATGGATAAGAAAATGGGGCTATGATCCGAATGAAGAATATTGCCTATAGAGGCCTTCGGTGCCCATGAGAGGATCCCGTGGCTGACCAGGAACAAATCGATACGACAATAAGAGCCGTGTACACTTGAGTAAAAAATTTAATCCTTAATAGAAGGATTGGGGACTCTCCAAACATCGACTAACTGGAGCCTACACAAAAGTCTTTGGAGTGCCACGACACGTCTACGTGGAGTCGCCCCTCGACCAGACGTGGTGTCCGTGGGAGGGTCGAGAGAAAAGTTGAAGTCCCCCCCAATGATGACCCGCCCCTCCGCAAAGTCAGACAACCTCGTCAGGAGGTGCTTACACACCCTCGTCTGCTCCCAGTTAGGAAGATACCAATTGACTAAAGTCAACGGGGTTCCAGAAACCAACAGTTTGAGAAAAATATAACGACCTCCTTTGTCAATCATCGAGTCCAGAATTTTGTATGGCATGTTCTTATGAAGGGCTATAGAAACCCCTTTGGTTCTGGACTCGGGATTCACGCAGTGTATCCATTCGGAGAACTGCCCCCCTCCAAAGGTTGGAACATGGCCCTCCTTGAAATGTGTTTCTTGGAGGAATAACACCTGCACCCCTCGCTTTTGCATATCAGAAATGATATGTTGTCGTTTTTGGGGGGTATTAATACCCCTGACATTGAAGAAAACTATTTTCAGGGACCCACCCGCCAATCCGATCCCACTAAGCACTTACTCTAGAAACTAAAGTAGGCTGTCTTAAACAACACCTTGCAAAAAAAAGGGAAAAGATCGAGAATAAAGAGGGAGAAGTGATAGCGGAAACCTGTTGGACTAACAAGGTATATGGATTTTAACCACGTGGGGAATTTTCTTTATAGAAGCGTCACAGTTTGAGAGATATGTGACGTCCCCGCGGGAAGTGACCTTTCCAAGTGGAAGGAAGCCTTGCATAGATGCAAACTCAGAGGACAATGCCCAAGGAATGCAAATGCTTCAGAACTAGAGAAAAATATACAAACTTCAAACGACCGAGAGAAACCATCTCCCCGGCCTGATTCTAAAGACAATATAAAACTTAACAACATAACATCAATATAGCATCAATTTTCCGGTGATTAGACAACATAGTTATCTTGATATAATTGGCATATTGCAAAAAAGAAGGAAGGTGGGAGACCCCCATCCAACAAAAATATAGGAAGGGACTCTCCCCACCCCATATGTCTAGTATCTTTGGCGAAACTATTAGGCGGCTAAGTGAGAATGAGGGTATGAAGAGTCACGAGAAAGGAAGTGAACAATGGGAGTGAGGCAAATACTAAAAATACAAGAAGATTAGGGAGGGCAGGGGGAAGCTGGGCAGGAAGAGAGGAAAAGGGGAGAAAGGAAGGGCCAAACACGGACTTCTATGGTTGAGTAAAAACCATTAACAAGCCATATATTTAGATATAAAAATAAAAAAAAAATAAAAAAAAGGGGGGGGTAAAGAAGGGGAAAGGGGGAAAGGAGGGAAAAGAGAAGAGATGGGGGGGAGGTCAGAAAGAAAGGGAAGAGGTATACCCCTATAAGTAAAAGAGAACTAACAATGTGAAACATCTCGATGCATTTCGGAGGTATAATGAAAGCCAATCATGACGATTATGGCGACAAAGAGGAATATCCTAGTAAACATTAGTACAAAAGTCTACCAAAAAGTCACCCATCTTCATGTCGGCTCTCCTCACTGGGTCTGCGACGTCGACGGTTCCTGCCTGTCCCATTCCTTCTCCTACGGTTGCTCCATGGCGGGCGAGGTTTCGGTTGGGACATGCCATCGAAGGAAGAAGACGGCCAATCTGGGAACAAAAGGCCTGGGTCTGGAATGTCCAGGGCTTGGAGAAAACCATGGACCTCCGAAGGATGAGATAGGGATACCAGTTGGTTACCGCATCGAACCTGTAGGCGGAACGGATACCCCCAAGTGTACAACATCTGGTTCTGACGCAGGAGCTCCAAAAGAGGCCTCAGTGCACGCCTCTTCTGGAGGGTCTGTCTGGACAGGTCGGCTAATAGTTGCAGCTGGGAACCCTGGAAGCATATGTCCGCACATTGTCTTGCTTTGATTAGGAATTCCTCCTTGATCTGGTATCTATGGAACCTGCAGATAACGTCGCGTGGCATCGCTCCTTCAAGGGGAACAGGGCCCAGGGATCGGTGGGCTCTGTCAAATTCAATGACCGACTCCGCTGGGACACTCCGGATAGAATTGAATAAGTCCCGCAAGGTGGACCACAACTCAGATGGGGCTACAGACTCCGGGAGGCCCCGAATCCGAATGTTCTGCCTCCGCTCCCTCTTCCATAGAGTCCAGGAAGGCTTCTTGTTGAGACCTCTGGATCAAGGCCACCTCCTCAATTACTTGGACACGCTTAGTTAAGTCCTCAACAATAGTATCAGTCTGGGATATCTTATCAGAGATCACCTGGACCTCACCTCGGAGTGACGCTATTGTAGACTTGAGGGAGGACTCCCCTTTAGTAATGAAATCAGATAATTCTTCCCTCGTTGGGATGCTCGATATTCGTGCCTTAAAGGACTCCCACATATCCTCCTCGGGGGTTGGAGTATCTCCAGCAGCCTTCATCGGGTCAGCATGGGGTAACAGGGTGTCAGGGAATATGTCATCTCCTTTAGACATAGAGGGGGATACCCTGTAGATTAAAGCTTCAGGTCTTGTGCTCAGGGTCTCAGAACCTGCATTTGCAAGAAGTGTATGACCCTGGTGTAGCGCTCCCTCTCATTGTGGCCGGCCCTGGAATTGCACTCCCTCATTTGGGCTGCTGGCTAAGAGTATAGAATCTCTAAGAAAGATATACTCCTCACTGGGGTCCTGGAACCTCATACCTCCCAGTATATGGATGCCTCCACTCTCATCATTGCCCTTAGAGAGAGAACCCCTGTTACAGTCATAGTTGTCCCTGTGCAACCCTGCTCCCGGAGCTGCAGCCTCAGCCCTGCACAAGGGAGGCTGCGGTGTTCTTGC